>SJYX01000359.1:288650-407433 GCA_006410675.1 Oreotragus oreotragus
TACCATATCTGTCCTTTATTGAGCCCATCTTCGCATGAAATGTTCCCTTGGTATCTCTAATTTTCTTGAAGAGATCTCTAGTCTTTCCCGTTCTGTTCTTTTCCTCTATTTCTTTGCATTGATCGCTGAGGAAGGCTTTTTTATCTCTTCTTGCTATTCTTTGGAACTCTGCATTCAGATGCTTATATCTTTCCTTTTCTCCTTTGCTTTTCACTTCTCTTCTTTTGACAGCTATTTGTAAGGCCTCCCCAGACAGCCATTTTGCCTTTTTACATTTCTTTTCCATGGGGAGGTCTTGATCCCTGTCTCCTGTACAATGTCACAAACCTCAGTCCATAGTTCATCAGGCACTCTATCTATCAGATCTAGGCCCTTTAGTCTATTTCTCACTTCTACTGTATAATCATAAGGGATTTGATTTAAGTCATACCCTCCCCAAATTAATCTAGGAATATGTTATATGACACTCTCCCCAGAAGGTTCAAGGAAGAGCTGATGTTTGCAGACCTGGCCTCATTCCTGTGAACTCCACACCATGTTCAGGAGAAGGATGGTAAAGAGAAAAGTTGAGGAAAATAGACATTTTCTGATAGATATCTTTCTGATCTCTCAGTGTGTCGAGGGCCCAGAGGAGTGTACTGCACACCAGAAATGGTGACAGTGAGTGACTGCTGTCACCAGTAGGGAGAGTTGGAGGCCACCCCCAGGATTTGGACCCAACCCTGTCAGTGACTCCTGTCTGATGGCAGGTGACTTATTGAATGATGCTGAATGATGTATATTGCCCTGTACACAGTGAGGATACTAATCCGTACCCACCCCCCTCATGGAGTTGTCCTGAGGATCTATTAACATGGTATAAGAGCTCCTTGAAACAATGTAAGAACACTGTGTGACATCTGAGATGGCATTCCAGCTGTGTTACTAAGACACACAAAGTGACACTGAGATTCTGATCATCAGAAATGACCAGATTTCTCATCTCTTGGGCCACTCCTCAGCACCACAGGGGAAGACCTTGGTGAGGCTGGGGCTGAGTTGGAATCAGTGTACAATCTAATAATTTTAGTAACTTATAGGCCCACACTTAATCTCCAGTTTAGTGATACACCTATAGTTTGCCTCTCTGAATACAACAGATGTGGCTGCTGTCTGTTCTCTATTAAGCCCAGTTCCATTAGGTGGGAGAAACCTGCAGAAAACTTGCCTGTGCAGCTGGTTTGGTGGTTCATTAGAGGAAGGTGAGCATGAAAGGATTCATCCCCACCAGGAACTTAGGATCCTACTTTTAAGGGGCTGTCTCCAGCCAGTAGCTCTGAGAATGGGGAAGCCCTATCTATGATTCAACCTGAACACACGCGACAGTTCTCAAAAACAAGTAGAACCTCAGTTCAGTTCAGTCGCTCAGTCACGTCCGACTCTTTGAGACCCCATGGACTGCAGCACGCCAGGCTTTCCTGTTCATCACCATCTCCCGGAGCTTGCTCAGACTCATATCCATCTCATCCTCTGTCGTCCCCTTCTCCTCCTGCTTTCAATCTTTCACAACATCAGAGTCTTTTCTTTGGAAAAGCAGAACCTCTCTTAGGATCAAATGAAATCAGTGCAACGATGTCATTTCTTTGTGATCTTACTTTACCTCTAAAGGTTGAGACTCTTAGAGGAGAAGAAAGAAGAAGCTGCAGTCTGATGTATCAGTCTGATTATTTTCACTTGTTAAGTAAATATTTATTGAATACCTACTATTTTTTAAATCTTTAAAATGATTTAATTTGTTGAATCTCAGCCTCCATATCACTAAAAATTCAAGGACATGAATGGACCTAGAGACTGTCATTCAGAGTGAACTAAGTCAGAAAAACAAGTTTTGTTATTAACACAGATATGTGGAATCTAGAAAAAAAAAAGGGTATAGATGATCTTGTTTGAAAAACAGAAGTAGAGACACAGATGGAGAGAACAAACGTATGAGCACCAAGGAGGGGAAGGGAAAGTAGGATGAGTTGAGAGATTGGGATGGATATATACGCACTGTTGATACTATGGATAAAATAGACACCTAATGAGAACATACTGTATAGCTCAGGGAACTCGACTCAGTGCTCCCTGGTGACCTAAATGGGAATGGAATCCAAAGCAGGGGATATGTATATAGCATATAGCTGATTCACTTTGCTGTACAGTAGAAAGTAACACAACATTGTAAAACAACAATTGTTCAGTCATTAAGTCGTGTCCCACTCTTTGCAACACCGTGGGCTGCAGCATGCCAGATTTCTCTGTCCTTCACCATTTCCTGGAGTTTGCTTAAACTCATGTCCATTAAGTCAGCTTTTTAGTTCCTCTTTGAATTCTGCCATTAGGGTGGCATCATCTGAGGTTGTTGTTATTTCTCTAGCAACTCTTCTCCAAAAAATTTTTTTTTTTTTTTTTTTTTTTTACAGTCAGGGGAAAAAGTCCAACCTCCTGCTCATTTAGATCAAGCTGCTTTAGGAGCAGGGGATGATCTCAAGTCATGTCTCAGATGCACTAGTTGGCTCTTTCTTGTAGACATGCCAGCCCTCACCTTCTTTAGGAAGTGTAGTAAGAGTCAGTTACCCATTGTATTGTGTAGATGTCCCACGCCCACAGAGCAGCAGCCTGGAGTGGTTTTGTATTATCTGGAGGGGATGAGGAGATTTGCCTGCTTCAGAGGAAGCTGGTTTAGTGCATAGCGACAGAACTGTGGGAGTGCTCGTCGTGGTTGCTGTGACTTAGCTTGGAAAGAGTAATCTGACCCCTTTAGTGGGAACACAGGACTTTCTCTGGCTTGGAGGCCCCCAAAGCTTATTCCAGGAGCCTCTTTACTCCCCTCTCAGGCTGTTTTGAAGGAAATCTTGTAAATCACATTTCCTCTATTTATATATCTCAGTGTATTTCTCTAAAAGAGAAAGCATTGATCCTTTAATAAACAAAATAAACCCTGTGCTCATCCATCCAGACCTGGTGGGAGATGAACCGTGTGACAGGCAAGGTCAGATTTAGGTGATGTTGGCTCTCTTTGGGAGGGTCCAGAACCTGCTAGCCTCTTGACTTCTCGACCTAGAAACTTAAGCTCAGAATGCAATAGAAAATGATGGCGTGTGTACAAGCCCCTGTGCTGTGAGGGTCCTCCCCAGTGAGGGCAGGATGGTGCTTTGACAGTTAGCCATGTTCCCAGCCAGGCTGTATTAACTGGGTCATTTAGCTCCAAGCAGACTTAAGTTACTAACTGGAGAGGAGGAAAAGCAAAATTAGGAGGTTTAGTGTGGTCAAGGGAAAAGAAATGGGTTTGCATTTAAGATATGCTTTCATTGTCTGCATAGGGCAGGGTGGGCACAATTAGCCCTGGAACACTGTGCCATCGGCACCAATGAGCAGGTATGCTTCTCTATTTCAGAACCACACTCAGGGGACAGAGCCTGGCTGGACTTCTGTTCTGAGGCTGTAGTGTATCCTGAATGGGATGGTTAAGTATATGTGTCAACTTGATTAGCTTAAGGGATGCTCAGATAGCTGGTAAAACGTTGCTTCTGGGTTTGTTTGTGAGAATGTTTCTGGAAGAAACTAGCATTAGATTCTATGGATGGAGTAAAGAAGATTCACACTCACTCACTCACCAGTCCAATCTGTTGGCGATCCAAATAGAATAAAAAAGCTAAGGGATGATGAATTCTCTTCCCCACCTTTTTTTTTTTCTTTTGAGCTGGGACTTGTATCTTCTCCAACCCTCAGACACTGGAGCTCCTGGCCCTCAGGCCTTTGGCCTTGGACTCATAATGACACTGAATTTTCTAATTTTCCATCTTATAGAAGGCAGATGGTGGGGCTTCTCCACCTCTATGACCACCTTATCTAGTCCCCACAATCAGTCTCCTCTGATAGATCTCTCTATATAAATCCTATTGGTTCTGTTTCTCTGGAGAACCTTAACCAGTATACTGAGTCCTGAATCTCTGTCTGCTCTCATATTTGGTCCTTGGGGTCAAGATCAGCAGTAAGGAGAAAGAGGCTGATTGCACCCATCTTTAGACTTCTCTTCCTCAGTTAGGATGGGGTGTATTAACAAGCTCATTCATGCTCTTTTTTTCTAGTATGTGCTCACAACAAGCCCATGTGTGAACTCTTTTCATTCCTATTTCACAGTGAGTGTGCTGGTGAAGCAGCAGGCTAGGGAAGCTGGGGTCTCAGGGTTGGAAGTGTAATCTAAGGACAAGCCACCGAAGCTGCTGCCCCCCTTGTAGGTTTCATGATTTCAGAAATGTCTTTCTTGCTCTGATCCTTGGGTTTCAACTATGAACAGCCCTCTGATAGGGCCATTAGGCGGCCTTGTTTTAAGCTAAACTTTTTGAGGTTGCTAAGCGGGGCCAGCTCCATCCTGAATCCAAGCCTGGGAAAAATGGATGTGTCATGCTACTAATTATGAGATTCAAGTCCTACTGGGTGGAGAGACCCCAGGGCCTCCATGGCTCGAATTTTCTGTGTAAGCTGGGACCTCAGTCACTGCAGCACTCATGTGGAATTAAAAACTACCACCATTTCCTAGACCTAGAGGGAATTTGTTTTTGGGAAGTTCTCCAAGGCAAAGGGAAAAACACATAGGGATAGAAGTCAGAAAAAATCCATTTGAGTCTCAGATCTATCACTGGTTACCTTTGGGACTTTCAATTTCTCACCTGTGGATAGGGACAATAGTAGCTGTATTTAGAAGGTAGTCAAATTAAATCATGTAATCTTTGAGATCATAATATGTTGTATTACTTATGTTGTCACCATTGTTATTGAAAAAGTCTTTGGATTTATATGTCAACTGTGACAGTGGCCTGCCTCTCTCAGTAGCATGATCATACTACATCCAGTGGCTAAAAAAGGAATATCCCACTCCTGCCTTTTATTGGCTGTCATCTTAATGAAGAGTACTGCTCCTTCTTCCCTCCTGCCTTTAAAAAAATATATATATAAAGAATCTTCCTGATAATTAGTTCCAGCAACACCAATGCTAAATTCATTCTCATTTTGATTTCCTGGCCTCAACCCAATTCCTCCTGAGTGGGCTGGTTGCAGTTTTTCTTTCCTTGGCTTTCTTTTCCCTGAGGACACAGAATATTTGCAAGGCGCAACATTTTCCTTTAAAAAGATTTCCCCTAAAATCCAAATGTTATTAATGGATCTTCAGTCCCTCCTGGAGGACACTGACCCAGTTTGAAACCCCACACAGTCATGTAATGGCCTTCGACTTCTCCTCTCTGCTCTTTCTGTTCCTCTTGGATATGCAGAATGTATTCAGAAAGTCACATTACGGTATTTAGTAGTAGAGTTTGACACTGTATTGTTTTATATTTTCTTGCCAACTTGATGATGGATTAGAAGGAACTGAAGCTCATTTATGAAATTCTCAACTCTTGCATAGTAAATAAACTTTCTTAAAAATAGGGCTCACTTATTCCTGTAGGCATCAACCATTTTTTGAGGGTTTACAATGTGCCAAGTCATTGCTAGACATTGTAGAGAATACAAAAGCGAGAAATTCACGTTCCCAGTCTCAAGGAGCTCATATCTAGGATGGGGGTAGGAAAATGAGTAGAAAGATAGATTTAAAAAAATGTGAGAAGATGAAGAAAAGAGTCAGGGGTTTAGCCTGGAAGGATGGGGATGGCTTCTGGGCTTGGCTCACTTCTCACCGCTCCACATCCTGCATGGGCTCTGTTCTCACACCTCTGATTCTGGCAGTACTTACAGACCTCATTTCCGAGGTTGCTGGCCTGTGCTCACGTCATCTGAAGGTTGGCCAGCAATAGGCTTGGCCACTATTACATTCTGATGTCGTACCTCTCATTTGCACTTTCCCTGTCCCAGGAATTGTGTCTTATATTCTTTGGATATTGGTACTGAGGAATTCTGGGCTTCCCCAGGGGCTCAGTGACAAAGAACCTGCTTGTAGTACAGGAAACCCAGGTTCAAGCCCTGGATTGGGAAGATCCCCTGGAGGAGGGCGTGGCAACCCACTCCAGTATACTTGCCTGGAGAATCCCATGGACAGAGGAGCCTGGCGGGCTATGGTCCACAGAGTCACAAAGAGCTGGACTCACTTGAAGTGACCGAGCACCACACATGCCTTGAGGGCTTCTAAACTTCTAAATTCCTTCCTGGAATTTCAGTGGGAAGGAGGGCAGAGGGTGACTGGATCTAACCCATCTCACCTCCCTCTATCTCCATCTCCCTTCCCTCCAGCTGGTGAGTTTGCATGAGCCAGGGGCTCAGAGTTCCGCTGGTGCTGGAAGTTGCCTGAGGAGGTGTGAGGACCCAGATCCAAAGGGTCATTACACCCAAGCTCTCCCTAAACACCTAATGTGAGGTGTTTAATGGGAGCTCATCTCTGTGGTTGACCAAATGGAACCACCCTAGAGGTGGGGCAGGGGTGGGAGAGTAGAGACCTTGTAGGGCTGGCAGAGTTGCTGGGGGGCCAAAAATTACCAGGACAAAATGTTACATGTTCAGCCCTGTGCTGGGTCTTGGAATCTCTGGGTAGGGGTGAGGTGGGTTGTGATCTTTGGAATTTCAGTGGGAAGGAGGGCAGAGGGTGACTGGATCTAACCCATCTCACCTCCCTCTATCTCCATCTCCCTTCCCTCCAGCTGGTGAGTTTGCATGAGCCAGGGGCTCAGAGTTCCGCTGGTGCTGGAAGTTGCCTGAGGAGGTGTGAGGACCCAGATCCAAAGGGTCATTACACCCAAGCTCTCCCTAAACACCTAATGTGAGGTGTTTAATGGGAGCTCATCTCTGTGGTTGACCAAATGGAACCACCCTACAGGTGGGGCAGGGGTGGGAGAGTAGAGACCTTGTAGGGCTGGCAGAGTTGCTGGGGGGCCAAAAATTACCAGGACAAAATGTTACATGTTCAGCCCTGTGCTGGGTCTTGGAATCTCTGGGTAGGGGTGAGGTGGGTTGTGATCTTTCAGGAGCCTTAGGTGTACAGGTTCAGTGCGTGCTCAGAGCCTCAAGAGGATTAGAGGTTGACAAGGCTAAAGGTGCTCAAATGTTGAAGCTCTCTAGTCTTCAGTGGTCAGAGAAGATTCTGGAAAGCAAGTGGGGCAGCCAGGTGAAGTTGAGGTTCAAAGCGTCTGAGGGACTTTGGTGAGGGTGGGAGGGGACTGCATGATGTCATCTTTGTATTGCTGGATTCCTAAAGGTTAAGGTAAGAGGTAGTGCTTTGTAATATTAACAGATGGATCCATTCATTTTCAGTTGAGTCTAAGACTGGTGTGAATTCTGAAAAAGATTTTTTTTCATTCCACTGCTTTGCTTTCTTACTGTATTTCTTTTCTTTGCCCTACAAAGAGATGTTAGACTCTCCTTATGTTTCATTAATTTTACTAAAGCATTCTAGAGATAATCCTTCTTAATGACTCTCCTCAGCAAATGGTTTATCTCGCCAAGTGTTGGATGTAGTATATTCTGGACAAATGCTTCAAACTGCCACCTTGTATATGTAATCTCCATCTAGAGTTCAACCCATACCTTTTGCTGATTTCCAGACCTCTGTATCTACTCACTTGCTGGGTTTCCACCTGAATATCCTGTAGAGACTTCAGAGTTAGCATTTCTGAAGCTTTCTGTTGTATTTATCAGGCCCACCCTGAGCACATGCTCAACCTAGACCTTCTTCCTCAAAACCTCTACAGCCAAAACACTGGGTTCATCTCTTACCCCCTCACCCTTTCTACAAGATGGTGTCTCGGTTCTACGCTTGTGGTTGCTAGATCATTCTTCATCCCACTCCTTCTCCTCATCTATTCCTGCAGTTTTAGCCTCGATCTCTCTGCATAGAGCTCAGATTATTCAGTTCAGTTCAGTACAGTTGCTCAGTCGTGTCCAACTCTTTGTGCCCCCATGAATCGCAGCACGCCAGGCCTCCCTGTCCATCACCATCTCCCAGAGTTCACTCAGACTCACATCCATCAAGTCCGTGATGTCATCCAGCCATCTCATCCTCTGTCATCCCCTTCTCCTCCTGCCCCCAATCCCTCCCAGCATCAGAGTCTTTTCCAATGAGTCAGCTCTTCGCATGAGGTGGCCAAAGTACTGGAGTTTCAGCTTTAGCATCATTCCTTCCAAAGAAATCCCAGGGCTGATCTCCTTCAGAATGGACTGGTTGGATCTCCTTGCAGTCCAAGGGACTCTCAAGAGTNGCCATCTCATCCTCGGTCGTCCCCTTCTCCTCCTGCCCCCAATCCCTCCTAGCATCAGAGACTTTTCCAATGAGTCAACTCTTCGCATGAGGTGGCCAAAGTACTGGAGTTTCAGCTTTAGCATCATTCCTTCCAAAGACTCAGCTATTAAAAAGAATGCATTTGAATTCATTCTAATGAGGTGGATGAAACTGGAGCCTATTATACAGAGTGAAATAAGTCAGAAAGAAAAACACCAATACAGTATATTAAGGCATATATATGGAATTTAGAAAGATGGTAACGATGACCCTATATGCGAGACAGCAAAAGAGACACAGATGTAAAGAATAGACTTTTGGACTCTGTGGGAGCAAGTGAGGGTGGGATGATTTGAGAGAACAGCATTGAAACATGTATATTACAATATGTGAACTAGACCGCCAGTCCAGGTTCGATGCATGAGACAAGGTGCTCAGGGCCAGTGCACTGGGATGACCCTGAGGGATGGGATGATGAGGAGGGAGGTGGGTGGGGGGTTCAGGATGGGGAACACATGTACACCCATGGCTGATTCATATCAATGTATGGCAAAACCACTACAATATTGTAAAGGAATTAGCCTCCAATTAAAATAAATAAAATTTTTTTAAAGTACAAAAAAAAAAAAGAAAATAGGATTCACTTAACAGAAATTAGCTTTGCAACCATTTTTGCTGGAATGCATAAATTTGAAAAATGGAGAAAGATTTGTATTTATATTAACTCAAATGTCATGCTGAGAAATATTTATATGAATTTTGATTTTCAGTAAGGCAACAACCCAATCTCTGAATCAATAGCTAGGCTTGATGAAAATGATTCCCTGGAGAAGGCATTAGTGTAAAGGAAAGAGCAAGAAGTTAGAGCCTCAAATAAGTTGTTAGTAGCGTCCCAGGAAGTGATCTAACAGTGATAGTCCAAGTTATAGATTTTCTTAAGTAAACAGGTAACCAAAAATGTTCAACCAATGAACTATTACTTGAGAATATTATACATGGAAAGAAAATGCCTTAACATAGAATGGCAAAGAAAAAAAGTTTAGAATTGCAAACTTTATCAGGAAACATGAATCCGGAATGTACCAGTGTAATTCTGGTAATACAACCAGCCCACCTAGAACGAAGTTTTGCATTTCTTATTGGGAAAGACAGAGGTAAGCACAGGATGAGGCAGGGCTCTGAAACTCGCAT
Organism: Oreotragus oreotragus; assembly: GCA_006410675.1. Classification (NCBI taxonomy): domain Eukaryota; kingdom Metazoa; phylum Chordata; class Mammalia; order Artiodactyla; family Bovidae; genus Oreotragus; species Oreotragus oreotragus. The sequence goes on from SJYX01000359.1 coordinate 298,069, forward strand.
CAGGTGTATGACTATGTCATGTGTTGGGATAGATGTTTAGTAATATGGAGATACTCTGTGCTTTCCTTGAGAAGAACAAAACTGCAATTTCAAAAAAGCTCAGACTGAAATAAGTCAATGCTTTTCTTTCTTCTGAGTACTAAAAAATGGCAACAAAAAATCGTTTGTTTTTTTACAAATGTTTTATCTTTTGCCTAGCAGTTGAAACTGCACTACTAAGTCTTAAAGGCAAATCACTCAGTTCTTAAAAATATCATAAAGCTTTATTGTGTAGTATAGGATTAACATTCTGAGCTGCATCAGGCTGTCAGGATTTGAGTGGGGAGCTGGTGGGAGTAACTGCTCTTGCAATCTTCTCACCTTCTAAACATCTTAATCTGAACTTCAAAATAGGCTGCTGCTGTTGCTGCTGCTAAGTCGCTTCAGTTGTGTCTGACTCTATGCGACCCCATGGACAGCAGCCCACCAGGCTCCCCTGTCCCCGAGATTTTCCAGGCAAGAACACTGGAATGGGTTACCATTTCCTTTTCCAATGCATGAAAGCAACTGGTTCTAATTTCAGAAGACAACCAGTGAAATGATCAAGTTCATCATGAACAAACGTATTCGATATTAAAAAGTTGGACTATGGTCCATTATGGTCAAGTCAGAGGAAACAGAGGCTAAGAAATATATTTTTTAGTTTTTATGAAAATAAGACAATGTTACTGGGATTCAAACTAAATCCTAATTATAAGGTTAATAATGAGGAAACCACTCTGTGTGACCCAAGGGCCACCAAGGAAGTTAACCTTTGAGGACTATAAAGAACATGAGTAGTATTGTTACTTGTTCTTACATAATTCATGTATTTTATTAAAGAACAATATGTTGTCTAATCTTTGATCCTGAAAGTAAGATCTGCACTCTAGAGTACGTTACGTTAGCATCCAGGTACAGAACGTCTAAAGTATCTAATTCTCTGTACAAGTTTTCTAAATGAAGGTTAGGAGGAAAAAGGAAACTTCAGTCAGTCTGAGCTTGTAGAAACATTCAATGTTCATAAAGAATGATACCCTAGAGAACATGTAGAATGTGCTTTCTCTCTTTATTTATACTTTAAACTTTGGGCATTCATTCATTCTTTCTTGATATGGAAGATTATAGAAAAACTGCTATGAGGTTGCAAGGAAGGCTCTATTACATAGTCCAATATTTTCAACTCAATCTGGAGTTTAAAAAAATCTTTTAATATTTGTATTTAAAAGTATCAGAGTCTAGGTTAGAAGGGACAGAAATTCACTCAAAATATTTCAAGTAAAAAGAGGCATTTACTGTAAAGCTGTTGGGAACGTTCACGTGAATCCAGGAGAAAATAAGCTACCAGACTTCAGGAGGGCAGGAACAATGCCAGCTCTGTGGACTGGGCCTCCTCTCATTTCCAGCCCCCTCATCTCTCATGAAGCTCTAGTCTCCTCCTTCCCCCCACAACTGGCCTCCATTAGTCCTGCTAAACTTGGAGTGAACACAACCCTGTAATGACCATCCCAGAAGTTACTCTGCATGATTTTTCAAATTTAAACACACACACACACACACAATGGGTTGAAGTTTTACAGTTTTCCAACTGCAAATTCCTGAGAGACAATCTTGATTGGCCCAGTTTAACTTTTTGGGCTGAGTTTGAAGACTGTAAGATTGGCTGCTTTTGAGTCAAATGTTCAGTCTTGGTTTAACCAGCTGTGGTCATTGAGGGAAACATCTCATGGCATAAAATACAGCAGCTTAGAAGAGGCATAGGTGTAAAGCCTAGAACATGTAACATCGTAACACCCAGAAAAAGGGAGGGCACAACAAACAGCAATGGAGTTGAGGTGAATATGACAAGCCAAGAAAAGAGATAAATGGTAACATGGAAGGAAACTCATGGTGAAGACAGGATTAACAGTTGAGACTGTGCTGCAAACCGAAGAGAAAAGCAAAGATCCAACAGTAGATGAGCTCCAAAGAGAACAGACAAGGCAGTCAAGCAAGAGAGGGGAGTAAGCAGCAAGCTACAGGCCAGGCACATGAAGCCACGCATTGGAGGAAACTAAGTTTGCAGACATCAGATATGTAGCAAAGCATTCCTTTTATGAAGAGCTTATGTATATCACCAGGCTGGCTGTTCCACAAAGGTAACACAGGCAGGCTAATATTAGTGATACTTGGAGTTTAACCCATTTCATTTTCCATTACTATAAGTTCCCTAAGGACAAGGTCTATTTCTAACAGCTCCGAGATGTGGCAATCCCATTCCTATGTCCATACAACTGATCCCCGAAAGGGAATCCCTAGAGAATAGTTTCCCTGGGTATCAGAATTGGAAGCCCAACGTCATTTACCTGCTTCTGGCATCCACCAGGATACCCCTTTTCCACTATAACTGAACTGCATCAGTTGCCACCCTGTGAGTATCACAAGACCAAGAGAAAGGAACAGAAGCCTCTAGGGATGAAACCTCAATAATCGTGGGAGAGTAATTCTGAACATTCTGTCATCTGGAAAGAATACACACTCTCTGAGAAAGGGTATCATGGCTCTCTCTCTCTCAGGTTGTAGTCATGTCCCAAACACGACTGCTCACAATCCTCATGCTAGCAATGGCCACATATCTGGCTGCTGGTGATGGTGAGGGGTAAACAAGGGAAACCATGCTAAGCCTCGGGCCCTGCGACTGTCACTGAGGGTGCGCTCAATAAATGTTAAGTTCTGTCCCCTCACCAACTTCAAAGAATCAAGTAAATGCAGTGGGGCCAAGTAGATAAACTGCACAAGTTTATTTTTATCTTACTTCGGATAAATAAATCTGTGATGTTCCTAGTCAGCCAAGTTCTAACTCACATCATTCTAAATTTATTTACTTTTACTGTATTCAGTGACTACTGTTTTACCTGAGACTGATTTATGGATAGATAAATGTATATACTCTAAATAAGAAAAAAAGAGAACTTAATTAATTTGTTTGACATGAATAAATGGGTATAGTTTATAAAGGCCACAGCAGTGGGAAGAATTTATTTTTCACCATAGATTAAAATGGGGGTGCTCTGATTTTAAAGCTGTGATAAGGACAAAAACCAAGAATACAGTTCCAGCATTCCCTTTGACCTTCTAAGTAAAGCAGTTAGAGATATAAGATTCACAGAAACTGAAAGATGGAATACAAAAATACTGCCTCAAGTTGAGTTAACAGACTGGTCTAAATAAGGCTCTTATTCATCTGGACTGAGATGTAATCATATTTTAAGTCCACAGAGTCAAGAATTTGATATAGTGTGTTCTTTTACTGCTTTACTTCCATGTCTCAGAAAATTCATTCATTCATATATGGAAATGATACTTATTAAGACATCATATGATTAACAAATAATGCATTTACTATGGTCTCTGATCCCAAGGAATTAGAGTCCCTTTGAGAAAAAGATAACGTAAGTAGAATATCTGAGAACGTTAATAAAGGGCTAAACTGGACTATTCTCTAACCTGTTTGATATTTCTTCAATGATTTAGATAAAGAAACATATCTTTTACACATCAACTTCAGATGTGACACAGTGTTAAAGAAAAAAAAAACTAAGTAAGTAGCCAAATCAGGATCCAAAAAGAATCTTGACAGGCTGGGCCAAAATTAACCAGGATGAAGACTGGACTTAGGGTGGAAAAAACAAACGACCAAGTAAAATTAATAGATCATAGATTCTTAGAACCCAAAGTGACACAGACACAGGGATTTAAAGCTCAGTAATTAAGGAGGGTAATGTGTAGCCAAAACAATAACCACCGCAGAAATAAAAGAAAAAGAAAAGAAATCCAACCCATTGATATTAACTAAGTGCTTTCTTTGTGCAGGGCACTTAATGAACACATGTACTTTTAGCAGCCAACAAGTCCTACCCTGCATAGTAGTATTACCATTTAATTAAGGCTCTGTTATAACTATTTGGCCCATGATACCACAGTTACAAAGTAAAAAGCAGAGACTTAAGCTCAGATCTGACTCCAGAGTCTGTCTATTCTTCATTATACCATGTAATGCTTCATGCTGATAAGACTATTTCCATATAAAAATTCTGTCCAGAGGGACAATGGAGGAAGAGAAGCAAAGCTGATGGAGAAGGAAAAGGGGCTAATTAGTTCTGCAGTAGGACAACCTAGAGTAGCTTGGAGACTAAAATAGTTAAGTAGAATAACTTAACTATTTGGCCCCTTTATTGTTCATAACTATCTGTCAAGGACTAAGAATTCCAAGCAAGTAAAAGGCAACTTAGGAAAGATAGCCCTGTGATAATTTTTGGTGGCCCAAAAGATATGCTGGCTTCTTTATGAAATATGAACATTTACTGCTGTCTGAAAAGAGTCTGATGCTGAAGCTCCAATACTTTGGCCACCTGATGTGAAGAGCTGACTCATTGAAAAAGACCCTGATGCTCGGAAAGACTGAAGGCAGAAGAAGAGGGCAGCAGAGAATGAGACGATTGGATGGCATCACTGACTCAATGGACAGGAGTTTGAGCAAGCTCAAGGAGATAGTGAAGGACAGGCAAGACTGGTGTGCTGCAGTCCATGGGGTCACAAAGAGTTGGAGATGACTTAGAGACCGAACAACAATATCTGGGCCTGGAGATGCAGAATGCTGTGTCAACTCTATAACTTCTATTCACTGCCACTATGTAAACATACTACAAAAACACAACACAAAGTTTAGGCCACAACCTTAGTCACAGCAGATCCATCTTTTTTACATAATATGGGGCATTCTTTATACCCAAAGAAGATGACAAACTGCCATTTATTTTCAAATATTAAGGGCTATGTTAAGAGACAAACTAGTATATACAGAATGGATAAATGACAGAATCCTAATAGCACAGGGAACTACAGTCAATGTCTTCTGATAAAACCATAATGAAAAATAATATACAAAATAATGTTTATATACATATATAACAGAATCACTTTGCTGTACAGCAGAAACACAACACTGTAAATAAGTTATACTTCTATTTTTAAAAAAGCAATGTTAAACAATTGTTATTAGCCTAAACCAAAGAAAAGCTTAGAATATGTCATTCATTATTTTGTTATTTGTTTTCTCCAATTAAAATTAGGAAGAAGAATACCATGAGTCATTCCAAAGTAGATACAAAATGAAACGAAAATTGCCTTGTTTCAGGGTGATCTTTCTTGGCACTGAAAACAGTTTTATTGGAGCACATTTGTTAAAAAGGTTGACTTAAGAATACCACATCCTGGCCAATTCCTTTTAATAATATGTGTGTGTGTGTGTGTGTGTGTTGGACTTGCATGGAGCTGGTCAGTGAAGACAAATATGGCTGGAAAGCCTCGCAAATCTCTACCACCCTCTCTGGCTGGGGGAGGTGGCCCTCAGGTGTTAGCAGTGCCTGTATTCTGTACCAGCTGAGCTGATGAACGGAGCCAGCTGTTCTCTAGAAGGACAAGGCGAGAGTCTTGGAGTGTTTTTCTTCAGCGAACTTTTAAATCCATTACTGTTGTTGTTTGTTTTTGTTTCTGTTTTTGTTTTAAGGACTTAATCTATGGTGCTCCATCATGCAACCAAAGCAATCCAAGTTTAATCTCTAAGCATTCATCTCCCAAGTTCAGATTTTCCTTCCATCTTCTCAGCTGGTGCATTCCCCAACTTCTGAATTTCTAAAAATACCCAGAGTGGTTCCCTCTACAAAACACCAGCACCCTGCCAGCTGTTAAATAAATAAACTCAAAACAAAAATGCTGTACTTATGAAAGAAGATATATTTAATTAAATAAAAAGGAGAAGCAAGTGCTATTACAAGAACATAAAACTGTAAGGCATAAGATAAAAACTAAATTACTACAAGGCGGCTCGATCCAATCTAATCCTTAAAGATAAAGATGAAACCAGAAAATTGCATGTATTGAGAAATCAACATAAGCCTTGAGCAAATATTAACTAGAGATCTATAAAATGGTTGATAATAAACAACCCTATGAACATTAGGATTAGGAAAGGAAATGGGAATGGAACCACACTGGTGTGTGGGGGACTTGAGTTCATCTCTCCACCCAGCTTGGAGCAGCCTTGGTGGAATGAGCTTGTTAAAGTGACTTTTCCATCAGCTAATTTCAGTGACTCTGAGAGAAAAGACTGAATGGCATAGAAGTACCTGGGCAAATTTTCTATCATCCTGAAAGGCACAGAGGTGGATGTGATATCATCTTACCAGGCTATAAAATGGAGCTTGCAGATAAAATGTTTGCCTTTTACTGTGGGTTTCTAACTCAGCTATTGACATGATTTTAACAATGTGTTTAAGCATGAAGAATGGTCCAATTACATGTTAAGCAGCCTTTTTTTATAGTTCTAATAAAGGTTCATTTAGACGTTTATACTGACAACTCAGTTCTTTAGAAGAGTATTTTTCAAGCTGCCTGCTAAAAAAGGACATTTCCTGGCTGGATTAAAAAAAAAAAATGAAGCCTGCTATTAGCTAGAAAATGTTGCTCCAGGTTTCAGAGATGTCATTGGTGTAGAGGACGGGTCCTCTGATGGAGGAGTCAGCAGCGGCAGCTGGAAAAATCAAGCTAATTCACAGGTGAAGATGCCCTCTTTGTCACAGCTTCAGGCTCTGGGATAAAGACTCTCCTTTGAGAGCATTCATGCACTTTCCGCCCCACACAGGGAGCTTCAGAATACAATCTGAATGGGAAACTGGCTCTGAGAGTAAGAGGGATGGCTCTGACAGGCAGGGAATGCAGATCAAGGTCCAGGGACAGCTCGGTCCTTCGGAGGGAACTGGAAGGCCCTTTGGGGACAGAGTTAGTGTTCTTAGGCCCCTGGGGATGTACGTGACCTGGGGGCTCTTAGAAACAATTTTTTTTTCCCCTTCTAGTGAGACTCTAACTAATGTGTTCCTGATAGGAAGAGAGATACCTGTGTGCTCTTAGGTCTGGAAAAAAGTCTCCACAATTTCTACCTTGAAGTCTTGTCATTAACTCAGTGTAAGTCCTTTTGTGGTCTTGGACTCTTAAAAGGGACTTGTATTCATGGACAGGGGCTGCCATAAGAAAGCAGCACAGACTGGGGAGTGTTAGCAACAGAATTTCCTCACAGTTACGGAGGCTGGAAGTCCGAGATCCAGGCATCGGCAGGCTTGCCTTCTTCTGAGACCTCTCTCCTTGGCTTATCCATGGCCATCTTCTCCCTATGGCTTTACGTGGTCTTCCCTCTGTGTGTGTCTGTGTCCAGATGACCTCTTCTTGTAAGACCACCAGTCATATTGGATCAGGGCCCACCCTAATGACTCCTCCTGCAATGCAGGAGACCTGGATTTGATCCCTGGGTTAGGAAGATTCCCTGGAAAAGGAAATGGCAACCCACTCCAATATGCTTGCCTGAAAAATCCCATGGACAGAGGAGCCTGGAAGGCTACAGTCCATGGGGTCACAAAGAGTAATACCCACTTAGTGGCTAAATCTCCACCTTGGCCATAACTCTTACTGAATGTTAACTAGATGTAACATGGACTTCTGGGAAGCCTACNGTTAGGAAGATTCCCTGGAAAAGGAAATGGCAACCCACTCCAATATGCTTGCCTGAAAAATCCCATGGACAGAGGAGCCTGGAAGGCTACAGTCCATGGGGTCACAAAGAGTAATACCCACTTAGTGGCTAAATCTCCACCTTGGCCATAACTCTTACTGAATGTTAACTAGATGTAACATGGACTTCTGGGAAGCCTACAGTCGAATTGTGAGGATAAGTATGTCCATGTGAAAATGTGAGTTCCTGAGCACTGAAGAACTGATGCTTTTGAACTGTGGTGTTGAAGACTCTTGAGAGTCCCTTGGATTGCAAGGAGATCCAACCAGTCCATCCTAAAGATCAGTCCTGGGTGTTCTTTGGAAGGAATGATGCTAAAGCTGAAACTCCAGTACTTTGGCCACCTCATGTGAAGAGTTGACTCATTGGAAAAGACTCTGATGCTGGGAGGGATTAGGGGCAGGAGGAGAAGAGGATGACAGAGGATGAGATGGCTGGATGGCATCACTGACTCGATGGACGTGAGTTTGAGTGAACTCTGGGAGTTGGTGATGGACAGGGAGGCCTGGCGTGCTGCCATTCATGGGGTCGCAAAGAGGCGGACATGACTGAGCAACTGAACTGAAATGAACTGACATACATTTAAATACTTTGCCACCAGTCTGTTGCCTATCTGGGCAGGCTCTTAGAGGAAGGATTGTTCCACGTGTGCTGGAAAGAGGCTGGATCCATGGAGAGCAGGGACTTGAGTGAAGCCTTATAGGATGGGGATGTTTACAGAGGTGGGGCCTTGGTAGAGGTAATGCCTCGGGGCAGATGCAATATGTATTATGGTGAATGATGAAAGAGCGGTGATACATGAGGCCTGACTGCAGGGTTTGCAACAGGGAGGGTGTTGCAGATGCTGCATGATAGAACATGACACATGGGAGGCACTGGGTGGAAATGTGGGTGAGTGGTGGGGAGTGGTGGTGGTGGTTACTCGCTAACTCATGTCTGACTCTTGCGACTCCATGGACTGTAGCCTGCCAGGCTCCTCTGTCCATGGGATTTCTCAGGCAAGCTTATTGGAGTGGATTGCCAGTTCCTTCTCCAGGGGATCTTCCCGATCCAAGAATTGACCTGAGTCTCCTGCATTGCAGGCAGATTCTTCACTGACTGAGTTTCGAGGGAAGCCCGAGTGGTGGGTGGGTGGACAGTTATCACCTGATTACTGGATCATGTTACCCTGAACTCTTTCTCCTCCCACTTGTACTTTGCTATGATAAATAAGCCAAAGAGCCACTGAGAAGCTATCAAAAGCATTATCTCTCAGAGCTGATAAATACTAAGTAGACAAAGGTAGGGATGGGGATCGTTGAGTAGAGGTCAAGGAAGAGGAGGCCAAAGGGAAAGAAGTAGTTGCTTTACTTCAATAATAAAAGAATGAAAAAGTAGATTAGATGTGGGTGATTTCTTGCTGGACTCAAAGGCTCCTTAAAGCATTCCTATCTCTTCAATCAGCTCTTGTTCAAACTGCATGCCCACGTTCCTAACTACCTTAAGGAGTCCTGTTTTCCAAGTTGTTAATTGTTTTCTTGCATTCTTAGAGATTTTCAAGTTTCTCCTAATCCCTCTCAAATCCTGTGCATTTCAGAGGTAACCCGGAGAGGCTCGGAGTGCCCTGGAGATGCTGATAAATCTCCAAATACTTCATCTAGTGAAGGAGCTTTTCTATCATCCGCCCCTGCATTTAATTCACTTAATTCCTGTATATGTGCATGTTGACACCCCATGTGCAGGGGGCAGGAACTGACGGAACACAGTGCGAATAAAACTCCAATCCTCACTTCGCAGAAAGATGAGTAAGCTATGCAGGAATTTCTACTAAGTGTGCTATAAGATCAGATATGGATTAGCAGAGGAAAAATGAAAGGTAACTATGGTTTATGTAGAATATCAGCCTACCTAACTGGCAAATGTTTAAAAGAGTCACCCCTTATGGGGAAAATAATAGTGACATAAAATCATATCAATAAGGCTATGTTATTCACAATAAGTTACAAAGTTTGAACCAAGAGGGAAATCCTAAAATTGAACATCTAGGTCAAAATCATGGTGAGTCAGGGACTTTTGTAGAAATTGTTCTGCCTGATTGTTCCCTGAGTCGTAATTTTATGTCAAAGGTGATTTTACATTGTTTGAATTTACCAGCCTCCACCCCTGTCTCTGCCCAGATCCCAGAAGACCCTGCAGAGGGTGTNTACAAAGTTTGAACCAAGAGGGAAATCCTAAAATTGAACATCTAGGTCAAAATCATGGTGAGTCAGGGACTTTTGTAGAAATTGTTCTGCCTGATTGTTCCCTGAGTCGTAATTTTATGTCAAAGGTGATTTTACATTGTTTGAATTTACCAGCCTCCACCCCTGTCTCTGCCCAGAGCCCAGAAGACCCTGCAGAGGGTGTTCAGGAAGCTTGGACCAGGGGAGGCAGGCCTGGTGTGGGAGTCATCAGAGTTAGTCTGATAAGCCGTCCTGAGCTGTGCCAGTGAAAACTCCCACACCCATCCTGACCGCTTCTTCACTTGATGCACTGAGGGCCTGGTTGGGTGCTGTCAGGACATCACAGTGTTGCTTGGCAAAGAGGAGGGGTCAGAATAGAGGGAGACTCAGGTGTTCCCATGCATTCTCCAAGTCTGGGGTACAGAGAGGCAAAACTGTGGTTAAAAGTAACCATGAGCTCCTCTNCCGCTTCTTCACTTGATGCACTGAGGGCCTGGTTGGGTGCTGTCAGGACATCACAGTGTTGCTTGGCAAAGAGGAGGGGTCAGAATAGAGGGAGACTCAGGTGTTCCCATGCATTCTCCAAGTCTGGGGTACAGAGAGGCAAAACTGTGGTTAAAAGTAACCATGAGCTCCTCTAAAACACTGGCATGGGAAGTAGTGAGTTTCCAGGGGAGGAGCCAGGAGTCAGGAAATGGTTGGTGGGTCCTCTGAAGACTAGGAGGACCAGGAAGTCAGTGCCCTCTGGGGTCAGCTAGCATCACACACTCAATACAGTGGCTCTGGGGCCATGCTCAGCCTTGGCAGGCGGGAGCAGTTCATCACCTTGATGGGCAGGTAAGGGGATTGAAGAGTGTGAACCAGTGCTCTATGGGTCCTCTGAAGAATAGGAGGACCAGGAGGTCAGTGCCCTCTGGGGTCAGCTAGCATCGCGCACTCAATACAGTGGCTCTGGGGCCATGCTCAGCCTTAGCAGGCGGGAGAAGTTCATCACCTTGATGGGCAGGTAAGGGGATTGAGGATTGTGAGCCAGCCCTGTCCTGGAGGCTGCTGAGCTCAGCAGCAGAGGGGAGGTGGAGGCTTCAAGTAGCAGTGGGAACCCCTCTTGGTCGTTCCACCTTCTGCCCAATGTGCTGAGGTTGGCCTAGGCCCTTCGATTCTGCTGTGTGCCTGGGGAGGCTGCTGTGTGTGTGGTGGGTGGTAGGGGAGGATGGGCAGGACTTGGAATAAGAGGGATATGTGAGAGTCCTGGAAACGTGACCACTTCTCACCCGTTTTCAGTATAAGGGAGGCTATCATTTTCCTCCTGATTCTGCCCTGTGCTCAGGAAGGCCTGTTGCATCCACATCAGTGATAAGAACACAAAGGTTGCAATGGGTATAACTGGGTTGTATTCATCTCCTAGAGCTATCCTAACAAAGAACCACAAACTGTACAATTAAAACAGCAGAAACATGTTGCCTCCCAATTCTGGAGGCTAGAAGTCCAAGATCAAGGTGTTGGCAGGGCTAGCTCCTTTCACAGGCTGTGAGGGAGGGTCTGCTACTTGAGTATCCCCAGCGTTTCCTAGTATGCTGTTATCTTTGTTGTTCCTGGGCTTGCAGCTGCATCACCCAGATCTCTGACTCTTCACTTGCTGTTCCCCCAGGGTGCACAACATTTGTCCCTGTGTCCACATTTCTCCTTTTCATAGGATACAGTCATATTGGAATAAGCCCACCCTAGTGACCTCATCTTGACTTGATCATCTGCAAAGATTCGTTCTGAAGAAGGTCACATTCACAGGTACTGGGGTTTAGAACTTAAGCATCTTTCTGAGAAGACAGAAGTCAACCCATAGGAGGGGGCAAGGGTGCCCCCTAGACTATAAGGTATTGTGTTGGCGAATAAGTTTGTTTGGGTTTTTCCAATGGTTATAACGATAAAACCCAAATGAACTTTTTGGTGAACCCCAAATCTGGGGATGATATGAGTTTTAGGAATGGGCTAGGGGGCAACCCTGTAGCACGTGGGCTGGATGGGTCATTCAGGGCTTGTCCTTAGTTGTAAAATCAGAATTTCCAGATGCTGCATCACCAAGTTGGTGTAAGGATGATAATGGGTCTAAGGACCCCTCGATATTTGGAGATCATGCACTTTTCAGGTGTTAGGGCAATAATGTGCTACCCATATGTTTCCTCTCTGAAGAGGGTGGTTCTATTCTTAGTCCCCTTGTTTGCTCAGCTGTGAAATGGGTTGAATAAATAGTGCATTCAGTGGGTCTTGTAATCCCACCACATGGCAGTTATGAAAAAGGTGGCAATGCACATGTTGGCTGCAGGCCACGTCTGGAACGAGGGGTGGGGAGTTAAGATCAACAAGGCATAGAAGCCTCAGGGGATTTGGTTAGGCTGTGAGGAAAGGGAGGTGGCACAGAATAGAGGGGTTCAGGCTGGGCAGAGAGCAGCAGAAGGAAGTCAGGAGATAAGCTTGCCTTCAGCTGTATTCCAGACAACGCCTGGTGTACTGCAGTTCATGGGGTTGCAAAGGGTTGGACACGACAGCAGGCAAACAATATATGATGCTGGATTCTGATGCCAACTAGTTCTGGTGTGTGGGTTTTTTCCCCACATCAAACAAATCTCTGACACCGGCTGGGTGTCCTACGATTCAACTCAACTCTGACAACTGTGGAGGCTTCATCATGTAGTCATGATTTATCATTTATTCCATTTTCATTCTTTCTCCTTTCTCAAGAGAACAGGGGTTGCAGTTAAAAATCACAAACTTCTAATTATGACTGGTTGTTTCTGGTGACCAGTCCTCATTTAAAAGCCCACCCAGCATTCCCTCATTAGACTAAAAGATGCTCCTATTACTCAGTTACAAGGGTTTTAGGAGCCCCATGTTGGAAACATAGGTCAGTTACTCAGTTACAAGGGTTTTAGGAGCCCTGTGTTGGGAAAAGATGTCAATGACCTGTATTAGAACAAGAGATGCTCCCGACGATCTTATTTCTTGGGAAATGTCAAGGGTTTCAGGAGCTCTGTGCCAGGAACTGGGGGCAGAGACCAATATATCTCTTCTACTATGTTGCACATGCTATTTTACATGCCACCGACCTGTCCTTGGGTCACATTGTCTGTGATCTCTGAGATCCCTCCCAGAATGGGGGAAAGGCATGTGCCTTGCTTCTGGAAAGTCCCAGGACTTCAGCTGCTCAGCCTCTGAGGCTTCCTGTATTAGCTCTGTTTACTAAGTGTGGATTCCTTTCTTTGTTGCTCTATTATTTATAAATAACCATCTCTAGTCTACTAGCCTAAAGAAAGGAAATGACTCCTTGGAGGCAATAGGATCTCTAGCCCCTGTGCCTCTAGCCCCTGTGCCGTGACCTTAATGGTTGAGTCATCACAGGTGTTGGATCTGTGCCCCTCTGACCTGGCTCATCCCTCCGTGGCCCAGGGGGCCTTGCTGGTGGGCCAGGGTTTGCATTTGTGTACCACCTCGGATCTCTCCCCTGACCTCCAGTCATCTTCTTGGTCTCCCCATCTTTATTGGTGTTCCTGGACTGACTCTTCACTCCTTAAAGGCTGTAAGCCTGTACCTGTCACCACACCCTGAAAAGGGAGGCAGCTGGTTCACAGAGAAAGCCAGGCTGGTGATTTTTCCTTTCCCTCTTGCTCAGTTTTGAAGCTGGGGAAAAAAAAAAAAAATCACAGCATACTTCAAACTTGAGCAGTGGCTGTGAATGTATTCACTCTTGAATTCATCTGTGAGGTTATTATACGCAGCTTTGATGTTACAGCAAGACTACCTGGGTCGTTTTGTTCCAATTACTCAGTGCAGAGGAGGAGGACTTGACGCCGCACAAAGGCGCTGACTTTGATGTTGTGTAGAGGCTGCCCTTCCCTGGGCTGATGCATCAGGAGCAGTTCTGGGCAGCTGAGGCGCATCCACGCGATGGGGCCCTCACTTGGAGCAGGGTGGCTGGGTGCTCTGGGCCCCTAGGAGCCGTGGTGGGGAGGCTGGCAGAGCGGGGCCTATCGAGTACTTTTCCCATCGCATCACCGAGGGCTTGAAAATAACCTCATTTTCCTCAATTAGAAAGATGGAGATGGTAATGGCTGTACTTTGCTCTGTTCAGACGTCTTTCATCTCTGCATCGCAAAGTGCTCTGAAAGCATGATTAAGGAAGCTTCCCAACTCCCCAGCCGGGCAGACACCCCACGGCCAGCTTCTGTCAAGGCTAAATGGTTGAGGCCAGCTCTCTGGGTGAGCTCAGGGTGATGGGAGATCCTGCTGACCCCAACGCAGGACAGGGACAGACACTGGGAGCCCTGTTTGGATGGGGGCCGGGAGGGAGCTCCGGGCCACCTGGGGCCCCTGGGTGGAGAAGCAGGGGTCTCAGACCAGCTCCAGGTGTCCCACCGGTCTATTGTCAAAGCGTGGACCAGTTACCACCCTCATCCGGGTCTCAGAGTCAGAGCCCGCAAAGCAGGGATGGAAATCTGGTGATGTGACAGCTTCCGCAACCCCTCCCCGGCTCTGCCATTCTGTGTGATGATGGACCTGACATTCTGGACTCCCCAGGCCAACCTGGTATCTCTCTTTGATGTACCTTCTGAGAAGAACCCAGGCTGCTCCCTGGTCCTTGTGGGATGCCCACACACCTCCCATCTCCCAGAAGCTCTCTTTGTGGCCCATATGTATGTCCCCCCATCACTACCTGCATTCCTGGGCCCAGGCCCACACGCATCCTCTATATGCACTGCTTGATCTGATGGCTCCCCATTCAGACCACGCGGGGCTGCTGGGGCCTGAACTCCATGCATTGCCTTCCAGGTGTGCTGTTCACCCTTGCCTTTCCCTCTGCCTTTTCTCCTAACACGAGTACCTGCTCCTTCCACTTTTTTTTTTTTTTTTTTTGCCAGACTGGATCGCTTGCCTCTGTCCCTTCAGGCAGGACTCCCTCCTCCAGGACCTGCCAGCTCCCGCCAAGGTCTGGCTTGTTTGCTCAGGCATCAGCGACCCAGCTGCCCGTGCTTTTAGAGCTTCTGTCACCTGCTTTTAGACTGTTCACCTCCACGCTCCCAATAGTCCCACCTCCTCTGTGGTAATTACTGTTCCTTTACTGTTTAGGTGCCACGTGTGCCATGGGCTACAAACAAAACTCACGGGGCTACTAAAACATAGGTGTGACAAGGAGGCCAAAGGGCTCCCATGTGTGTCTGCATGGATGGTGGAGCCTCGCACCTGGGTGCTTAGCTGCCCTTTTAACGCCTTTTTTTCCTCAGCTGTGCTCCAAATGGCTGAGGTCTTAGGACACTTGAGTTCTGGATGAAGACACAAAATGTAAGTGCAGAAACAGGTGGTCCATACAGGGTGAGACTCCAGAGAAAAGAGGGTGGTGGACAGTCCATGTCCTTCTACTTGAAGAGGATTAAAAAAAATAATAATAACACAAAGAAACTCACCTATTCTTTGTGATTGCTGATTAATATATGCTTCTACATGTGACATCTTAAAAAAAAATTGTGATACCTACCACACACAGTATGCTTCCCACCAGTGTTTTGGAAATCCCAGGTGAGAAGATTGTCAAGGGCAAATCACAGCCTTGGAGGATGGCTTATTAATTGGAAGATTCTTATTCCTGCTCTAGTCATTGCCCACAGAGAAGGACTCTGTGGAGGAGAGGGGCTCACCCTTGACTCTTGGGAGCTGGGGCTTGGTGCTGTCAGGTTGGAAAGCTGCCTGGGTGCCCCAGTCGATGGGTTTCTCTGACCAGTCACAAGAGCAATTCTGGGGAAAAGCTATATTTTGCAGTAGAGGTTTTCAAGTGTAAAAAGCCCAGTAAACTTAATTCTATCCTTTTTCTGGAACAAACAAAAAGAAAACTGCTGAAGTGGAAAATTCAGAATGGGAAATATAAGGTAGTCATTAGGTCGGAGTTTCAAACAGGAGAAAGAATTCCTGTGAGTGTCCCCTGTGCTTGCACAGAGGGCGGGGGGACCACCCATCTGTTGGGCAATGGACTCAGGTCTCACAGGCTGTTCTGACGTGAGTGTAGGCCTCTCATGGACTCAGGTCTCACAGGCTGTTCTGACATGAGTGTAGGCCTCTCATGGACTCGTTCCGTGAACTTCTCTTTTGTTTGGCCTCGTTGCCAGTCCTGGCTTCATTTCAGCACCCTCTGGCCCCACCCCAAGCTGCTCACAGGCGGGTTCGCTGCTTCTGCCCCCACGGGCTCAGTCCTGGGGGAAGCCCTTCCTAGTCTGTGAGCAGCTGTAGGGTCCCTCCTGTGGCTTTCCAGGGCCCAGGGCCTAGGCAGCCTACTCTGCTCTCTGTGTCTCTGCTTCTGGGTCTCTTGTGCTGCCGTCAAACTTGGGCCACATGTTACCAGGGACAGCCCTGGGGTACCTCTGTGAGACAAGACTGCATCCTGACTCCTGAGTTGCGGCTTCACAACCTGCCTCCTTCTCCAGCTTCATTAGGCTCCATGGGTCATCCTGCCTGCCCCTTGAGCGCTTTCCAGAATCCTTGGTTGAGGTGCTGCACCATCAAGCCACCTGTGACAGTATACAAGATAGGCAGGGTGGGGAGTGAGAGATGAGAAAGTGAAAGTGAACGTTGCTCAGTTCTGTCCCATTCTTTGTGACCGCATGGACTATGGCCTGCCAGAGATTTCTGTCCATGGAATCCTCCAGGCAAGAATATTGGAGCAGTTGCCATTTCCTTCTCCAGGGATCTTCCCGACCCAGGGCATGAACCTGCATCTCCTGCACTGCAGGTGGATTCTTTATCATCTGAACCACCAGGGAGAGGGGACACTAAGCCCAGAAAGGGCTGCAGGGTCCCATTTGGAAACAATCGCAAAGGATCGTTCTCAGAAGTTACGTTAACAGGAGAAGACAGTGAATTTTCTTTGCCATCTCTTTAGGTTATTTGTTTCATGGTTTTAATTTGCATCTCATGGCAGCGTGCAGAGGTCCATCATTTCACAAGTACCTTGGCCTCTTTCACCTGTGCCCTGTTAAGATCATCACTGGCAGAAATGGTCAACTGATCACCAAGGATATGGCACAGAGCTGTTACTGGGAGGAGCTGCCCAGTGAGGGTGACACTCACCATCCTTGTGTTTGATAGTGATGTGATGAGCTGTTGCCAATAGGAATGTTAGTGGAGTTACTGCGTGTCATCTCAGGACCAAGGAAGTTCAAAAGTCTCTCCCCACTTGTCAGCTAATTGGAGAAACCTTTGAAGGACTTAGAGGGGGCAGAGCCACAATATAGATGGAGCCTGGGTCGCTGAGGTGTTTGATAAGAAGCACTGGAATTGGCCTGTGTCATGAACAGGAAGTACATTTTTATTGTGTTGACCTGTGAGAACTCTTGAGAATTTAACTAGTGCAATAGCTAATGTTACTAGAACTAATACACATTGGTCTTGTCAACTCTAAGTCTTTTTGGTTTAACCAAGCCTGGGCCACCCTGTCCTGGCCTGCAGTGATCTCCCTAGTTCCTCTCTTCATTGAGGGGCTCAGGAGGTATCATGGTTGAGTGGAAAGGTTTTATAGAAGGAATTCTGTGAGGAGACAAACAGGATAAGAGCTGGATTGGGGTAGTTATTGAAGGAATTTCTTTTCTGGGTCCTATGAGAATATTTTTTTTTTAGTGATTTCTGGGTCTCAGAAATTATGAAAGTAATGGAGTCATGAATATAATTACCTCTATTCTGTAATTACCCGGCAAATATCATATGAATACATAGGGGGTTTGAGTCAGCGGATCTGGCAGCTGCAGAGTTTGATTATGATGATTTAGCTGTTGGGAAATGCCAGGGATTAATTTCAGTCATCAGTGTAGGAACAACAAGGAGAAATGGCCCCAAATTAGGGAAGGACACATGCAGTCCGCGTGGTGAGAGCACTTGGTGACTGGGGGGTCAATTAGTGGAAGGAGCCCCCCTCGGAGGAGGCCCACACCTCCAGAGCTGTTCCTGCAGGACCAGGGAGTGCTGCCGATTTGTTTGCACTCTGCTATTTCCCCAGGTCATTGCTCTTTGAGCATTTCACACGTGCAGTCTCGGAAGGTAACAGATGTGTTTGCTAGAGCTCTCTGGCTTTTTCAGTGTTGTTCCTTTCCAATGTAGCCACCATACCCCAGGAGGTGAGGTCACAGAGCAACTCCCACTTTACAGATGCCAGCCCAAGTCCTCAAGGAGCCGGTCTCTCAATGTGGCCCAGTGAGTGGCATTTCCTAGGTTAGAACCCAGGTCCCCTCATCCTCCTTCTTATCTTGTACTGGCTTTGAGGGAGGAATATACCTCCAATTATAATTTTTTCCCAATGGAAAAAGGTGATTTCTTTTCTGATTGCTTTTTCAAATGGTTCCCAGGGTAGCTTTGTAAAGAGTGTGGGTATTGGTGTGCAAGTCAGATCCCGGTGTCCCAGGAAAGAGTGGAAAAGAGCTTCTGCAAGCTTGAGGTCTCCTGAAAGGATCTGAGTTTCTCTGTGATCTTTGCTGTATTGTGTATCATAGCTGTGTTGCATATCGTAGCTGTTTTTCATGTCCTTTCCTGATGGGGGCCACGTCTCCTCATTGTTATTACACTGATGACTGAAACGAATCCCTGGTGGTTATTAGCAGCTAGATGATCAGAATCAAACTCCACATTGTGGTTCTACTTATGAGGCTCCCATGGTGTCTCCACTGGACGAAGCCCACCCATCACCACTGGAGTGGAGAAGTTGTTATATCTGGGTGAGGCTAGCTCTGTCTTGAGAATTTTCCATGAATCTGATGTGCTCATTGCCTTTGTTGGGGACTCACTGCTATTTACTGTCCCATACATTCCNCCATGGTGTCTCCACTGGACGAAGCCCACCCATCACCACTGGAGTGGAGAAGTTGTTATATCTGGGTGAGGCTAGCTCTGTCTTGAGAATTTTCCATGAATCTGATGTGCTCATTGCCTTTGTTGGGGACTCACTGCTATTTACTGTCCCATACATTCCCTTCAGATTGACTTGTTCAGCTCCAAGTTCAGCTGCCTGAGAGAAGAGGCTTGGATGAGGGATGATCAGGGCTGTTTGGGACTGGGGCTGTGCTGTGGGGCTTCAGGCACCCCACACTTTCCCTGAGGAATGTGGGCTGCCGTTTTGAGGGTAGGAAGTGTGAGTAAGACAGGGTCGGAGGGCTAGTTTGGCAGTGGCTCTCGGTGGGGAGAGGTATGGAACCCTAGGATTCTTGTTCACAGGGACAGCAACACCAGGGACCTGGGGCAAAGCTGCTGTGGGCAGTGGTAATGTCTAACATATGCCTTCTAGACTGTGGAAGTGTCTACACCAGATGCAGTTCCAGACTGTCATCTGCACTTGCCAACACGCAAAAACTGGTCTCATGTCTCTACCCAAAACACGGGCTGGCTGCACATCCTTTCTCTGGGCATTATCAGCAACCTGAAGGATAATATTCTTGAAGATCAGAATTCAGACCTAACTACTAACTCCAAGCTCTTTTCCTGGTGGAGATTTGGACTCTGACGATAAACTGTTCACACTGACCCCAAACCAGATCTCAACAACTTCTACTACATTATCTAACACTAAAATCTAAGTCAAAGCTCTGCCCTGCCTGAACCTAACTTCACTTGAAGCAAAGTTCTCCTCCTAACATACAGACTGATCCTAACCCTTACCTACTGGCTCAGACAGTAAAGAATCCACCTGCAGTGCAGGAGACCCAGGTTCAGTCCCTGGTCAAGAAGATCACCTGGAGAAGGGCATGGCTACCCACTCCAGTATTCTTGCCTGGAGAATTTCATGGACAGAGGAGCCTGACAGGCTAGCATCCACGGGGTCAAAAGAGTCAGACAGGATTGAGCGACTAACACTCTCATTTTTACTTCAACCCTTACCTTGGTCTAGACATTGCCTATAACTAAATCTCGCCACTGTAGGTTCAAATACTAATTTAAAATCTAACCCAGTGAGAAAATGGTTGTAAGGTCTGGCTCTTCTGAGCTGGAATTTGGTACTTTCATCTGTCACTTGTAGAAGAGAAAAATTTTCCTCTATCCTCTTCTATTTTCTGGCTATGTCTGTGAAAAACAAAAACAAAAACAAAAAAAGAAAAACCTGGCAACAGGCAGATTAGCGGGAGAAAAGCTGTGCAAATGTATTTGATGTTAAAAGTTTTATGTTGCATAGGAGGGCTTCATAGAAAGAAAACTCCCGAAGAAAAAGCTAGGCTCAAAGGCTTTAAAACCATTTGGGGAAAAGAGGATAAATTTAAAGAGAAGTGATAAGACAAAGGAAGGGGATTTTGAGATTTGAGGGTCAGCAAATTGTAGGCAGGAAAATATACGGGGAAACTGGTCCATGTAGTCAAAGCTATGGTTTTTCCAGTAGTCATGTACGGATGTGAGAGCTGGACCATAAAGAAGGCTGAGTGCCAATGAATTGATGCTTGGACTGCAAGGAGATCAAACCAGTCAATCCTAAAGGAAATCAACCCTGAATATTCACTGGAAGGACTGATGCTGAAGCTGAAGCTCCAATACTTTGGCCACCTGATGCGAAGAGCTGACTCATTAGGAAAGACCCTGATGCTGGGAAAGATTGAAGGCAGGAGGAGAAGATGATGACAGAAGACAAAATGGTTGGATGGCATCACCAACTCGATGGACATGAGTTTGAGCAAGCTCCAGAGATGGTGAAGAATAGGGAAACCTGGTGTGCTATAGTCCATGGGGTCAAAAAGAGTCAGACACCACTGAGCGACTGAAAATCAAAAGATGGTAGTTAAAGACAGTAAGATGTGGGCAGACTTGTAGACTGTTTTTCGTGCCATCTCATCACTGGTGGTAAGACTGTTATTCTTTTCCTGGTATGGGAAGTAGATTGGGGAGAACACCTTCCCAGGGGGATGTTAGGATCTAATTTCAGGTAGACACAGGTATGGTAGAGGGCTCATCTTGTGTTCACTTTTTCTCAATTGTTTTCAGCTCAAAATAATCCTTATGTCAGAGTGGTTATTTGGGGGTGTCATATTCTGTTTTCCTATGCATCCTTCCCCTACTTATCCTTCCATTCACACATCTATTGCTCTGGGCATCCCTAATATGATGACCTCTATCCTCCAGGCAGGATTTCGAGCTTTGAATTTTGAACTCATGTCATTGCTTTTTGATTCCCATAGTTCATCACCTTGATGGGCAGGTAAGGGGATTGAGGATTGTGAGCCAGCCCTGTCCTGGAGGCTGCTGAGCTCAGCAGCAGAGGGGAGGTGGAGGCTTCAAGTAGCAGTGGGAACCCCTCTTGGTCGTTCCACCTTCTGCCCAATGTGCTGAGGTTGGCCTAGGCCCTTCGATTCTGCTGTGTGCCTGGGGAGGCTGCTGTGTGTGTGGCGGGTGGTAGGGGAGGATGGGCAGGACTTGGAATAAGAGGGATATGTGAGAGTCCTGGAAACGTGACCACTTCTTACCCGTTTTCAGTATAAGGGAGGCTATCATTTTCCTCCTGATTCTGCCCTGTGCTCAGGAAGGCCTGTTGCATCCACATCAGTGATAAGAACACAAAGGTTGCAATGGGTATAACTGGGTTGTATTCATCTCCTAGAGCTATCCTAACAAAGAACCACAAACTGTACAATTAAAACAGCAGAAACATGTTGCCTCCCAATTCTGGAGGCTAGAAGTCCAAGATCAAGGTGTTGGCAGGGCTAGCTCCTTTCACAGGGTGTGAGGGAGGGTCTGCTACTTCAGTATCCCCAGCGTTTCCTAGTATGCTGTTATCTTTGTTGTTCCTGGGCTTGCAGCTGCATCACCCAGATCTCTGACTCTTCACTTGCTGTTCCCCCAGGGTGCACAACATTTGTCCCTGTGTCCACATTTCTCCTTTTCATAGGATACAGTCATATTGGAATAAGCCCACCCTAGTGACCTCATCTTGACTTGATCATCTGCAAAGATTCGTTCTGAAGAAGGTCACATTCACAGGTACTGGGGTTTAGAACTTAAGCATCTTTCTGAGAAGACAGAAGTCAACCCATAGGAGGGGGCAAGGGTGCCCCCTAGACTATAAGGTATTGTGTTGGCGAATAAGTTTGTTTGGGTTTTTCCAATGGTTATAACGATAAAACCCAAATGAACTTTTTGGTGAACCCCAAATCTGGGGATGATATGAGTTTTAGGAATGGGCTAGGGGGCAACCCTGTAGCACGTGGGCTGGATGGGTCATTCAGGACTTGTCCTTAGTTGTAAAATCAGAATTTCCAGATGCTGCATCACCAAGTTGGTGTAAGGATGATAATGGGTCTAAGGACCCCTCGATATTTGGAGATCATGCACTTTTCAGGTGTTAGGGCAATAATGTGCTACCCATATGTTTCCTCTCTGAAGAGGGTGGTTCTATTCTTAGTCCCCTTGTTTGCTCAGCTGTGAAATGGGTTGAATAAATAGTGCATTCAGTGGGTCTTGTAATCCCACCACATGGCAGTTATGAAAAGGGTGGCAATGCACATGTTGGCTGCAGGCCACGTCTGGAACGAGGGCTGGGGAGTTAAGATCAACAAGGCATAGAAGCCTCAGGGGATTTGGTTAGGCTGTGAGGAAAGGGAGGTGGCACAGAATAGAGGGGTTCAGGCTGGGCAGAGAGCAGCAGAAGGAAGTCAGGAGATAAGCTTGCCTTCAGCTGTATTCCAGACAACGCCTGGTGTACTGCAGTTCATGGGGTTGCAAAGGGTTGGACACGACAGCAGGCAAACAATATATGATGCTGGATTCTGATGCCAACTAGTTCTGGTGTGTGGGTTTTTTCCCCACATCAAACAAATCTCTGACACCGGCTGGGTGTCCTACGATTCAACTCAACTCTGACAACTGTGGAGGCTTCATCATGTAGTCATGATTTATCATTTATTCCATTTTCATTCTTTCTCCTTTCTCAAGAGAACAGGGGTTGCAGTTAAAAATCACAAACTTCTAATTATGACTGGTTGTTTCTGGTGACCAGTCCTCATTTAAAAGCCCACCCAGCATTCCCTCATTAGACTAAAAGATGCTCCTATTACTCAGTTACAAGGGTTTTAGGAGCCCCATGTTGGAAACATAGGTCAGTTACTCAGTTACAAGGGTTTTAGGAGCCCTGTGTTGGGAAAAGATGTCAATGACCTGTATTAGAACAAGAGATGCTCCCGACGATCTTATTTCTTGGGAAATGTCAAGGGTTTCAGGAGCTCTGTGCCAGGAACTGGGGGCAGAGACCAATATATCTCTTCTACTATGTTGCACATGCTATTTTACATGCCACCGACCTGTCCTTGGGTCACATTGTCTGTGATCTCTGAGATCCCTCCCAGAATGGGGGAAAGGCATGTGCCTTGCTTCTGGAAAGTCCCAGGACTTCAGCTGCTCAGCCTCTGAGGCTTCCTGTATTAGCTCTGTTTACTAAGTGTGGATTCCTTTCTTTGTTGCTCTATTATTTATAAATAACCATCTCTAGTCTACTAGCCTAAAGAAAGGAAATGACTCCTTGGAGGCAATAGGATCTCTAGCCCCTGTGCCTCTAGCCCCTGTGCCGTGACCTTAATGGTTGAGTCATTGCAGGTGTTGGATCTGTGCCCCTCTGACCTGGCTCATCCCTCCGTGGCCCAGGGGGCCTTGCTGGTGGGCCAGGGTTTGCATTTGTGTACCACCTCGGATCTCTCCCCTGACCTCCAGTCATCTTCTTGGTCTCCCCATCTTTATTGGTGTTCCTGGACTGACTCTTCACTCCTTAAAGGCTGTAAGCCTGTACCTGTCACCACACCCTGAAAAGGGAGGCAGCTGGTTCACAGAGAAAGCCAGGCTGGTGATTTTTCCTTTCCCTCTTGCTCAGTTTTGAAGCTGGGGAAAAAAAAAAAAAATCACAGCATACTTCAAACTTGAGCAGTGGCTGTGAATGTATTCACTCTTGAATTCATCTGTGAGGTTATTATACGCAGCTTTGATGTTACAGCAAGACTACCTGGGTCGTTTTGTTCCAATTACTCAGTGCAGAGGAGGAGGACTTGACGCCGCACAAAGGCGCTGACTTTGATGTTGTGTAGAGGCTGCCCTTCCCTGGGCTGATGCATCAGGAGCAGTTCTGGGCAGCTGAGGCGCATCCACGCGATGGGGCCCTCACTTGGAGCAGGGTGGCTGGGTGCTCTGGGCCCCTAGGAGCCGTGGTGGGGAGGCTGGCAGAGCGGGGCCTATCGAGTACTTTTCCCATCGCATCACCGAGGGCTTGAAAATAACCTCATTTTCCTCAATTAGAAAGATGGAGATGGTAATGGCTGTACTTTGCTCTGTTCAGACATCTTTCATCTCTGCATCGCAAAGTGCTCTGAAAGCATGATTAAGGAAGCTTCCCAACTCCCCAGCCGGGAAGACGCCCCACGGCCAGCTTCTGTCAAGGCTAAATGGTTGAGGCCAGCTCTCTGGGTGAGCTCAGGGTGATGGGAGATCCTGCTGACCCCAACGCAGGACAGGGACAGACACTGGGAGCCCTGTTTGGATGGGGGCCGGGAGGGAGCTCCGGGCCACCTGGGGCCCCTGGGCAGAGAAGCAGGGGTCTCAGACCAGCTCCAGGTGTCCCACCGGTCTATTGTCAAAGCATGGACCAGTTACCACCCTCATCCGGGTCTCAGAGTCAGAGCCCGCAAAGCAGGGATGGAAATCTGGTGATGTGACAGCTTCTGCAACCCCTCCCCGGCTCTGCCGTTCTGTGTGATGATGGACCTGACATTCTGGACTCCCCAGGCCAACCTGGTATCTCTCCTTGATGTACCTTCTCAGAAGAACCCAGGCTGCTCCCTGGTCCTTGTGGGATGCCCACACCTCCCATCTCCCAGAAGCTCTCTTTGTGGCCCGAATGTATGTCCCCCCATCACTACCTGCATTCCCGGGCGCAGGCCCACACGCATCCTCTATATACACCGCTTGATCTGATGGCTCCCCGTTCAGACCACACGGGGCTGCTGGGGCCTGAACTCCATGCATTGCCTTCCAGGTGTGCTGTTCACCCTTGCCTTTCCCTCTGCCTTTTCTCCTAACACGAGTACCTGCTCCTTCCATTTTTTTTTTTTTTTTTTTGCCAGACTGGATCGCTTGCCTCTGTCCCTTCA
This sequence comes from Oreotragus oreotragus, assembly GCA_006410675.1. NCBI lineage: Eukaryota > Metazoa > Chordata > Mammalia > Artiodactyla > Bovidae > Oreotragus > Oreotragus oreotragus. Next base: position 323,019 of record SJYX01000359.1, read on the forward strand.
GGCAGGACTCCCTCCTCCAGGACCTGCCAGCTCCCACCAAGGTCTGGCTTGTTTGCTCAGGCATCAGCGACCCAGCTGCCCGTGCTTTTAGAGCTTCTGTCACCTGCTTTTAGACTGTTCACCTCCACGCTCCCAATAGTCCCACCTCCTCTGTGGTAATTACTGTTCCCTTACTGTTTAGCTGCCACGTGTGCCATGGGCTACAAACAAAACTCACGGGGCTACTAAAACATAGGTGTGGCAAGGAGGCCGAAGGGCTCCCATGTGTGTCTGCATGGATGGTGGAGCCTCGCACCTGGTGCTTAGCTGCCCTTTTACGCCTTTTTTTCCTCAGCTGTGCTCCAAATGGCTGAGGTCTTAGGATACTTGAGTTCTGGATGAAGATACAAAATGTAAGTGCGGAAACAGGTGGTCCATACAGGGTGAGACTCCAGAGAAAAGAGGGTGGTGGACAGTCCATGTTCTTCTACTTGAAAAGGATTAAAAAACACACACACACACACAAAGAAACTCACCTATTCTTTGTGATTGCTGATTAATATATGCTTCTACATGTGACATCTTAAACAAAAAAAATTGTGATACCTACCATACACAGTATGCTTCCCACCAGTGTTTTGGAAATCCCAGGTGAGAAGGTTGTCAAGGGCAAATCACACAGCCTTGGAGGATGGCTTATTAATTGGAAGATTCTTATTCCTGCTCTAGTCGTTGCCCACAGAGAAGGACTCTGTGGAGGAGAGGGGCTCACCCTTGACTCTTGGGAGCTGGAGCTTGGTGCTGTCAGGTTGGAAATCTGCCTGGGTGCCCCAGTCGATGGGTTTCTCTGACCAGTCACAAGAGCAATTCTGGGGGAAAGCTATATTTTGCAGTAGAGGTTTTCAAGTGTAAAAAGCCCAGTAAACTTAATTCTATCCTTTTTCTGGAACAAACAAAAAGAAAACTGCTGAAGTGGAAAATTCAGAATGGGAAATATAAGGTAGTCATTAGGTCGGAGTTTCAAACAGGAGAAAGAATTCCTGTGAGTGTCCCCCGTGCTTGCACAGAGGGTGGGGGGACCACCCATCTGCTGGGCAATGGACTCAGGTCTCACAGGCTGTTCTGACATGAGTGTCGGCCTCTCATGGACTCGTTCCGTGAACTTCTCTTTTGTTTGGCCTCGTTGCCAGTCCTGACTTCATTTCAGCGCCCTCTGGCCCCACAGGCAGGTTCGCTGCTTCTGCCCCCCCGGCTCAGTCCTGGGGGAGCCCCTTCCTAGTCTGTGAGCAGCTGTAGGGCCCCTCCTGTGGCTTTCCAGGGCCCAGGGCCTAGGCAGCCTACTCTGCTCTCTGTGTCTCTGCTTCTGGGTCTCTTGTGCTGCCGTCAGACTTGGGCCACATGCTCCCAGGGACAGCCTTGGGGTACCTCTGTGAGACAAGACTGCATCCTGACTCCTGAGTTTCGGCTTCACAACCCGCCTCCTTCTCCAGCTTCATTAGGCTCCATGGGTCATCCTGCCTGCCCCTTGAGCGCTTTCCAGAATCCTTGGTTGAGGTGCTGCACCATCAAGCCACCTGTGACAGTATACAAGATAGGCAGGGTGGGGAGTGAGAGATGAGAAAGTGAAAGTGAACGTTGCTCAGTTCTGTCCCATTCTTTGTGACCGCATGGACTATGGCCTGCCAGAGATTTCTGTCCATGGAATCCTCCAGGCAAGAATATTGGAGCAGTTGCCATTTCCTTCTCCAGGGATCTTCCCGACCCAGGGCATGAACCTGCATCTCCTGCACTGCAGGTGGATTCTTTATCATCTGAACCACCAGGGAGAGGGGACACTAAGCCCAGAAAGGGCTGCAGGGTCCCATTTGGAAACAATCGCAAAGGATCGTTCTCAGAAGTTACGTTAACAGGAGAAGACAGTGAATTTTCTTTGCCATCTCTTTAGGTTATTTGTTTCATGGTTTTAATTTGCATCTCATGGCAGCGTGCAGAGGTCCATCATTTCACAAGTACCTTGGCCTCTTTCACCTGTGCCCTGTTAAGATCATCACTGGCAGAAATGGTCAACTGATCACCAAGGATATGGCACAGAGCTGTTACTGGGAGGAGCTGCCCAGTGAGGGTGACACTCACCATCCTTGTGTTTGATAGTGATGTGATGAGCTGTTGCCAATAGGAATGTTAGTGGAGTTACTGCGTGTCATCTCAGGACCAAGGAAGTTCAAAAGTCTCTCCCCACTTGTCAGCTAATTGGAGAAACCTTTGAAGGACTTAGAGGGGGCAGAGCCACAATATAGATGGAGCCTGGGTCGCTGAGGTGTTTGATAAGAAGCACTGGAATTGGCCTGTGTCATGAACAGGAAGTACATTTTTATTGTGTTGACCTGTGAGAACTCTTGAGAATTTAACTAGTGTAATAGCTAATGTTACTAGAACTAATACACATCGGTCTTGTCAACTCTAAGTCTTTTTGGTTTAACCAAGCCTGGGCCACCCTGTCCTGGCCTGCAGTGATCTCCCTGGTTCCTCTCTTCATTGAGGGGCTCAGGAGGTATCATGGTTGAGTGGAAAGGTTTTATAGAAGGAATTCTGTGAGGAGACAAACAGGATAAGAGCTGGATTGGGGTAGTTATTGAAGGAATTTCTTTTCTGGGTCCTATGAGAATATTTTTTTTAGTGATTTCTGGGTCTCAGAAATTATGAAAGTAATGGAGTCATGAATATAATTACCTCTATTCTGTAATTACCCGGCAAATATCATATGAATACATAGGGGGTTTGAGTCAGCGGATCTGGCAGCTGCAGAGTTTGATTATGATGATTTAGCTGTTGGGAAATGCCAGGGATTAATTTCAGTCATCAGTGTAGGAACAACAAGGAGAAATGGCCCCAAATTAGGGAAGGACACATGCAGTCCGCGTGGTGAGAGCACTTGGTGACTGGGGGGTCAATTAGTGGAAGGAGCCCCCCTCGGAGGAGGCCCACACCTCCAGAGCTGTTCCTGCAGGACCAGGGAGTGCTGCCGATTTGTTTGCACTCTGCTATTTCCCCAGGTCATTGCTCTTTGAGCATTTCACACGTGCAGTCTCGGAAGGTAACAGATGTGTTTGCTAGAGCTCTCTGGCTTTTTCAGTGTTGTTCCTTTCCAATGTAGCCACCATACCCCAGGAGGTGAGGTCACAGAGCAACTCCCACTTTACAGATGCCAGCCCAAGTCCTCAAGGAGCCGGTCTCTCAATGTGGCCCAGTGAGTGGCATTTCCTAGGTTAGAACCCAGGTCCCCTCATCCTCCTTCTTATCTTGTACTGGCTTTGAGGGAGGAACATACCTCCAATTATAATGTTTTCCCAATGGAAAAAGGTGATTTCTTTTCTGATTGCTTTTTCAAATGGTTCCCAGGGTAGCTTTGTAAAGAGTGTGGGTATTGGTGTGCAAGTCAGATCCCGGTGTCCCAGGAAAGAGTGGAAAAGAGCTTCTGCAAGCTTGAGGTCTCCTGACAGGATCTGAGTTTCTCTGTGATCTTTGCTGTATTGTGTATCATAGCTGTGTTGCATATCGTAGCTGTTTTTCATGTCCTTTCCTGATGGGGGCCACGTCTCCTCATTGTTATTACACTGATGACTGAAACAAATCCCTGGTGGTTATTAGCAGCTAGATGATCAGAATCAAACTCCACATTGTGGTTCTACTTATGAGGCTCCCATGGTGTCTCCACTGGACGAAGCCCACCCATCACCACTGGAGTGGAGAAGTTGTTATATCTGGGTGAGGCTAGCTCTGTCTTGAGAATTTTCCATGAATCTGATGTGCTCATTGCCTTTGTTGGGGACTCACTGCTATTTACTGTCCCATACATTCCCTTCAGATTGACTTGTTCAGCTCCAAGTTCAGCTGCCTGAGAGAAGAGGCTTGGATGAGGGATGATCAGGGCTGTTTGGGACTGGGGCTGTGCTGTGGGGCTTCAGGCACCCCACACTTTCCCTGAGGAATGTGGGCTGCCGTTTTGAGGGTAGGAAGTGTGAGTAAGACAGGGTCGGAGGGCTAGTTTGGCAGTGGCTCTCGGTGGGGAGAGGTATGGAACCCTAGGATTCTTGTTCACAGGGACAGCAACACCAGGGACCTGGGGCAAAGCTGCTGTGGGCAGTGGTAATGTCTAACATATGCCTTCTAGACTGTGGAAGTGTCTACACCAGATGCAGTTCCAGACTGTCATCTGCACTTGCCAACACGCAAAAACTGGTCTCATGTCTCTACCCAAAACACGGGCTGGCTGCACATCCTTTCTCTGGGCATTATCAGCAACCTGAAGGATAATATTCTTGAAGATCAGAATTCAGACCTAACTACTAACTCCAAGCTCTTTTCCTGGTGGAGATTTGGACTCTGACGATAAACTGTTCACACTGACCCCAAACCAGATCTCAACAACTTCTACTACATTATCTAACACTAAAATCTAAGTCAAAGCTCTGCCCTGCCTGAACCTAACTTCACTTGAAGCAAAGTTCTCCTCCTAACATACAGACTGATCCTAACCCTTACCTACTGGCTCAGACAGTAAAGAATCCACCTGCAGTGCAGGAGACCCAGGTTCAGTCCCTGGTCAAGAAGATCACCTGGAGAAGGGCATGGCTACCCACTCCAGTATTCTCGCCTGGAGAATTTCATGGACAGAGGAGCCTGACAGGCTAGCATCCACGGGGTCAAAAGAGTCAGACAGGATTGAGCGACTAACACTCTCATTTTTACTTCAACCCTTACCTTGGTCTAGACATTGCCTATAACTAAATCTCGCCACTGTAGGTTCAAATACTAATTTAAAATCTAACCCAGTGAGAAAATGGTTGTAAGGTCTGGCTCTTCTGAGCTGGAATTTGGTACTTTCATCTGTCACTTGTAGAAGAGAAAAATTTTCCTCTATCCTCTTCTATTTTCTGGCTATGTCTGTGAAAAACAAAAACAAAAACAAAAAAAGAAAAACCTGGCAACAGGCAGATTAGCAGGAGAAAAGCTGTGCAAATGTATTTGATGTTAAAAGTTTTATGTTGCATAGGAGGGCTTCATAGAAAGAAAACTCCCGAAGAAAAAGCTAGGCTCAAAGGCTTTAAAACCATTTGGGGAAAAGAGGATAAATTTAAAGAGAAGTGATAAGACAAAGGAAGGGGATTTTGAGATTTGAAGGTCAGCAAATTGTAGGCAGGAAAATATATGGGGAAACTGGTCCATGTAGTCAAAGCTATGGTTTTTCCAGTAGTCATGTATGGATGTGAGAGCTGGACCATAAAGAAGGCTGAGTGCCAATGAATTGATGCTTGAACTGTGGTGCTGGAGAAGACTCTCTCGAGTCCCTTGGACTGCAAGGAGATCAAACCAGTCAATCCTAAAGGAAATCAACCCTGAATATTCACTGGAAGGACTGATGCTGAAGCTGAAGCTCCAATACTTTGGCCACCTGATGCGAAGAGCTGACTCATTAGGAAAGACTCTGATGCTGGGAAAGATTGAAGGCAGGAGGAGAAGGTGATGACAGAAGACAAAATGGTTGGATGGCATCACCAACTCGATGGACATGAGTTTGAGCAAGCTCCAGAGATGGTGAAGGATAGGGAAACCTGGTGTGCTGTAGTCCATGGGGTCAAAAAGAGTCAGACACCACTGAGCGACTGAAAATCAAAAGATGGTAGTTAAAGACAGTAAGGTGTGGTCAGACTTGTAGACTGTTTTTCGTGCCATCTCATCACTGGTGGTAAGACTGTTATTCTTTTCCTGGTATGGGAAGTAGATTGGGGAGAACACCTTCCCAGGGCGATGTTAGGATCTAATTTCAGGTAGACACAGGTATGGTAGAGGGCTCATCTTGTGTTCACTTTTTCTCAATTGTTTTCAGCTCAAAATAATCCTTATGTCAGAGTGGTTATTTGGGGGTGTCATATTCTGTTTTCCTATGCATCCTTCCCCTACTTATCCTTCCATTCACACATCTATTGCTCTGGGCATCCCTAATATGATGACCTCTATCCTCCAGGCAGGATTTCGAGCTTTGAATTTTGAACTCATGTCATTGCTTTTTGATTCCCAGGGTGAAAGACTTGCTGACTTGATTGATGATAGACTAGTCCTGGGTAGTGTATTAGTTGAGGTCATTAGGTTAAGGTACCACCTCTTGCAAACTCTATTTGCATTAAGAATCTCTGTTATGAAGCCTCAGGCTTTGGGGATGGAGAGAAAAAATTTAAACATGTGGTGGTGGAAGGGGAACAAGGTGTAGTTTTTGGCTTGGGCTCGTCATGTCTCTTTGTCTCCCTTCTCTATACTGTGAAGTAGGGATACAGTAAAGATTAAGTGAGCTAATACATGAAAGGACTTCTCAGGTGGCTCAGTGGTAAAGAATCTGCCTGGCAATGCAAGAGACACAGAAGACATGGGTTCGATCCTTAGGTCAGGAAGATCCCCTGGAGTAGGAAATGGCAACACACTCCAGTATTCTTGCCTGGAAAATCCCATGGATAGAGGGGCCTGGTGGGCTACAGTCCATGGGATTGTAAAGAGTCAGACATGACTGAACACACAGGAGATATATGAAAAGTGCCTAGAACACTCGGTAGATATTCATTATTATCATCACCACAATTCTATTTCTCAGTAACTGAATAGATCTGAAATCATTTACATTTTCACAAAAATAACTTAAAATCACAAACCCACTTTTTGGCGGTCTTCTCAGCAAAAACTACCATTGGAGATACAAATATTTTCGGTAAAGAGAACCTCTCTGAAGGCTGACACAGGAAACTGTTCTGTTGAGCAGAGAGATCAGTGGAAGATGATAAAAAAAGGTACATGATTCACATGATGTGAATCAGAAAGCATCTCTTAACATGTTTTAATATGGCACAAGGAAAGAAGAAACCCTTCAGAGTTATCATATCCTTGCTCCACTGTCTACCAGTTAGGAGTTACTCATTCATTCATTCCTTCATTCATTCATTCCCTCCTGCATCTCCATCACTGACCAGAGGAGGCATCATTCAGTCCTTACAGGGCTATCAATCTAGCAACATGCGTAGTAGGCATGAAAGCAAGTGTATATGCAATTATAATTTAAGATAAAATTATAATTTTGAAATGAAAAATAGGGTATAGAGGGAAGGTGACATGAGAGGGTTCTCAGTTTGATGGGGTTCAAGGAAGGGAATTCTGGAGCTGAAAGGTGAGTAGGGGTTACTCAGTCGAAGAATAAGGCTCTTAACTGCAAGGGAATTTGGCCTTATTTCACAGCAGTGTTAGTAGTAACTGTGTGTGACTTTGTCACCAGTGAAAATTGCAGCTATTTTATCATGTTGAAATGATGGCTGTTACTAGACCCATTGCTAGATCTTGTTAGTTAATGCCTTGATAAAGAAGAGCATGTATTACTGCTACATCACAAGTGAATTTTTAGAAGTTTTTTTTTTTTTTAAACAGCTTTTAAGTTGACAGCAAAACTGAGCAGAAGCTAGATTTTTCATAAACCTTCTGCCCCTCCTCCTTATACACACAGCTTCCCCCACTATCAAAATCCCTCACCAGAGTGGTATGTAACAAATGAGTTTTTATATTTCAAAATATTATTTTATGAGTTTTAAAAATAATATTCCAATATATTTTGATATAATTGGCTCCCTTGGTAATCCTTTGTGTTTTATTTTATATACTGACAAATATCCCAACCTGGGGCCCAGAGGCTTCTCCAGGCTGCCAAAGCAGTCGAGAGCATGAAAGGGTTAAGAGAGCAGAATGCAGCAGGAGCAGCCTGCTGAAGCTCTGAGATGGGAAGGGAAGGGAGGCACCACCGGTGTAGCAGGAGAGGAGTCAGCCAGAAAGAGGATGGCAAGATGACAAGATCAAAGGGCCTTGAGGGTCACACTGAAGCATTTGCTTGTCTCTTATGGACAGTGGGAACCAACTGGAAAGTTTTAAACATAGATCAACTTCATGATTTGACTTACATGAAAACATTACGAGGATACCACCACCACCAATAACTTCCTCACTGTTGCAAGTGAGCAAAGGAATATTGGGTTGGTAGAGATAAAACAGGGAGATTTGCACCTTGGAGGAGAGTGATGGCAATTGAAACATAGACAAAGGAGTTGAGATATTTGAAGGTGAAACTGGAAGCTTGCAACAGTGAATTGGATGTGGGAGGTGAGAGAGAGAAGTGGCAGGGATGACCCTGTGGCCTCTGACTTAAGTCACCATTGGTGCATGATGATGATAGGAGAAAAGCCAGTGGAAGAGGAATGTGCAGTTTCCAACCGTCAACTGAGCTGACTACACGACGACCAAATGGATGTGTCCAGTACATGACTGGATAAATGAGTCTGGAGCTTGAGTGAGATCTGGGTCAGAGATATGAATTTGGAAATGCCAGCATACAGATGTCATCAGAAATCACAGAGACGAATGAGGCTGCCTTAGGCAAGAGTGAGAAGAGACAAGGACCCAGGATGGCTCTGCGAACTTCAACATTTAGAGATAGTGTAATAATGGATTATCATAGTGATCCTACAAAGCCCTAGCATGGAGGGCTTACAGTGGGCTAGGCATTGTTCTAAACATGCTGCATGGATTTCTTTATTTCCACCGAAACCCTATGAAGTTGACTGAGATGTCCAAGGTCACAGTTAGTCGTTGGAAGAGTTTAGAGAGGAACCCAGCAATCTGGCATCAGAACTTTTTCCTTAACCCACGTGGAGCCTGAGACAGAGTGGTCAGAGAAATCAGCAGATAGAAGGAAAACGAGCAGCATGATGCCTAGAAACTAGGAGCAGAATGTTTCCAGGTGGAGTGGTCAGCCTGGATGGATGTTGCTTAGGTCCAACAAGATGAGCTCCAAAGAGTAGCCACTGGATGTGGCAACACGGGGGTCATAGGGAACATTGGAAAAGGCAGTTTTGGTGGATTGGCAGGAAGCTAGGAGTGGACACTAGCTGGCGTGGCTCAGGGAAAAAGAGCTGAGGATGTCGAGATGGCGTTGCCCTTAACTGTCCCCTGAGGATAGAATATTTGCAGGTAGTTACAGGGTTTGGAGAGAGAGTGTGTATAAAGCACACACCATCGTGCTTAGCACACAATAGGCATGTGATAAATGTTAACAGCTTTACTGCTTGTCTGCATAAGTCTTGAGATCATAAAGGTCTGAAGTATAGGGGACAGAGGAGCAGGAATATAAATACACGACATTTGGTCAGCCAGCATATATATGCACAGGCACCAAGACACGTTCAGTGAGAGTTCAGGAGGAAGACTACCCCTGGGTGAACTGCCAGGCTGGTACTAGATGAAAGGAATACCTGTGAAGAGGTAATGAATGAGGCTGTCTATGACATACCATACCTAGCGAGTGTGCGCACAGGGAGAAATGAAGGAGTTCAGAGGAGAGATCTCTGGGCTTGGATAGGATGATGCGTTTGCCTGGAGATGAGAATGTCTGTGGCCAGCATCTCTGTTTCTGCATGAGGAATTGGGGTCTCAGGCAGAGACAGTGGCTTTGCCTTGAACTTCGGTAGGTGTCAGGCAAAGCTGTCAGTCACACTTTGCCAACAAAGGGCCATCTATTCAAAGCTATGGTTTTTCCAGTACTCATGTACAGATGTGAGCGTTGGGCCATAAAGAAACCTGAATGCCAAAGAATTGATGCTTTCGAATTGTGGTGCTGGAGAAGACTCTTGGGAGTCCCTTGAAATGCAAGATCAAACCAGTCTACCCTAAAGGAAATCAACCCTGAATATTCATAGGAAGGACTGATGCTGAAGCTGAAGCTCCAATCCTTTGGCCACTTGATGCAAATGGCTAACTCATTAGAAAAGACCCTGATGCTGGGAAAGAGTGAAGACAAAAGGCAAAGCAGGCAGCAGAGGATGAGATGGTTAGATAGCATCAACAACTCCATGGACATGAATCTGAGCACACTTTGGGAGATAGTGACGGACAGGGAAGCCTGGTGTGCTGCAGTCCGTGGGGTCACAAAGAGTAGAAAACGACTTAGCAACTGAACTGCAACAATCAGTCACACATCCTCCTTGCATGGCAGTAACACTTCAAAGGCGATGGCATCCCACTCCAGTACTCCTGCCTGGAAAATCCCATGGACAGAGGAGCCTGGTAGGCTGCGATCCATGGGGTTGCGAAGAGTCGGACACGACTGACCGACTTCCCTTTCACTTTTCACTTTCATGCATTGGAGAAAGAAATGGCAACTCACTCCAGTGTTCTTGCCTGGAGAATCCCAGGGACGGGGGAGCCTGGTGGGCTGCCGTCTATGGGGTCACAAAGAGTCGGACACAATTGAAGTGACTTAGCAGCAGCAGCAGCAAGCAGCTCTCTTTCTAAGGCTGAAGCCATTTGCACTTGGAACTAAATGTATCTCATTTCTCCTCCTTACCAGCCTCCCATCCTGCTGCAACCAACAGCTGGGCATGAGGGGAGAAACCACAGGACTACGTGTGACCGAAAGACAGCATTGGGAAACTCCCACAGAAGTGACTAAGAGCTCAGAGTTAGAACACAGGGTTTGGATGTGGGTTTTTCCTGGAGTTCCTCAAAGCAGCTCCTCAAATCCTCCCCTAGAGAGACAGGCAGTGAAAGCAAGCCTCCTTCATGAGGGTCCTTGAACTGCTCTGCTTTCTAACAAAGGTAGATCCAGCCTTCTGCCTTCAGGGAGGCCATAGGCGTTTTCTTTGCCCTTAGGCTGTGTGACTGATGACTGAGAAAAGCTGGGCTTCTTTTTATTCTGCAGATTTTTGGGGACACCTGACCTGTGCCTTTGGCAGGAATCCTGGGAACGGGTAGGTAATCATGGAGAAGAGCCAAGTAGGTCATGGCTGGTGCGCTGCCTGATAGCTGCTGGTGCCTTTTGGGTTGAAGGGTGGATCACATGATGCACAGTCACTCAGACCTCCAGGCCACAAGCCTTTGGACTAACCTAGGGTGCTCTGTAGCTTTCTACATCACTTGGAATTCACCCCGGTTTATCTGACTTTAGCACATTGCTCTCCAGTAAGGCTTCTCTTTCACCCAAGTTGTATAAAACTGCCGGCAAATGTGTGGAGTGCCCTTGGTAATTCCTGCAGAATCCCCACGTGCTGGGTGGAGTCTTTGAAAGCATTAAGTGAGCTAAGCCTGGGGAAGACTGAGCAGGAACTTGCAGATTTGCAAGAATGTCTACTGTGTGGAATTAATGGGAAATTGTTCTCCACCCCCACACCCCCACACCCCCTTTAATTTCATGGCTGCAGTCACCATCTGCAGTGATTTTGGAACGCAAAAAGATAAAGTCTGTCACTGTTTCCATTGTTTCCTCATCTATTTGCCATGAAGTGATGGAACTGGATGCCATGATCTTTCAATTAGCATGATGTTTTCTCAGTTCATATATGTTACATGTATTGGTACTTTATTCCTTTTTATGGTTGAATAACCTTCCATTGTATGTACATACTGCAATTCATTTATCTGCTGGGGCATTTGGATTACTTCTCACTTTTGACTGTTGTTAACAGTGCTGCCATGAACACATCTGTTCAAATATTTGTTTCAGTAAATTTTTTAAAATCTTCTTTTGGGTGTAAGTGTAGGAGTAGAACTCCTGGGTTGTATGGTTTTATGTTTAGCTTTTTGAGGAACCAGTAAATTATTTTCCCCCAACAGTTAAACTGTTTTGCATTCCCACTCTGCTGGGGCATTTGGATTACTTCTCACTTTTGACTGTTGTTAACAGTGCTGCCATGAACACATCTGTTCAAATATTTGTTTCAGTAAATTTTTTAAAATCTTCTTTTGGGTGTAAGTGTAGGAGTAGAACTCCTGGGTTGTATGGTTTTATGTTTAGCTTTTTGAGGAACCAGTAAATTATTTTCCCCCAACAGTTAAACTGTTTTGCATTCCCACCAGCAAAACTTGATCATTTTATCTCACAGGAACTCTTCTACAAAGGAAATTTTGGTATGTTTTATCTGTATTAGATGCCTTCTGGGTTCTCTATTTTTGTCTCTACATCATCTTTTAACTTAATTCTAAGCTCTATCACCTCAAGGATGTATCTTCATTATTTATTTATTTGTTAACTCATAGATTCAATTAGTAGTCAGCATTATAGTTTAGTACTAAGAGTCCTGGCTCCAGAATCAAACTACCAGGGTTCAAGTCATGTATCTGCCAGTTGCTATTTAACAGATGTATAATTTAGGACAAGTTATTTTACTTCTCTGTATCTTTGTTTTTTTTTTCCTTTGTAAAATGGGAGTGATGATAGTTGTATAAGTTTCATGTTGTTGCTGTGGCAATTACCACATTCTTTGTGGCTTCACATTGCACACGTGTCATCCTAGAGCTCTGGAGATCAGGACTCTGAAATGGGTCTCACTGGGTTAACATCCATTGTGGCAGGGCTACGTTCCTTCTGGAGGCTTTAGGAGAGTCTGTTTCCTTGCTGTCTCTGGCTGCTGGGGGTACCTGCATTCCTTGGTTCATGATCCCCTCTCATCTTTATTATCTCCCATCTTCTGTACCACTCTGACCTCGTTTCTATCATCTCATCTCCTCTGACTCTGACCATCCTCCCTCCGACCCTTCTGCCTCCCTCCTTTAAGAATCCTTGTATGATGTCAGGCCCATCCAGATAATCCAGAATTATCTCCTCCTTCCAAGATCTTTAACTTTATCACATCTGCCAAGTCCCTTTTGCTGTAAATGGTAGCATATTCGTAGATTCCAGGGTTTATGTTGTGGACATTTTAGGTATTATTCAGTCACACAACCATACTACCTCATTAGATTATTTTGAAGATAAAATGAGATATTTCACAGAAAGCACTGGTTGGCACTCAAAGATATTAGAAGATATTGCTGTTGTTCCTACCAGTGATACCTGTGCCTATGGTTAGTTTAGTACCTACAACAGTGAGTGCCCTGTGGACATCTGGGGACTGTACGTGTCTGACTCCTAAAGTCTCATTGGTGTTGCCTCCTGAGAATGAACTGCCTTTTCTCAATAGGAATAGAGCCACTCATCAAACTCCTCTTACTAGAGTCCTCTCTGGGGCTCTACTTTGTTCAGACCCATCTCTTTGGGAATCTGAATCCTAAAGCTTCAGTCTATCACAGGGGTCTTAATTGTCTCTGAATGACAGAATGAAAACTTCTGGATCACAAAAGACACACCTGATAAAAGACTGTCACCCAAAATATACAAAGAACTCTTACAATTCAGCAATAAGAAAACTACCAGCCCAATTTTATTTTATTTTATTTTTACCAGCCCAATTTTAGAATGGGCCAAAGGCTTTAACAGACACTTCACCAAGGAAGGTGTATAGATGGCAAATAAACATAAGAAAAGATGCTATATCATAGGCCATGAGGGAAATGCAAATTAAAACAACAATGAGGGGACTTCCATGGTGGTCCAATGGTTAAGACTCCGAGCTTCCACTGCAGAGGGCTTGGGTTCAGTCGCTGGTCAGGGAACTAGAATCCAGCATGCTTCGCAGGCAAAAACAAAACAAAAACAAACCCTAATAGCATCAAAACAACGAGATACCACTACATACCTATTAGAATGGCCAAAATCCAGAACACTGACCATCCCAAATACTGTAGAGAATGCAGAGCAACAGTAGCTTTCATTCATTGTTGATGGGAATGCAGAATGGCAGGGCTACTTTGGAAGACTTTAACACACTCTTATCATAGAATCTAGCAGTTTCATTCCTTGTTCTTTACCCAAAGAAGCTGAAAACTTATGTCCTACAGAAGGCTGCACATGGGTGTTTATAGCAGCTTTGTTCACAATTGCCAAAAACTTAGAAGCAATCACCATGTCCTTCTGTAGATGAGTGGATAAATAAACTGGGACATTCAGATAACTGAATATTATTCAGCACTAAAAATAAATGAGCTGTCAAGTCACAAAAAAATATGGGAAAATCTAAAATACATATTACTAAGTTAAAGAAGCCAGTGTAAAAAGACTACATGCTACATGATTCCAATTATATGACATTCTGGAAAAGGTAAAACTATGAAGAGGGTAGAAAGATCAGTGGTTGTCAGGAGTGGGTGGGGAAAGGAATGAACAGGCAGAGCCCAGAAGATTTTTAGGATAGTGAAAAGACTGTATGATACTGTAATAGTGGATACATGTGCTTACACATTTGGTCAAAGCTGTAGAATGTACAACACCAAGAGTGAACCCTAGTGTAAATTTTTGGTTGTTGTTCAGTTGCACAGTCGTGTCTGACTGTTTGTGACCCCATGGACTGAAGCATGCCAGGCCTCCCTGTCCCTCGCCATCTCCTGGAGTTTGCCCAAGTTTGTGCTCATTGCATTGGTGATGCCATCAAGCCATCTCATTCTCTGATGCCTTCTTCTCCTGCCCTCAGTCTCTCCCAGCATCAGGGACTTTTTGAATGAGTTTATTCACATCAGATGGTCAAAATACCGGAGCTTAAATTTTAGATGATGATATATTGTGTAGGTTCATCAACTGTAACAATATACCACTCTGGTGGGGATGTTAGTAATGGAGGGTCTGTGCATGTATGGGGGTGGTCGACATGGGAAGTCTCTGTACCTTCCTCTCAATTTTGCTCTGAACCTAAAACTACTCTTAAAAAAATCTTGGAAAAATGTGCTGAGTCCCTGGGAAGTCATAGTGAGTCTCGGGAATCCAAGATTGGGGGATAACTACACATGAAGGGAAGCAAATCTGGAACTTGTGTAGAATTATGAAAACTTCCACATTGCTGTATGTGATGGATTAAAAAAAAATAGGGGTATAGTTACTTTACAATGCTGTGTTGGTTTCTGCTGTACAATGAAGTGAATCAGCTATATGTATGCATATATCCCCTTCCTCTTGGACCCCCATCCCATCCCTCTAGGTCATCACAGAGCACCTAGCTGAGCTCCCTGTGCCATACTGCAGGTTCCCACTAGCTGTCTGTTTGACGTATGGTAATGTATGCACAATGGACTTCTAATCCCAAAGAAGATCCTATTTATAAGAGATTGTCCACCAGGAAACAGTAGAAGAAGGATCCCTAGGACCCTCTCTTCTTGTCTGGCTTTGGGAGATGGGCTCAAAGACAAAGAAAGAATGGGGACAAGAGCCTTACAGACAATGGGACACCTGTGTGTAGTCACTTAGTCCCTTGGGGAGAGAGGGAGACTTCGCTATTGATGTTGTCAGGCAGACTTGCTCGTAACTGCATACACTGTAGCAGCCACAGTTGGGAGAGGTGAAGCTGCTCTCAGAGTGTGTGGCAGGGCCAGAGATTCCTTCCCTGTGTGCAATTTACAGCCCTATGAAAGAGGTCCCTGGGTGAGGCGACTCTAGGTAGGGCTGGGGGACAGGGGGCTTGGCCCCAGCAAAGAAACTTGAATTCCTTAATTTTCCCCTCTTGGCCCTGGTCACCCCATCTGAAAAAGCTGGGCAGATTGAAGATCTTGTGCAAATCCAAGCAGCAATCAACAGCAGTGATTCTATAATTATATAAAGAGTTATGCCACAGCATTTTTAAATAAATACTTCTCAGATGATTCATGTGAAGATCATCTGAACCAAGTGTAACTCTTGAATTTTGACTCAGTCCGGGGAGACGTCTGGGTCATGTCCTCCCACTTAGGTTTGTTCATCTTGACACTTGGAGGAACTCTTGGGGCTCCTGAGTTCTGCCTCTTATCCACATTCTAGTTTTGCTATGACCAGCTGATCCCTCGGGGCCTTACGAGGCTCCAGAGTTCCTAGGATGGAGGAGAAAGATGTATGCACTGATGATTATGGGATATTTCCCAAGCACCAGAGAAGTAAAGTGTTTTACTGGTCACTGTGGTTGCAGAAAAAGAGGACCAGTGGCTCACACCCCTGAGGATGAAGGAGGATTTAAATAGCTTCCCTGCTGGGACCACAAAGGACATGACCTTGGAAACCAGAGATGACCCTAGAGCGCATGACCTATAGGGAAGAGTCAACCTTTTGGATGGTTTCTGGGACCCCTGAACTTTGAGGGGAACATGAAGGGTCTAGGGTGAAATGGATCGTCCTAATAGTTAGGATAATATTTTACTGCAAGGAATAAAAAAAAAAAAAAAGCCATGTGTGTAGGAGAGGAAGTGGTCCCTTGGGGCCCAGGGTGAGGATCAGGGGGAAACCAGAGATGGAGGAACAGAGGAGAGGCTACATGAGCAGAGTTCTGGGGTTAAGTCCAGACTCTGCATGTTTGGGCTGCTACAACCAGCTGAGTGTTTCTGGGGTGTGGAATGAAGGGGAGGCAGTAACATGGTGGGCTGAGGCTGGAGAGCTGGGCAGTGGCAGACCAGGGAAGCCCTTGTGGACGAGGCAAGGTGTTTGAACTTGACCCTTTGAGGGGGTGGGGATGGCAAGTCTTGCAGGGTGTCAGGTGGGGACATGCCACGGTTCATTGAAGGTTCATTGCCCTTGTTCCCTGTCAGCAGGTGCACACGCTCTCCTTATCTCCACGGCAGCCGCAGGCTTTTCACTCAAGGAATTGTCACTTCAAGCCGAGAACAAGCAGAACAACAAATTCTCAAGGGAAATCTGTGCTTTGCCCAAAGTGTTGCTTGCAGAGTGGGAGGAAACTTGACATCAAGATATTTGGGACTTTGGGGACAAACAGTATATTCCGCATGTTGCTGCAGGGCATATGGGCGTCCTCTTCTTGCTTAATTATATCCTGTGTGTTTTCGTGGAAAATGTCGAGGTCACAGCAAGTCCGAGGCTGCACAACTCCAACTAACTCTGAGGATGCTATACCCCCTCCCTAGATAGTAACTCTCAGAAGCAAAGTAGACTCCGTTGCAGTCTAACCTGCAACGGAGTCTACTGTAGGAAAACAAAGAGAATAAAGGGGGAAAAAGAAACTCCTCTTGCTTAGTCTTGCTGGACACAGTGGGTGTGCCCACAACAGAATCTGTAGAGGGGGCCAGAGCCCCACGTGTCCAAATGTGTCCTGATCAGTGACTGTGAGGGAGGTAGCCCTGAGTCATCATCAGGCGCCTCTGTTTCAGTCCATTTGTCCACTGATGAGCTGCGTGACTTTGAGCAAGTCTCATTCCCTTTCTTGACCTCCGTGTTCCTGTTGGAGGAATGAGACTGAGCCAGACATTCTCTTTTTGCTCTAAAACACTGGAAGTGTTTTCCTTGAAGTCTCAGTCCTTCCGCCCATTTTATCTTAAATACTTTGTGAGGTGCTTATTATTTATAACCAGCTATTTCCAAAGAGGATTTGAGTCGGCTTACCATATGAGATGCGGTCAAGATGGAGTCATTAAAAGGCAATTAATGATCAAATGTATTTTGATAGGTGGCGGTGTTGGGGTGAAAAATACACCAGAAACTTAGGATGAAAATAGCTTTTTCAGGGAAGTACCAAAGGAGAATTTTGAGTTGCCTGGCTGCCTGAGAGAAGGAAAGCCCCATCCAGTGCTCAGAAGGAGCCCTTCATGATTGGGGAGTGGGTGTTTGCTGGCACCTACATAAGAGGTGCAGCTAGCATTTAAAAATACCAATCACCAACAACACTTATATAAAGATGCAAGATACTGAAGTTACTCTACTTGTGGCTTTATTTTTGCTCTCATAGAGTCCTCTCTCCTTTGGCAGAAATGAACAGCTCTGTCTCACAAACTGATGAAGGTTGATAGAACTAAAGTCTGTGTTGAGCATTTTCTAGAAGGTGGGAGAAGTAAGCAGGGTCTCCTGTCTGTAGGGGTGGATGTAAAGCATGTGCCTTCTTTCCGGAGGTGCTGAGCCCCTGGCTCCGGGGCCCCTACACTGCCTGTGAGCTTGGAGACGCTTCTGGTCAGCTTTCCTAACTGATGCCTCACAGCCTGAAGATAGATGCTCCTCTCCCCACTCTAAGCGGCTCCCTTACCAGTCCCTCCAGGGAGCCAGCCCCAGGCTTCTGAACAACTCTTCTCTCCCACTGACCTAGAAAAACCTTTCTGAGGGTTTTGAGAGTCTGCCTTTCCTCTTCTGAAGCAAGCTGAGAAAATGTCACCTACGGAGTGGTTCTTCTGCACAGCAACCTGTTGAAGCCAGAGAAAACAAAAACTTAGCTTGAAAATGCAAGTTTTATGTTCTGCGACAGCTGCATCAGAAGCCCGCGTCTGCTGCCTGAACTCTGGCAGAGAGAGAAAGCCATCCTTCAAACGCCTGTGATTCCGACTCTGCATAAATTTTGGGAGCTGCCCTGGGAACTGAGGGGTCCGGGACCAGCTCTCTTTCCACTGCGTGTGCAGGTGGCTAACATTAAGGGGTAATATAAGATACGTGGGCACTTGGACACCAGCAGAATTTAACTCATAGCTTGGTGGAAGCATTATGCGTGTGTATGTGGTTAACTTTGGGCTGCAAATAATGGTAAATGAAGAGCTCAGAACATCATTTTTAATACTGTGAGACTTTTAAAGATGCAAGGGTTTGCTTTAGTCTAATCAGCTGCACACAGGATGGAGGCTCAACTGAGAGGCTTTGGTGATCCCACACGCAGCATAAAAATCGGTGAGGCTGGAGCCCTGGGCTGATTCTAACTAGGAAAGCCCTAGAACATGAATCTCGTTAAGGCCTCCCTTGCTATTCCTCCTAATCTCCTCCTGTTTACTGAAGTCTTCCACTCCCATCCTTAAAGTACTAATTCCCTTTCTGTCTATACTAATCCTGATGCACATTCTTATCTTCATTCCTCTTTGAAATTTCTATTGAATCCTCAAACCAGCAGTTAACTATAGGATTGTAATCAGGGCAGCTCAGGGCTGGTGGAACCTTAAAAAAGGTTAAGGTTCACCTTCACTTTCAAAAAGGTTAAGGTTCACTTCACCTTCACTCTTCTTCAAGGGAAGGGATTCCTTGGAAAGTATCTCTCACTGGTGGCCCTCCACTTCTGCTTGGACACTTCTGGTGATGGAATACTCACTGCCTTGTGTACTGTGTACTACTCAGGAACTTGTGCTCTGGAACTAAACAGGTTGGGTTTGAAATCTACTCTGCTGCTTACTCATTGTTTTTTTTTTTTTTTTTTTTTTTTTGCAGTTTTTCAACCTCTCTGAGGGCCTTCATCTGAAAATGGAGTTACTCATAGTATCTAGTTAGGGCTTCCCTAATAGCTCAGTTGGTAAAGAATCTGCCTGCAATGCAGGAAACCCCAGTTCAATTCCTGGGTCAGGAAGATCCACTGGATAAGGGATAGCCTACCCATTCCAGTATTCTTGGGTTTCCCTTGTGGGTCAGCTGATAAAGAATCCACCTGCAACGCGGGAGACCTGTGTTCGATCCCTGGGTTGGGAAAACCCCTGGAGAAGGGAAAAGCTACCCACTCCAGTATTCTGGCCTGGAAAATTCCATGGACTGTAAAGTCCATGGAGTGGCAAAGAGTTGGACATGACTGAGCAACTTTCACTTTCAGGGTTGTTGGCCTAGCCTTGGGTTTTGACCAAGGTTGTGCCTTTAAGAGGCTAGCATTTATAAAAGTTCCTTTCAGAAAAATTGTGTCTTTTTACTTTTAAAAAAGTCAAGGTTTAGAGTTATCTAAATTATGACATAAAACCCACATACCTGGTTCAGTGATAAAGAATCTGCTTGCCAACACAAGAGATGAGGGTTTGATCCCTGGGTCAGGAAGATCCCCTGGAGAAGAGAATGGCAACCCGCTCCAATATTCATGCGTGGAGAATCCCATGAACCATGGAGCCTGGTGGGTTACAGTCCATGGGGTCGCAAAGAGTCAGATGGGACTGAGCAACTAACACTTTCATTTTTTTCACTTTACCAGGCTGGTCAACTGAGAGCGGAGGCTTGGGTCTAAGTTCTACTGATGACCAGTTGTATGATGCTGCCTGAGTTTCTGGACCTGTATTCTACCCACCGTCACGTGGGTGTACTGACCTGAATGCCCACAGAGGTCCCTTCTGCTCTAGAGTTCTGTGGTTTGAGTGGCCCATTAGTTTTCATGGTGAACTGGCAGAGATTCTAAATGTGAGGCTCAGACAGCAGTGGGGGGAAAGGGGTTTCTGAGCAGAGGGGCTTATGCTGTTTAGTTGCCCTCAGATCACACCATCTGGGCTGCGGGAAATGGACAGAAGTTTTCCATGGTTCTGAAAGAATCCTTTCTTCCTCTAACATCCTGTTTATTAGCTACAGTGCTGTATTCTGAAGGCCCTAAAAGCCCCATAAAGCAATGATTTGGGGTGAGGCAGCTGAGGAACGCAGTGACTTTAAGAGCGTATTGGTAGTATTTCATAAAAATAAATCAGCTTTTACCTTTTATGGGAACAAACATTTTCAAGTGGGAGAATTGTGGTTTTTCTCCCTCTACTCTAATTCTTAGAAAAGTCCTGCAAAAATGGGACCCAGTAGAGCCCTGTGTGCACTCCTGCCTCTTGGCTTTACTGTTGAAGTCTTTCTAGGATGGTTTTACTTTTGATAAGTGACAGTGTTTAAATGTTGATCCATGTCAACAGAACACCGAAGCCATCAATGCATAATTGCATTAATATTAATTCTCATTTCAATGAGAAAGCTGCTTTATAATCACTTGTTATTTAACCTCGACTGGAACCTTTCCAGGAAAAAAAGAGGACTAGTTGGCAGATCTGAGCCATTGTGCTATCTCTCCATGTAGGGAAAGAATAGGAGAGAATGGCAAGCCTCTCCATCGCACAATGTGGTACTGGGTACACAGGAAGATTTTCGTCCAAAAAAGGGAGATTGGTGCTTTTGCTGGATGTAAGAATCTAGACCTAAGCCAACTCAGGGGGAAATGTAGGAAGTTTTTTGTTGAGTGTAGTTAGGAGGTCTTGACTCAAGACAGATGAACCCTGGGGTGACTCTCATTTCGATGTACTTCCTGATGCGTGATGCGTGTGGCAGTTTTCTCTTGGAGAAAGTCACTTCGTCTTGGGGTTGGGAACTAGGTGTCTTCCAATGGGGGAAGCGTCCCTCGCAGATCCATACAGTGATTGAGGAGGGAATGAGGACCACGGCCTGAGGTCTCCCAGTTGGTGCCGGAAAAATGCTGTTTTGCACATCTCGCCATAGGAACATGGCTAGCTGGCCCCTCCCTCCTGAGGTGGGGAAGTGAGTACTGTGGAAATCTGGGTACAACAGGGAGCTTATAGGAAAGAGTGTTTCTCGTCATCCAGAATCTCAAAGCCTGACCTGTTCCTTGAGGTGGTGAGACATTTAGGCTGTATCTGTATTTTACTTCATTCTTTTGTGATTAAGTTGCCAATGGTGTTGCCTTGACTCTGATCAAGGAGATCTCCTGACTTGCTTTTCTGCCAGGAGATGCCCCAGGAACTCAGACTGTTTCAAGAGCAGCAGAGGCCAAGGCCTCTGTTGTTAGAGCACCTGGCGAGCCAGGGTCGGCATCCTAAATTCCAGGCAAGTGACAGCTGATTCAGCCTGCCTCTCCTTGCAGCTTGGGACATAACTGATGCATCCTGGAAACTTCTGGAAAATATTCTGATCTTGGGAAATTGATTTTATATGTACTAATGTGAGATCTTTTAGTAAGTGAAGCATCACAATCATGGTGGTGTGAACCTTCAAAAATGACAGGATTTCCTTTTTCTCGTGTCTATAACTCAAGATGGGGCTTAGTTGAAAATGCTTTTGCATGTGGAGGGGACCTGGGGTGGACCATGACTGTGTGAGACCAGGCTCCTTGGAGAACAAGTGGGAACTGGGGTTTCAGAAGTCTTCCCTGAATTTGATTTGGGATAGCTATGTCATTTCTAAAGAGGTCAGGAAATTGATTTTTCTTCCATTGCTCTACTGCCCATGTGTTTTCTTTCTGAGGATAATACAGCCCAGGTCTCTACCTCTGCCTCCCTCCCATCTTCCCATATAGCTGCTCCCCATTCATCAGAGTCTTTGTGGTCCTTACTTTTTCACTGGTAAGTGTCTATTCCTTTCTGAAAGCAACCAGCTTTCTTTGGCCATCAGGGGCTTCCTGGGTGGCACTAGTGGTAAAGAAAGCCCCTTCAATGCAGGAGACATAATACACCAGGGTTTGATCCCTGGGTCAGGAAGATCCCCCAGAGGAGGGCATGGCAACCCACTCTAGTATTCTTGCCTGGAGAATCCCACGGACAGAGGAGCCTAGCAGGCTACAGTCCGTAGGTTTGCACAGAGTTGGACACAACTGAAGCAACTTAGCTCACAGGCATGCATAGCTCCTCCCCTCCCCTCCCATCACTATGACTGTCTCTGTTCTTTGCATGCGGAGTCTTTGGACAGGAGACCTGAGCGGGTAGGATGATGTTTGGGGTTTCAGAGGTTCTATCTTTCCACAAGCCAAAGCTGAATTAACATCCAAGAACCTTCCTCTTGAAGGACTGGGTGCTTGCTCCCAGCTGCCTTCTGGGAAGATGGGCCAAGATGCTACTGACAGCATCCTCTCGGGGGTCTCTGGAAAAGAGCAAGCAAAGCCACTCTCCATCATGCTGAGTTCAACTGGCTATCCAGTAGGCATTTCCTGAGGGGCCAACATGTGCCAGGCGCTGGGCTTCATGGCTATGAACCCACCATGCTTCCTACTTTCAGGTTCTCAGCCTCTCTAACAAGACAGGATACCCACAGGGAAAACTGCCTTATCTAAGACCTAGGATTCGCATCTGCCACAATTACTTCACAGCAAGGCATCCATACCTGTTTTGATGAATGATTAAATGAAAGAAGTGCACATGGCTACTAGGAAGGAATTTCCAGGAGGAAAAGTGCTCTGAGATCTGGGAAAGTCAACAGAGAATGTTTGGTGATTGGGTAGCCCTGCAAGACCTGCAGGGGATGAACAGAGAAAAGGGGAGGGCTTTCCTGGCCAGAAAGGACTGACCCCAAGGGAGGAACAGGGAAGAACAGAAAGAGAGCTGGATATATATGTATACAAATATATATACATATTTCTTTTAAAAACTTCTTTAGTTTTTTTCCTCATTTTACTCTTTTCAACCCATTTTTTGCTACTGCCCCCCTTCCAATACTCTCTGATTTCTTCTTTGATATTGTGTTTTTTAAAAAACAGGCTGGGGAAGTACTGCATTTTAAAGCCTCTCTTGCCTGCCAAGCTGTGCTCCCAAGTCCTCTAAACTCCACATGCAGCCAGAATAACTTGAGGATGAAGCTCATTAATAATGTGCATGAGAAATCACATCTCTCCAGGAGGCCAGGAGAGGGGGAGACTCGCCCCTGTCATCAAGCTTTCAGAAATGGAGCTCACAAATAGGACATCCCGTCCCCACTGCCTGAAGGGCTGGGGCTGTCCACACAGGTGTCCTGGGGGGACATTTCTTGGGTGAAATTTCTCCATCTGAGTGGGGCCTCAACCATAAGACCTTGCTCTCCCTAAACGTCGTTGCTTCCTGGCCCAGCATTTTCATAGATATTTCCAGTTGGAGGATGGGGATTTCCAATGGCATGTCACTTAGTATGAGTACACCCATTAGTTATAATTAAACAGGCTGCTGCAGTGATGACAAATAAATTTAGCACCAAAAGTACTGTGTGGATATTCAGAGCCAGAATGGTGGCCTTCAGACAACAAATCCACCAGGCTTTCCAGCTCTGGAGGGGACTCTAAGGGAGGGGTGTCTCCTCCTGGGTGGATGACCTCACATTCTCAAAAGGCGATGCTTCCTGAGAACAGCTGGATCTTGAGTCTATTTCAGACAACATCCTCAAGCCCTGGGACCCTGGGAGCATCTCCTTACTTTTTCTAATATTTGTGAGCCATTTTCCCCCCTGCTTCTTTCTGAATGCACTTGTATCATCCATCTCTGACTTCTTTCTAGGAGGTAAAGAGGCCTGCTGTTCACAGTAGAATTTCCCTGTGATCGGCCACCATCAGCGCCCACATGCCTGTGGGGTCCCAAGGAAGAGGCCACATGGACACCTCAGCCCTTACGCTGGACCACTTTTGGTAGTCTTACCAGCCAGCCATCATCAGATGAGGCTAAATTCCATTTTGTGTGCTTGTGGTGAACATATTATATCATGGCTATTTGCTTTTATGTTTCAGAAAGCTGCATTGATATGCCTTTGATATCCCCTAGGCTCTACATAGGCAATGTTTCACTAGACTTCTTGAAATATGGACACAAAATTTGGGGAATGGAGGGGAGTATCAAAAGCTTAACACAGAATAAATTGGGAGAGGAATGATGGATGATGGGAAGGTTCCCTGGGTAGACGGCAGGGAATCAAAAGGAAAGACTGTCACTTGTAATAACATGAGTCAGTACAGAATGAGCATGACTGTGTGTTAATTGCTGTGCTGGTCCTTTGCATGAGGGCAGCGTAGGGAGACAGTTGAGAGCATGACCATCATCATTCGGTGCTTGATGGCCTGGCTTTGAAGCTTAGCTTTGCTGCTAACTTAGTAGGCTGACCTTAAGCAAGTCACTGACCTTTCCTGAGCCTGACTGAGATCCTGTATCTGTAAAATGGGGGCTAATAGTATTGCCTCCCTCCTGGGATTGCTGTGACAACTAACTGTCACGATTTATGTGAAGCATACAGAATAGGATCTGTATCTTGTGAAGGTTAGTGAGTTTTGTCACCTCAGTACGTCCCCATCTTTAAGTGTCATTATCTTCACAATTTTGCTAGAATCATACACCCATGTATTTACTTGATAATAGCCTTGACATGGAAGCAACCTAGATGGCCATCAGCAGATGAATGGATAAGAAAGCTGTGGTACATATACACACTGGAGTATTACTCAGCCATTAAAAAGAATACATTTGAATCACTTCTAATGAGGTGGATGAAACTGGAGCCTATTATACAGAGTGAAATAAGCCAGAAAGAAAAACACCCATACAGTATACTAATGCATAAATATGGAATTTAGAAAGATGGTAACGATAACCCTGTAGGCGAGATAGCAAAAGAAACACAAATGTATAGAACAGTCTTTTGGACTCTGTGCGAGAGGGAGAGGGTGGGATGATTTGGGAGAATGGCACTGAAACATGTATAATATCACATATGAAACGAATCACCAGTCCAGGTTCGATGCATGATATTGGATGCTTGGGGCTGGTGCACTGGGGTGACCCAGAGGGATGGTATGGGGAGGGAGGTGGGAGGGGGGTTCAGGATGGGGAACACGTGTATACCCATGGTGGATTCATGTTGATGTATGACAACACCAATACAATATTGTAAAGTAATTAACCTCCAATTAAAATAAATAAATTTATATTTAAAAATATGAATATAACATATGGAAAAGTGTGAAAAGCATAAATCAAGAAATAATCACGAAATGTCAAGAAGCAGAACAGGGCAAGGGCCTTGGACACTCTCCTCATGCTCCCTGACTGCTTGGCCAGAGGTACGTCTATTCTGCCTCTCACTCTTCTGTTTAGTTTGCTCATTACACATATGGAATCAGAGAGTGTGCATGTGTTTGTATGTGTCTGATTTCTTTTATTAGTTGAGTCGGCTGTGCTAAGTCTTCACTGTTATGGGCTTTTTCTAAGTGCAGCCAGCGGGTGCTTCTCTAGTTGCGGTGCGCGGGCTTCTCGTCACGGCGGCCTCTGTGGTTGCCGAGCACAGGCTCTGGACCCAGGGCCCAGTAGCGGTGGCTCACGGGCTTAGTTGCCCTGAAGCATGTGGAATCTTCCTGGACCAGGGATCAAACCTGTGTCCCCTGCATCGGCAAGCATACTCTCAACCAGTGGGCCACCGGGGAAGCTGTGTGTCTGATTTCTCTAATTCAGTGTGGTGTTTCAGAGCATGGTTCTGTGATTGCGTACAACTGGGGATCTTTCATTTTCCTTACTGTGTAGGATCCCATTGCATGATTCCAGCACCATTATGTATTTATTCTGCTGTTACTATTTATTTATTTATTTATTCTGCTGTTTGTGGACCTTTTTTGTGTTGTTTCCAATTTCTATTGCTAATGCTGCTAAGTCGTTTCAGTCATGTCCGACTCTGTGCGACCCCATAGACGGCAGCCCCCCAGGCTCCCCGTCCCTAGGATTCTCCAGGCAAGAGTACTGGAGTGGGTTGCCATTTCCTTCTCCAATGCATGAAAATGAAAAGTGAAAGGGAAGTCGCTCAGTCATGTCTGACTCTTAGCGACCCCACGGACTGCAGCCCACCAGGCTCCTCCGTCCATGGTTTCCAGGCAAGAGTACTGGAGTGGGGTGCGATTGCCTTCTCCATCTATCTTGGTACATGCTTATTAAAACACCTGTATGCTGAAGATATATTTAGGAGTATAATTGCTGGGTTATGCACTGTGACATTCAGTTGCAGAAGATAGTGTCAAATCGGCCTTCCAATGGTTGTGCCACTTCATCTGTTTTGTAATATTTTTATTGATTTGTAGAAATTCTTTATATATTCTGTATACAAGCTCATTTGTCCCTTTGTCAGTAACATGTACTGCAAATACCTGTCGTGATCTGTGTAGACTTAAATGTTAGGTTTATTTTAAGAAAAAAACTTATGGTTTATCTTAAGGATAAAACTTAAGATTTATCTTAAGTATCTTTGTGAAATTGAATTTGATATTATTTTTTACTGAAAGATACATGTATATTAGATCAAAGTTTGCCCCTGCTCCCACTAAAATAATTTTCTCTACTCCTGATGGTATGCCATATCATTCTTTAGGAAACATCAGTTATTTCATTTAGTCCTCACAAAGAATCTATTAGGTAGGTACCCTATAACCCCTGTCTTCTAGGTTTGGCATTGGAGGCAGGAAGGTGTCAAAATTTACCCAAAGACACAGCTGACATGAGGGCCAGGGGTAGTGCTTGAAGAGCTCATATTGTTTCTATCATGTCACTGATCAGCAGGCTATTTTATCATCTCTTATATGCCCTGAATCCTCGAGAGACCCACTGCATTTCCAGAGTCCTGAGTGCAGTGAGGCCCTCAGCAAATATCTGGGGGTAAATGAATAGATGGATGGATAGATAAGTGGATGAATGAGTTGGTAGATGGGTGAATGGAAGGATGGATGATGTTGAGAGTCAGTGTTTTCACAAAATCTGCCTGGCCAGGAAGGAGTCCATTCTCAGGCCGGGCCCTGCCATCACCCCACAGCAGCCCTGCCACGGCCTTTCTCTTCTCAATGGCCTTCGAGGGAAAAGATAAGAACAGAGCTGGAGCTGAGGTGAGGATGTGGCTTCCCCGCCTTGCCTTTGCTGGGGAGAAGTGTGATCACATCTTTATCAATGCAGGGGCTGTTTTAGGAACTCCTACTCACAGAGGAAGCAGATACTTGTGGTCTGCCTGCTCCGATGGGTTGTTATACCAGCTCTGTCTACATGTCCAGACTTGGGGTGTGGGCTCTCCTCTGGGGTGCCTTTCATGCCACGGATGGGGGACCATTCTCTGTTCTGTATCTAGGAAGACAATGGGCAGATTCAAGAATTGGTTCCTGTGTCCTTGAGACCCGTTGCATTTGATCTCACTTCACTCACGCTTTCATTTGCACAGCAGAATTTGCCCTTGTTCACTTGAACATTTTCTAGCTCTGTCCCAGGAGCTGATCTGGGTGTTTCTGTAAAAAGGATGGTAAATTGGATTCTGTCTAAAGAGCACAGATGAGGATCCCACAGGGAGAGCTCTGCTAGAGATTGGGATGGGGTGATTATGAGCGTCACTGTTCCTGGTTTGAACTCTCTCTTGAGGCATTTATTGAAACTTTGTTCATACTAAGTAGCTACCAGAACCTTTTCCCATTCTGAGGGCTGGTGACATGCTGTTCTGGACTCTTTCTGAGCACTTGCCTGGGAAAGTGCTTGTTGTGTTTAATAAATTGTGTTGATTTATTGCCTTTATTGAACTGCCGAAGTCCTCTGTATTATCAGAGGTGATGGCCTTCTTAGGAAAACATGGAAGGTCTCTTCATTAGCATCCATTTTTCTATGAGGCTTTGGAGGGTGAGATACCGAGATGCACAGTGTTCATTCTGGTGATATATTGAGCACCATCAGGGTGAACAATGGCTTCCGTATAAATCAGGTGGAAGGAAAGAATAGAGGCCATTTGCTACAGGCTTGCAGGAGTTTTGTGATGAAACGAGCAGGCTACTTTTCTTTCCTTCGGTGATGACAAGCTCCTGTCTTAATTTTCCACAAGGGAGTAGCCGCAGGCGGAAGGAGCTCTTTGGGGAGAAGTACACCTCCGCAGTCAGATCGGTCTATGATGTTTCAGCACGTCCCACTTACGGCTTGTGCTGTGACAGCAGGTGAATCACTTGGCACGGCTGTGCCTGCGCTTCTTGTCTGTTAGTTGGTGCCCTGACCCTCACAGTGACAACAAGCTTTTTTTGTATCCCTCTGCTTCTTGCCCCAGATCCAGCTCATTCTGAGACTGGCTCTGAGGCTTCTTGCATGCATCAGACCCCAAGTTTCAGGGAGAAGCCCAGATGAGCCTGAGAGAGAAGCCAGGAACCTCAGGGGCAGTGATGCTTGACACTCCCATCACTTTCCTAGGACCTGCCTTAGGCTTCTATCTTCTTCCGGGAGAAACCTCGTAGAGTCTGGTACCTGCTTTCACCTCCTCACCGAGGATGCTGTGGGCTTAGGAGCACCATCCCTGGAGCTTTAGATCCTGATAACTGCAGATCCTTCTGTCTTTCTCATGGATGTGTCTGTTAAGCACTCAAAGCTCTGTGGATCTTTTCCACATCTGGCTAGAAGCACTTACTGCTCCTTGCACACTTAGAGGAGAACACACTTCCACTCCAGGGGATCTCAGGCCAGCACCCGTGGGGACCAGAGACAGTTCTGAGTTTGAATCTAGCCAAGCTGTGTGACCTTGGACAGATTACTTAGTTTCTCTGGGTTTCGGACCCCTTACTTGCATGAGGGGGATAATAATTGCACACTCAAAAGATCATTGCAAGGACTAAATGAGCCCATATTTGCCAAGTGTTTAGCAGCGTCCGACACATAATTCCTGTTCAAACAGTGCCAGCTATGATTATTAACAAAGTTTTCATAAATTCTCGTTAAGCAGGGGGTATTTATAGCTGTAGCCAGCTTTGAGCCCTGTTAACTGTAGGCTCTACAAGTAAAATGGTGAGTGAAACTGAGATGCCCCTGCCTGCAAGGAACTTCAGTTCAATTCAGTTGCTCAGTCATTTCCAACTCTTTGTGACCCCATGGACCTCAGCATGCCAGACCTCCCTGTCCATCACCAACTTCTGGAGTTTACTCAGACATACGTCCATTGAGTCAGTGATGCCATTCAACCATCTCATCCTCTGTTGTCCCTTTCTCCTCCTGCCTTCAATCTTTCCCAGTATCAAGGTCTTTTCAAATGAGTTAGCTCTTTGTGTCAAGTGGCCAAAGTATTGGAGTTTCAGCTTCAGCCTCAGTCCTTCCAGTGAATATTCCAATGAAAGCAAGGAACTTCGTGTTCAGCAGATGAGACTGGAAGTGAAACAGACAATTAAAATACAGCATGAGCAGTAATGTGGGGGGTGGTGGTGATCACTGATCATCGCTGTTCAGTCGCTCAGTCACGTCTGCTTTGCGACATAGACATGACATAGACACCACGTATGCTTTGTGACACCATAGACGCCAGGCCTCACTGTCCCTCACCATCCCCAGAGCTTGCTCAAACTCATGTGCATTAACTCAGTGATGCCATCCAACCATCTCGTCCTTTGTCGTTCCCTTATTCTCATGCCCACAGTCTTTCCCAGCATTGAGGTCTCTTCCAATAGTCAGTTCTTCACATCAGGTGGCCAAAGTATTGGAGCTTCAGCTTCAGCATCAGTCCTTCCAATGAATATTCAGGGTTGATTTTCTTTAGGACTGATGGGTTTGACCTCCTTGCAGTCCAAGGGACTCTTAAGAGTCTTCTCCAACACCACAATTCAAAAGCATCAATTCTTTATGGTACAACTCTTACATCCGTACATGACTACTGGAAAAACCATAGCTTTGACTATACGGACTTTTGTAGGCAAAGGGATGTCTCTGCTTTTTAATACAATGTCTAGGTATCACTGATCATAGGATGAGCACATAGGAAGGGCTTCTAATCCAGTCTAAGATCTGGGTACTGGCGCTCCCCAGGCTGAGCCAAGCCTCCAGAAGCTGACCAGGACAGGACAGGCTAAGGAGTAAAGGCAGTGTTGGAAGCCTTGTTTATAGCTGAGCAATTAGAGGTAAAATCTTCATACCCCCATAACTCTGGCCAACCAGAAAAACCTTCCACTCCCATGATGTCACTCTGCCCTTTAAAAATTCAGTTCAGTTCAGTTCAGTTCAGTCGCTCAGTCGTGTCCGACTCTTTGCGACCCCATGAATTGCAGCACGCCAGGCCTCCCTGTTCATTACCATCTCTCGGAGTTCACGCAGACTCACGTCCATTGAGTCAGTGATGCCATCCAGCCATCTCATCCTCCGTCGTCCCCTTCTCCTCCTGCCCCCAATCCCTCCCAGCATCAGAGTCTTTTCCAATGAGTCAACTCTTTGCATGAGGTGGCCAAAGTACTGGAGTTTCAGCTTTAGCATCATTCCTTCCAAAGAAATCCCAAGGTTGATGTCCTTCAGAATGGACTGGTTGGATCTCCTTGCAGTCCAAGGGACTCTCAAGAGTCTTCTCTAACATCACAGTTCAAAAGCATCAATTCTTCGGTGCTCAGCCTTCTTCACAGTCCAGCTCTCACATCCATACATGACTGACTACTGGAAAAACCACAGCCTTGACTAGATGGACCTTAGTCGGCAAAGTAATGTCTCTGCTTTTGAATATACTACCTAGGTTGGTCATAACTTTTCTTCCAAATTGATCAGCCTAATTTCTCTTAGTGGTTGTCATCTTTCTTCCCTGCTTTAATGGGAGCCCTCTATAGGCAGGGCTCAGGGTTGTCAGTTACTCCATAGCACTCAGCATGCTGCTGCTGCTGCTAAGTCGCTTCAGTCATGTCCGACTCTGTGCGACCCCAGAGACGGCAGCCCACCAGGCTCCCCTGTCCCTGGGATTCTCCAGGCAAGAACATTCTCCAGGCAAGAACAATGTCCCTTTTCCAATGCATGAAAGTGGAAAGTGAAAAGTGAAAATGAAGTCGCTCAGTCGTGTCCAACTCCTAGCAACCCCATGGACTGCAGCCCACCAGGCTCCTCCATCCATGGGATTTTCCAGGCAGGAGTACTGGAGTGGGGTGCCATTGCCTTCTCCAAGCACTCAGCACAGGGTGTGATAATTGTAATACTTTGGCCACCTGATGTAAAGATCTGACTCACTGGAAAAGACCCTGATGCTGGGAAAGACTGAAGGCAGGAGGAGAAGGGATGACAGAGGGTGAGATGGTTGGACAGCATCACCGGCTCAATGGACATGAGTTTGAGCAAGCTCCAGGAGATAGTGAGGGGCAGGGAAGCCTGGCATGCTGCAGTCCATGGAGTCGCAAAGAGTCAGACTTAGCGACTGAATTGAACTGAACCGAACTGATATTAATACATTAAGTGAGATGGAGCAGACGTTGAGATTTGCCACACTTTACCTTTCAGAAATGCCCAGTTAAAACTGCTGGGGGTGACCAGCAGACTCAATTCTCTATGCCTCCCTTCCTCTTCTCTCCTTACAAGCTGGGGCCTGATTCACAGTGAGGAGGCTCTGGGCCCCTCCGACCACCAGGCTTGGAGCTGAGCTGGGAGTTGTACTCATACAGGCAAAGTAGGAGCCTGCATCCCCCTCCTGAAGCTGGTTTCAGCCCTTTTGCTCTGGCAGGGGGCTCCTGGCTATTCAAGGCTGCTGTACTTCGTATCTGATAATCGATGCTGCCCTTATCTTGGGAGGAAATGCTGCCCAGTGATATCACACACTGAATCGATTAAAAGCAGAACTTTGAACTTGTCTGTTTGGAGAGGTCCCTGTAGAGTGAATCACTCAGTCCTCCTTTAATGCAGTCCAGATGCCTGCCAGGGACCCCATCTGCAGCTCAGGAGCAGCTCCGTGGCAGGGCCAGAATACCCCGAGTTTTCACAGGTTGCCAGGGGCCAGAGCCAGAGGGTGTGTTTATCTACAATGACATCACCTTCTTCAACCTACCCATCCCCCTTCAATTTTTGGTTTTGACTCACTTCAAAGAGAAAGACTTCCACTTTTTCTCTGCTTTTTCTGTTTTGTTTTAGCTTTGTGTTTTAACCCAATGCTTTACCATTGGTCTACCTTCTTTGTAGAGAAAATCCCCAACAGATGGATATTTGTATCCATTGCAATTTTCCCAGCCCTCTGCTATGTGGAAGGTGGAGGTCTCGTAACTCAAAAATGAAGCTAGGAAATAGAAGAGTTCAGGAAGTATGTGATCAAGGCTGAGTTTGTGCTGTGGACACCTGGGGATTCAAGAGTCCTGAGGGAGACACATTTGGCCTAGAAAGGCTAGCAAGACTTCTATGGATGAAATGGGATTGGAACTGGGTCTTGAAGGGAGAAGGAAGGATTTGAAGAGAGCTGGGGTAGGGATGCTTTGAAGAGCACTGGGGATGGGTAGCTTGATAAAGCACGGAGCTGATGATGAGTAAGTAAGCCCAAGGAGAAGGAGCAGATACTGCCAGAGGTATAGATGGGCATGCTTAAATGTGATGGTTGGAGAACAGAGTATGCTGAGTATGATGGTTCATTTATGTGTCATCCTGGCTAAGCTATGGTGCCCAATTATTTGGTCAAACATCATTGGAGATGCTGCTGTCAAGGTATTTTTTTTGGATACTATTTTAATCAGTAAATTTTGGGTAAAGCAGATTACTGTCCATTACTGATTGGGTGACCCTCACCCAATCAGCTGAGGCTTTAAGCGCAAAGACCAAAGTTTTTAGAAGAAGGGATTTTCCTCAAGACCATCACACCGACAGCCTGCCAGTGTTTCCAGCCTGCTGCCCTGCAGAATTCAGACTCAAGACTGAAGCTACTGCTGCTACTGCTAAGTCGCTTCAGTCGTGTCCGACTCTGTGTGACCCCATAGACGGCAGCCCACCAGGCTCCCCCGTCCCTGGGATTCTCCAGGCAAGAACACTGGAGTGGGTTGCCATTTCCTTCTCCAATGCATGAAAGTGAAAAGTGTAAGTGAAGTTGCTCAGTCGTGTCTGACTCTTAGCGACCCCATGGACTGCAGCCCACCAGGCTCCTCCATCCATGGGATTTTCCAGGCAAGAGTACTGGAGTGGGATGCCATTGCCTTCTCCACTCTTAATTACTAGCCTACCAGGCTGCCTTACAAATTTCAGACTTGCCAACTGCCCTCCCCACAATCCCATGAGCCAATTGCTTAAAACAAATCTTCCGTATATCCACTTAGATTCTTTTGTTTCTCTGTAGCACCCTGGCTACCACCCCAGTCAGAGCCAGGCTTGGTGGAGTGATTGTAGTCCAAGGGCAGTTTTGGAGAGCCAGGCTCCATTCATCAGGTATTTGAATACTAGATACTGATTCAGATTCTGCAACCAGGTTCCATGGCCACGAGACTCTGCCCAGAGGAGCTCACACAAAGGGAATCCCAAGGACTCTAAATTGGAGCTTCCATGCAGAAATGTGACAAGGATTCTGGGTGGAGCCTGGCTCACTCCCAGTTTTTTCACTTCTTGCATGAAGTTGGTTTTAACTGACAAAAACTCCCATTACCAGTGGACGTTTTCTTGTTAAAACCGACACTTGCATTCTGTTGTGCAGCAAAAAGATTGTGGTTTTTTTTTTTTTTTTTTTTTTGAACCCTCCTTTGTTTTTTTTTTTTTTGTTGTTTTTCCATTGGCTGAGTTTCTTGTGTAATAATAAGAATAGAAAATCTGAATGATTACCAACAAAACGGTGGCGAGATTTCTTAGACAAATCTCGATGTTCAGCAGCTACAGACCGAATGTCTGTGTCCCCTGCCTTTTTTTTTTGGCAAGCAGGCCTTGGATTTTTCTGAGCTAGCTGTGTGAGAAACATCCCTCCTGAAGGCCACTGTGCAAGTGAGTCCCCGCAGAAACATGCCTGTGCTGTCAGGTGCGGGGAGAAATGTCTTTAGTAAGAGTAGGTCACGGAATGAGACTTCCCCACTGCAGTGTGGATGGGCAGGGGGGATTTCCACAAGGACAAGTCTTAAGAATCTCCGTAAAAATGCATGACTCCATCTGTCTCCTCTCTCTTCTTTGGCTTCAGATGAGCTGAGCCATTTAAAAATTCCCCAACGAGAGACCCTAGACACCAGAAGAAGTGATGAACAGATTTTCAATTTGGCCCGATTTACATGAAATTTTTTTTTTTTTTTTGGCAGTGGAAATCATTGTCTGAACTAGAGGTTGGAGATGGGGAGTTGGTCTTCCCTAGAAGTGGCATATTCTTGATTGGTCTGGACAGACTATTGGTGCTCTGGGTGAGCTCTAACCTCAGTTTCTGAAAAGAAGGAAGATGTGGCAAGGGGAGAGATGGAGAGGAAATTGATGATCTGAGTGGTAAAGAATCTGCCTGCTAATGCAGGGGACATAAGAGACGCAGGTTCAGTCCCTGGGTTGGGAAGACCCTCTGGAGAAGGAAATGGCAACCAACTCCAGTATTCTTGCCTGGGAAATCCCATGGACAGAGGAGCCTGTTGGGCTATAGTCCATGGAGTCAAAAAGAGTTGGACACGTCTGAGCATGCAGGCATACACACATGCTCACGCTGACACTGTCCCTAAGCTTCCTCTGGGCCTTGACACCATGTCCTTTTCTCCAGCCTAAAGTGCGATCCAGCCCCACCCCTGCTTCCCACAGTCCTATATGTACCAGTACAGACTTTCTAGGAGGCTGCTACAGCTCAGTGTCAAGGATCGTCCATCTCCGTAAAGTGTTACCCCGGCGCCTTGTTCAAACCTTTCATCCTACCCAAGTGCCCTTCAACCTCTCTCCTCTTGCAAGTCAGATCCTGCCTCCTGGCCATGGAGGCTCAGCTCCTGTCCCCCTGGCTCAGCAAGATAGTGAGAGGAAGACTACCTCCTCCTAGGATGGTGCTCTTTGGGAATAAGATTCGATTCCACTTCGATCTGGAGAGGACTCTGAATTCACAGTAGTCATCACAACATAAACCTCAAGTCTAGATGAAAAAACTGTTCCAGTCCCACAAGTGGGTGGGATGTCTGTGTCCCCTGAGAAGACCTGGAGAGACATCAACTTCTGAGGGTCCGTCTTGACTTCTCCCTGCAGCCTTGTGAGGGCAAACCCACCTCTGGGGCCTCAGTTCAGTTCAGTCACTCAGTCGTGTCTGACTCTTTGCGACCCCATGGACTGCAGCACACCAGGCCTCTCTGTCCATCACCAATTCCCAGAGTTTACTCAGACTCATGTCCATTGAATCGGTGATGCCATCCAACCATCTCATCCTCTGTCGTTTGCTTCTCCTCCCACCTTCAATCTTTCCCAGCATTGGGGTCTTTTCAAATGAGTCAGTTCTTCACATCAAGTGCATAAAGTACTGGAGTTTCAGATTCAGCATCAGTCCTTCCAATGAATAGTCGGGACTGATTTCCTTTGGGATAGACTGCTTGAATCTCTTTACTGTCCAAGGGATTCTCAAGAGTCTTCTCCAACACTGCAGTTCAAAAGCATCAATTCTTCAGTGCTCAGCTTTCTTTATAGTCCAACTCTCACATCCATACATGACTCCCGGAAAAACCATAGCTTTGACTAGACAGACCTTTGTTGGCAAAGTAATATCTCTGCTTTTTAATATGTTGTCTAGGCTGGTCATAACTTTTCTTCCCAGGAACAAGTGTCTTTTAATTTCATGGCTGCAATCACCATCTGCAGTGATTTTGGAGCCCTCAAAAATAAAGTCTGTCACTGTTTTCATTGTTTCTCCATCTATTTGCCATGAAGGGATGGGACCAGATGCCATGATCTTAGTTTTCTGAATGTTGAGCTTTAAGCCAACTTTTCACTCTCCTCTTTCACTTTCATCAAGAGGTTCTTTAGTTCTTCTTTGCTTTCTGCTATAAGTGTGGTGTCATCTGCATATCTGAGGTTTTTGATATTTCTCCAGGCAATCTTGATTCTAGCTTATGTTTCATCCAGACCAGTGTTTCTTATGATGTACTCTGCATGTAAGTTAAATAATCAGGGTGACAATAAATAGCCTTGATGTACTCCTTTCCCGATTTGGAACCAGTCTGTTGTTCCATATCAAGTTCTAACTGTTGCTTCCTGACCTGCATACAGATTTCTCAGGAAGCAGGTCAGGTGGCCCCTCTGGGGCCTAGGCCTCACTTAAAGTCCCTTCAACAGGGCAGAAAAGAAAGGGCCAACACTGTTCCGGGCGAGAAGGGAGAGCTGTGGGGAGAAGTGAGTGTTGCAGGGGGTCAGGGCCAGGACAGGAGACGGATCAGGGTTGAAGGGGGTGCTTTGCTGTGTCCCTGGAGAGGCAGGGCTTCCATGTGGTGCTGTGGCCACACTGAGTACAGGATGCCCCTCAACCCTCAGGCACCGAGCCCCTGCCTCACCAACCACTGCCTGGACTGAGAGGCTCATCATTAGAGTGGTGTTGACCAGAGAGAATTAAATGATAAAAATGATAAGACCAGCTCTTAATTAGAGCCCGTGGGGCTCCAGGCAAGGCCTGCAGGCAGTTTTTAAGAAAGGTCTGAGGGATCTCAGCACATGGGCAGCAGGTGCCAGGCGACAGATTGGGCTGCGGGCACCACTCAGCTCTATCATTTTACACATGAGAAAACCGAGGTCGTGGACAAGAAAGTTGCTCCCACTGGGTCTTGCGAGACCTAAGCCCCAGTCTGGGGATCCCTCCCCCTCAGCTCAGACTTCTCCAAGGGCCTCACATTGTGAGGATCTACCTATAGAGGGGTGCTCTGTGGTTGGTACTTATGACAGCATTCATTCACCCATCATTCATTTGTTCAACACATATTATAGAGTGATTCCCATGGGCCAGTGAGTGTTCTGGACACAGGATAGAGCTGTGAACAAAACCAGAAAAACAAACCTCCCCTCACAGAGTTATTATTGGTGTATATTTCTTTTGGTAGGGGGAGGAAACATAAATTGAGCACACATTAAATATTGTGTCAGAAAGTGGTAAGGACAGTGGAGAAAATGCAGACAGGAAGGTGCAGAGTCCCCTCTGTGGGCTCTCTCTGGTCAGAGAGTGATAGGAACTCTTGGGCAGTTGTAAGATAGGTGACAAGATTCCCCTGGGCCAACCCCTCACACCAGCCTCCCCCCGCTCCCCCCACCCCCCTGTGAAGTGGAAGGAGGATGGAGTTGGGGACTACAGTTCACAAGACCATGTGAGAGGTACCCAAGAGGCAGTGTCCTGGGGGCCAGGCCTGGGCTGTGGTGTGAGCTGGCGAGGTCAGGGCAAGCTTGAGCTCCCCACAGAGGGAAGGTTGAGCTGGGCACCGAGGATGTGGCCTCAGGGAAAGAGCAGAAGGAAGGCTGAAGAAGATGGAAGATGGTCCTGGTTGGCTGGGAAGCAGCATGGGGGAGGGGAGGAAAAAAGGGATGAGACAGAAGGTGAAGTTGAGAAGCAGGGTTGGGGGACAATGAAGAACCCACTAAGCAGGCTTTATCTCCCAGACATGGAGGGCTTCCTGTGTTTACTGCTGGGGGATGATATCAGGAAGAAACCACCTTTAAAAATGTCCCTCTGAATAGATACAGAAGATGTCAGCACATATATACAATGGAATATTACTCATCCATTAAAAAGAACTACTTTAGTTTGCTGTTAATGGTCAGTTGTGAAGGACTCTGGACTGTAGCCTACCAGGTTCCTTTATCCATGGAATTCTTCAGGCAATAATACTGGAGTGGGTAGCCATTCCCTTCTCCAGGGGATATTCCTGACCTAGGGATCAAACCTGTGTCTAATGCATTGTAAGCATATTTACTGTCTGAGCCACTTAGATTGCCCCATTAAAAAGAATGAAATAATGCCATTTGCAAAAACGTGGATGGACCTAGAGATTGTCATATTGAGTGAAGTAAGTCAGACAGAGAAGGAGAAATATCATATGACATCCTTTATATGTGGAATCTAAAAAGAAATGATGCAAATGAATTTACAAAACAGAAAGAGACTCACAGACTTAGAGAACAAATGTATGGTTGCTGGGAGGAAGAATGAGGGAAAGGAATAGTTAGGGAGTTTGGGAAAGTCATGTACACACTGCTGCATTTAAAATGGATAAGCAACACTGACCTATTTCATAGCACAGGGAACTCTGCAGCCTAGATGGGAAGGGAGTTTGGGGGAAAATGGATACATGTATATTATGGCTGAGTCCCTTAGCTGTTTGCCTAAAACTATCACAAAATTGATAATTGGCTATACCACAATACAAAATAAAAGGTTTAAAAGAAGATGCCTATATCCACTTGCACATTTCTTTTTTTTTTTTCACTTGCACATTTCTTAAAAAATTAAATGAAAATGAAAAGGTCCTTCTGCCAGGTACAGGAGAGTTGTGCTGGAGCAAGAAGTCATCTACGATCTGGGGCAGTGATGGTGGGATGGAGAGAGGGGGTGGATGCAGTGTGGGAGGAAGAACCACAGGCCTCAATGCCTGAGCTCCAGCTTCCTCCAGGCAAGGCTGATTGTCTAGGTTTTGGTGAGACCTGCAGGATCCTGTTTCACTGCTCTGCGCAGGTGGCAACTCTCCAAGATGGGAGGAGAGACCTGAGCGCCCAGGGGATTTCTCCAGATGTTGAGTCTTGTGCTCTGACTGCCATATACACCTCTCAGTCTCTGCTTCTATTTCCACCTTCACTGAGTCTGGCTCAGACTTGGACAGCTCAGATCCAGCAGACCCAGGGAAGTGGGGGGAGGTCCATTGGCAGGAAAATCTGAGGTCAGCCCTGGGCTAGAGGAGATGCATGCGATCTATCTCTAGAAAACCAGCCAAGAAAGGAGTTTGGAGGCTTTTTATGTGTGGGGTCTAGTTACAGTGCCGCGAAGAAGCCCCAGGGCAGGTCTGAGGCCCTGCCAGTCAACAGGTTCAGCTTGGGTAGGCTAGGACACCAGGGACCACTCTAAGGATCTGACCAGCCTGGGTCCTTTGGCTTGTTGCTGTCTGGCTTTTTATTGTCATTGTTCAGTCTCTCAGTCATGTCTGACTCTAGCCAGAATTGTGCGTGACTGTAGCCTGCCAGGTTCCTCTGTCCGTGGGATTCTCCAGGCAAGAATACTGCAGTGGGTTACCATTTTCTTCTCCAGGGCATCTTCCCATTCTAGGGACTGAAGCTGTGTCTCTTGTTTGGCAGGCAGATTCTTTACAACTGAGCCACCAAGGAAGCCCCTGGCCACCTCAAATTTTAGGGGTCCCTGTCATACTCAGGAGCCCCTGAAATTTGGGAGTGTATAAGGCCCAACCCAGTGCTTGGTGGTCCATCCCAAGAGTCTTTGCCTGTAGCCTGCACCAGACTCTGGGTCTGGCAGGGGAATCTTGCTTGTGATTCCAAGCTTACTTAATGCCCCTGGTGGAATCCAGACAGGTATAACCAAAGCCACCACTTGGCAGAACTGGGCTGGCTGTGATGGGGGCTCTGGGGACAGCCAGAATCCTAAAGGAACATCCCAGGCCTGTTAGAGCCATGGCTACTGTTTGAGTAGTAGCTGCTGAGGCCTCCGGACTCACCTTGGCTGGGAGAGCCGTAAGGTGGGACCTGGACTCTTGTGATGGGGAGGCCAGATGGAAAACTGGAGACTGAAAATGAAAATGCAGCACAGGGGGATAGACTTCTGCCACTCTCTTCCAGCCCACTGCCTCTTCCTTGACTCCCTGGGGTCTTAAGTGAACTATGAGCTCATGGAGGCCAGCATGGGACTGTCCAGACTGAGGGCCAGCCACCTGAGGCTGGGATTCTCCTCTGCCTCACCCAGGCAGCTGCGCTGGGCTGTAGTTGGCTTCCCCACCCTCTCTGTGCAGACTGAGGTGGGTGTGTACTTTGTGCTTAATTATAGTGCTCATAACTAGAGAGGAGCTGCTGGGAAGCACATGTCATTTTGTTTGGGGATAATATGCACAAAGACTGCAAAGTATCTATTAGATCGTCCCGTCCTGCCTCTGCCAGACGCGTGTCAGATCACACGTGCTTTTCTCCTGCCTGTGACTCAGGAAGGGATGGGGGCTGGGCGGGCCTCCTGAAGGCTGGCAGCCTGCCTGCTTTCTCTTGAGCTCTGCTCTCCTTTTCCTCATCTATCTACTCAGGTTTTCATCCTTGCATCTGGTTCTGCTGGCCTTGCTCTCTTGTGTCCTCCCTGTGAGCCTCGATTCCTCCAGTCCCTGTTTCTGGAGACCCCACTGTGTGGCAGTTCTGCCCCAGCTCAGTTCTGGGGGTTCAGACAGTGATACCCACCCACCTATCACAGTCCAGAGCGGCGTCAGACCTGCCCACAGATGGTTCTGATTTAAGTCTAAATATGGGTGCGCCATGCAAGGAGGGAAGAGAGAGGTCACCCTGGGCTCTGCTTGTTGGGATGCTTCATGGAAGAGACAGCCTTTGAGCTGGGGGAAAGTCACCAGGTGGGAAGAAGGGAGGCAGCTCACTGGCACCTGTAGCCACTTTCTCATCCTATTGCTAATATCCTGGTCTCCCACACACCTTCCTGGTCACAGATTGATTCCCTCTAAATCTGACCTTTACCATCTCAATCCTTCACATCTCCCTCTTCTCCGTCCACCTCTGGCCCATTTTAGACACAGTGGGCTGGCTGGTCAATGCTGAAGCAGAGGTGGGAAGCTGGAGACGAGAGAACTTAGGGCCATTGCTGTCTCCCATCTTCAGCTTCCTCACCTGCAGAATGAGGGGTGAGGGCTCATCTCTGACCCCTTCAGGTCTGACGTTCTAGGAATTTCTAAAGCAGGGAGCCACTCAGCAGAACCAGGGTCCAGAGGTGGCAGCCTTGCATCTGTTTCTTCCTCTTCTTGACTTCAGCCACCACCTCTCTCCTGGCAGCTCACAGATACGCATCTTCAGCACAGGTTCCCTGCCTGAGCAATGGAAACACATCTCCTGCTGCTCTCTGCATGTGTCTCCGGAGGTGCCTTAAAATCAGCACATGCAGAAGGGAAGTTGCTGTATTGTACACCCCCTCTGGTTCACCTGCTGCCGGATATATGTGCACCACACTTTCGCACACTCACATCCTTCTGAATCCTATTACTTTCTTAAAATCACCAGGATAAAATCTCTGGAGAGCTAGATGTTGTGGGGCATAGGTCTTTTGAGACCTGATGGTAGGGACATCTATCAAGACTCCTGCCTCCCCAGACACTGGACTCCAGCCAACCCTGACTGCTGAGCATACCTTTCCTGCATCTTTGCATGAGTCCTTTCTCTGGTCTAGAAGATCACTCTCATGCCATGGTTTCTTCCAACTCATTCCTTAAAACCCAACTTGCCTCTCACCTCTGTGATGAAGCCTTCCCAGACATCACTTGTCCCAGCTGATGAAACCTCGCCACTCCCTCTTTTCTATCCTTGATCTTGTGAAGGCAGTTTTGATAGCACTTCTCAATTAGCTATTATCAGTTTATTGTGATAAACAGTGGGCACCCCAACGACCATTCATCTTTTGGCTCCAGATTTTTCTAGCATGCTGCCCAGCACTTATTGAGTGCTAAGGATTTTGTTCTTTAAGTGGAACTGAGTCCTAATGATTGCCCTGTGGTGCTCACAATCCCTTGACATCATCTATGAGCTCATGGAGGCCAGCATGGGACTGTCCAGACTGAGGGCCAGCCACCTGAGGCTGGGATTCTCCTCTGCCTCACCCAGGCAGCTGCGCTGGGCTGTAGTTGGCTTCCCCACCCTCTCTGTGCAGACTGAGGTGGGTGTGTACTTTGTGCTTAATTATAGTGCTCATAACTAGAGAGGAGCTGCTGGGAAGCACATGTCATTTTGTTTGGGGATAATATGCACAAAGACTGCAAAGTATCTATTAGATCGTCCCGTCCTGCCTCTGCCAGACGCGTGTCAGATCACACGTGCTTTTCTCCTGCCTGTGACTCAGGAAGGGATGGGGGCTGGGCGGGCCTCCTGAAGGCTGGCAGCCTGCCTGCTTTCTCTTGAGCTCTGCTCTCCTTTTCCTCATCTATCTACTCAGGTTTTCATCCTTGCATCTGGTTCTGCTGGCCTTGCTCTCTTGTGTCCTCCCTGTGAGCCTCGATTCCTCCAGTCCCTGTTTCTGGAGACCCCACTGTGTGGCAGTTCTGCCCCAGCTCAGTTCTGGGGGTTCAGACAGTGATACCCACCCACCTATCACAGTCCAGAGCGGCGTCAGACCTGCCCACAGATGGTTCTGATTTAAGTCTAAATATGGGTGCGCCATGCAAGGAGGGAAGAGAGAGGTCACCCTGGGCTCTGCTTGTTGGGATGCTTCATGGAAGAGACAGCCTTTGAGCTGGGGGAAAGTCACCAGGTGGGAAGAAGGGAGGCAGCTCACTGGCACCTGTAGCCACTTTCTCATCCTATTGCTAATATCCTGGTCTCCCACACACCTTCCTGGTCACAGATTGATTCCCTCTAAATCTGACCTTTACCATCTCAATCCTTCACATCTCCCTCTTCTCCGTCCACCTCTGGCCCATTTTAGACACAGTGGGCTGGCTGGTCAATGCTGAAGCAGAGGTGGGAAGCTGGAGACGAGAGAACTTAGGGCCATTGCTGTCTCCCATCTTCAGCTTCCTCACCTGCAGAATGAGGGGTGAGGGCTCATCTCTGACCCCTTCAGGTCTGACGTTCTAGGAATTTCTAAAGCAGGGAGCCACTCAGCAGAACCAGGGTCCAGAGGTGGCAGCCTTGCATCTGTTTCTTCCTCTTCTTGACTTCAGCCACCACCTCTCTCCTGGCAGCTCACAGATACGCATCTTCAGCACAGGTTCCCTGCCTGAGCAATGGAAACACATCTCCTGCTGCTCTCTGCATGTGTCTCCGGAGGTGCCTTAAAATCAGCACATGCAGAAGGGAAGTTGCTGTATTGTACACCCCCTCTGGTTCACCTGCTGCCGGATATATGTGCACCACACTTTCGCACACTCACATCCTTCTGAATCCTATTACTTTCTTAAAATCACCAGGATAAAATCTCTGGAGAGCTAGATGTTGTGGGGCATAGGTCTTTTGAGACCTGATGGTAGGGACATCTATCAAGACTCCTGCCTCCCCAGACACTGGACTCCAGCCAACCCTGACTGCTGAGCATACCTTTCCTGCATCTTTGCATGAGTCCTTTCTCTGGTCTAGAAGATCACTCTCATGCCATGGTTTCTTCCAACTCATTCCTTAAAACCCAACTTGCCTCTCACCTCTGTGATGAAGCCTTCCCAGACATCACTTGTCCCAGCTGATGAAACCTCGCCACTCCCTCTTTTCTATCCTTGATCTTGTGAAGGCAGTTTTGATAGCACTTCTCAATTAGCTATTATCAGTTTATTGTGATAAACAGTGGGCACCCCAACGACCATTCATCTTTTGGCTCCAGATTTTTCTAGCATGCTGCCCAGCACTTATTGAGTGCTAAGGATTTTGTTCTTTAAGTGGAACTGAGTCCTAATGATTGCCCTGTGGTGCTCACAATCCCTTGACATCATGGATCTGCTCAGAGTCAGGAGTACACCTGACTCTGTACACGTGACAGCCCACCCCAGAGGACTCTGCAGTGGGGAGCAGCAGTATGTCTGTTTTTAACTTGATGCCTGCCCTGAGTTAGGTGTTAGGAGTTTTTTTCCTCAGACTGGGGTAAGCCCTTGAGCTGACCCAGAAGTTCTGAGCATTTATCCCTGAGTATCGATGACCACGTATTCCACCTCTCCACCCTGTGCCTGGAGATGAGGGAAGAAATGCAAGCTCATGTTACAAAGAATATTTCTCTGGTTTATCAGCTCTCCCTCTCTCAGCCCACGCTCAGAGTGATTTCTTAGTTCTCAGCTTTTCTTCCTCTGATCAAAGTGCCCGAGGCGGTGAGCTCCAGGAGGGGAATCTGAGCATTTCTGGCTCAGTCTCGCGCTCCCCTCTTCAGCATTGTTTGAAGAACCTGCAGCCCAGAGTTCTCCAGTCAGGTGGGCGTGGTGGCCTAGCTGCAGAAGGGTCTCCAAGGGCTTGGTGAGGGGATGATGGCCCTGGGATACTGGGGGCTGCTGCCTTGCCTCCACGTGGATGAGATCAAGGCTGCCTGTGTCCTTCCTCGTCCTTTTTTTCCCCATTCTGTTCATTCAATGGCTCCTTTTCTCTCCAATGAATTCAATGCAGAAAATCCATGAGCAGGATTTCTCTCTTCAAAGGATCAAATAAGCTTTCTTTTTTTTTTCCCTCCCTTTTAATTTTTTTTCCCCCAAACTGCAAAAGGAA
Source organism: Oreotragus oreotragus (assembly GCA_006410675.1). Taxonomy (NCBI): domain Eukaryota; kingdom Metazoa; phylum Chordata; class Mammalia; order Artiodactyla; family Bovidae; genus Oreotragus; species Oreotragus oreotragus. Next base: position 367,368 of record SJYX01000359.1, read on the forward strand.
AACATGCTAACAGACTTAGAGTTAAAGGTGAGAGAAAGGAAGAAAAGTTGCTGCAAAGTAATTTCAACTTGAGAAGTAGAGCGGCTGAAACCCAGAAAAAATGTGCATTCAGCAATATGGTCGGCTCCTACAAATTAATTAACCCAGAGCGCTGTGTAATTAGTGTGCAGGGTAGGGAATCGAGCAGCTCACAATATCCCTCACCCAGTGCAGAATTACGTTTGCGAAAGAGTTTTCTCTTCCTTTCCTGAGAGACTTGAGAGAGTCACCCTGTTGGTCTGGAACCAGCAGGGGTCTCCTGGCTGGAGACACACTTGGGACTGGGGTTTTGCTTGTGAGGAGGGGGTCTTACAGCTGCATCCCCTGATGTCTACCTTTGTACATGTCATAGCTGGGCCGTCACAGAAAGAGGAGGAGGCCAGACAGTTCTCTTGGAGAAGTGGACCCTGAGGAGACCCTTTTGCCCATGTGCTGCATCTAAACTCTGAGTTCTTGCTTTCCTTTCTTTTTTAAATGTTTTTTGGTGTTGATTTACAGTGTTGTGTTAGTTTCAAGAGTGCAGCAAAGTTAATCACTTATACATATATGTTTGCATGCTGTGCTTAGTCGATCAGTCATGTCCAAATCTTTGCGACCCCATGGAGTGCAGGCTCCTCTGTCCATGGGGATTCTCCAGGCAAGGATACTGGAGTGGGTTGCCATGCCCTCCTCCAGTGAATCTTTCCAACCCAGGGGTCAAACCCAGGTTTCCTGCACTGCNTTGCATGCTGTGCTTAGTCGATCAGTCATGTCCAAATCTTTGCGACCCCATGGAGTGCAGGCTCCTCTGTCCATGGGGATTCTCCAGGCAAGGATACTGGAGTGGGTTGCCATGCCCTCCTCCAGTGAATCTTTCCAACCCAGGGGTCAAACCCAGGTTTCCTGCACTGCAGGTGGATTCTTTACCAGCTGAGCTACCAGGGAAGCCCATACATATACGTATACCCACTCTTTTTTAGATTCTTATCCTGAGTAAAGTTGATGCTGGTAAAAATTGAAGGCAGGAGGGGAGGGGAATGACAAAGTATGAGATGGCATCACTGACTCAATGGACTTGAGTTTGAGTGAACTCTGGGAGATAGTGAAGGACAGGGAAGCCTGGCCTGCTGTAGTCCATGGGGTCACAAAGAGTCAGACATAATTTAGCGACTAAACAACTGAATGAAGTAAGTCAGACAGAGAAAGACAAATAATCATATAATATCATTTACATATTGAATCTAAAAAAGAGGGGGAATGGAGAGTTAGTGTCTAATGGAGACAGAGTTTCAGTTTAGGAAGGTGAAAAATTCAGGCGATGGATCATGATGAGAGTTGCAGAATAATTGAATGTATTTAGTTCCACTGAACTAGACAAATACGATTAAAATAGTCTGCTTTATATTATGTGACTTCTTCTACCACAATTTAAAAAAATTTAAACATTTTTAAAAGGCTACTTATGAACTTGTCTACAAATTTGAAATAGAGTTAAAATGTAGAAAACAGACTTAGAGTTACCAGGGTATAAGGAGTGAGGGAGAGATAAATTGGGAGATTGGGATTGATGTATACATATTAATGTATATAATTAGATAACTAATTAGGACTTACTGTATGGCACAGGGGACTCTACTCAATACTCTGTAGTGGCCTATATGGGAATAGAATTCAAAAAATCAATTTCCCAGTTTTGACATGAATGCGGATATTTATCACCTCTTGAGGAACTATATAAAGTGCTTGCAGGGCTGTATTTGAAGACTCTGTGGCTGATATTGTCACAGGAACCTTTATGGTGGGGGCATGCTTCATGGGGATCATTGCAGAGGTTGGCTAACCACCTTTTCCCTTTTTTCCATACACTCTTTCAGCATCTATTAAGGCCAGTGGACTTGCTATAGACTGAATGTTTTTGTCTCCCAAATTCGTTAACCCTAATTCTCAGTGTAATGGCATTTGTAGACAGGCCTTTGAGAGGTAATTAGGTCATAAGGGTGGAGCCCTTACAGATGGAATTCAGTCAGTTCAGTTGCTCAGTCGTGTCCGATTCTTTGCGACCCCATGAATCGCAGCACGCCAGGCCTCCCTATCCATCACCATCTCCTGGAGTTCACTCAGACTCACGTCCATCGAGTCCGTGATGCCATCCAGCCATCTCATCCTCAGTCGTCCCCTTCTCCTCCTGCTCCCAATCCCTCCCAGGATCAGAGTCTTCTCCAATGAATCAACTCTTCGCATGAGGTGGCCAAGGTACTGGAGTTTCAGCTTTAGCATCATTCCTTCCAAAGAAATCCCAGGGTTGATCTCCTTCAGAATGGACTGGTTGGATCTCCTTGCAGTCCAAGGGACTCTCAAGAGTCTTCTCCAACACCACAGTTCAAAAGCATCAATTCTTCGGCGCTCAGCCTTCTTCACAGTCCAACTCTCACATCCATACGTGACCACAGGAAAAACCATAGCCTTGACTAGACGGATCTTAGTCGGCAAAGTAATGTCTCTGCTTTTGAATATACTATCTAGGTTGGTCATAACTTTCCTTCCAAGGAGTAAACGTCTTTTAATTTCATGGCTGCAGTCACCATCTGCAGTGATTTTGGAGCCCCCCAAAATAAAGTCTGACACTGTTTGTTTCCTCATCTGTTTCCCATGGAGTGATGGGACCGGATGCCATGATCTTCGTTTTCTGAATGTTGAGCTTTAAGTCAACTTTTTCACTCTCCTCTTTCACTTTCATCAAGATACACTACCACGCATAAAACAGAGACCTAGCGGGAAGCTGCCGCATAACACAGGGAGCTCAGCTCAGCGCTCTGGGATGACCTAGAGGGGTGGAATGGGGCAGGAGTGGGAGGGAGGCTCAAGAGGGAGGAGCTATATGCATCCTTATGGCTGATTCACTTTGCTGTACAGCAGAAACAAACACAACATTGCAAAGCAATGATCCTCCAGTTATAAATAAATTTTTAAAAACTTAAAAAAGAATAGGCAGAGAATAGACTGAAAAAAGTAAACTGATCTAAATCTGTGCAGAAAAAGTACTGAAATTTAAGCAGTTTTGAGGTGTAAGAGATTGTGTTACCACTGTAAGGGCAGTGGACCTGCACTGAGGGATACATGGGAACTAGTTGTTTGTTGGTATTTACCCACTAAGTCGTGTCCAGCTCTTCTCCAATCCCATGGACTGTCCTGGGATTTGTTTGCAAAAATCCCTCTGTCCTGGGATTTCCCTGTCCTTCTCTATCCATGGGATTTCCCAGGCAAGAATACTGGAGTGGGTTGCCATTTCCTTCTCCATGGTAACTAGAAGTCTAGGAAATACGCTTCTATTGCTTCATTAGCTATGTCCTCCTCATTGGTTCTCTAGTTTCTTATCCTCTCCTAGTCCAGTGGACAAAATGAACCTTCTCCATGGTAACTAGAGATCTAAGAAATACACTTCTATTGCTTCATTAGCTATGTCCTCCTCACTGGTTGTGTAGTTTCTTATCCTCTCCTAGTCCAGTGAACTAAATGAACAAATCAAGCAAAAGTAAATATACAAAGCAAAGTAGAATAAAAATAGAATACTTTTCACCTTTAATATGGCATCTTTGGTGGGATCAATTTCACCAAGAATGAAGGAATCATTGGCATTCAGGAGATACTGATGCTAAGGTCTGTAACTGTTGAGGAGTGTTCCTTACTTTTGCAAATCCATTCTTTTCAAAAAATCCTCTACCAGCTACCATTCCTCTAGGAAACGCAAATTTGATGCATAACACTGTCCACCAAACTTCCTTAACCACTCCAGCGCTATAACATCCAGAGTTGCTTGTAAGGTTAAACACATGAATTATTAAAGAGAGAAAAGACACTGTGTAATCAACTTTCACCAGAAGAAAGCCACATTTTACAAAATGTCAGAACAGCATGAAACAAAGACACATCAAATAAACGAAACCTCCCCTCCACCAGCACAGCCCCAGAAAAAAGTGAATCTCCCAGCATGCACCTCCAACCCTGCACTCTTACAAAAGCAGAAGGGTGGCACTAGAAAGCTAGACTAGGTATTCTTATCTCTCTTAACAGAAACAAGTTCTTTTAGAAAGAAACTGCAGCAAGCAACCTTTCTTAGATTCTTAACAGAGAGTGTATTTTGTAAAGAGAAGGGGAAGATTTACTGTATTCTTCACCTCTAAAAAAAAAAACCTCCTCTCTAAAAAAAAAATGGTGGTGTTAGCAAAACTCTGAGTGCAGAACATTTTCTTCTCAATTCTAATTATAGGTCTGAAATTCAGGCAAAATGCAGGCAAAGAGACTCGGAGGAGCCATGAGAAAGTGTCACAAGTTAATACAATGTGATTCCCTTCCCTGCCTTTTGGCTCTCAAGTGCTCATTGAGAACCGCATTAGCTTCCTACAGAGTGACAGGGACAGACCCAAGCTAAGGGAAATTGTGCAGCAAATCTGTCTGGGGGCGGGGACTTGGTGTCTGCTGACTTCCTTCTTTGCAGCTGCCTTCAAGTTTCCCCATTCAGTGTTCCACGACTCTCTCTCTCCTTCACCTCCCTCTCAAGTTCTCCTTGTCTCTGACTCTGATTCCCACCAGGTAGCAACACCAGGCATTGTCCAGATTTTTGATGTATCATTCACTCCTATGACCTATACAAGTGTTGCCATTGTTTGTCTCCTGCTCAGAGGTGCTGTGGTCACTTAGCCAGCTCAATGGGAAAACCCAGATAAATGCATTCCAATTAAGCTGAAACAAGCTTAAGGTGTTGCTTCTTCCAGGCCAAATGCATATTAATAGAGTGCAGGTGACTTATATGGGGAAGGCAATGGCACCCCACCCCAGTACTCTTGCCTGGAAAATCCAATGTAAAAAAAAAAAAAAGTTCAAGTCAAGTAATCCAGACCTCAAATCAGGTAGGAAATCAATACCCAAGAATAGCTTCTGATTTATATAAAGTGACTTCATCATGACAAAGCCTGGATTCAAGCCTCACTTGAACCAGAGAGATTCAAGTCTCTCATCTCACTGCTCATTCAACGATACAGTGCAGTGCATGAAAAAAATATCTGCTCTACAAATTTAAGATATATTTATTATTGTTAGCATCATTCCTCTCCTACCAGGCAAAATGTTTTTCATACAACAGGTGGCCAACAGACATGTTTTAGACTCTGAAGAGTGGACCTAGGAGCATAATTTAAAATTCAGGGTCTTCGCTAAGAAAGACCTTTTTAGAAATATATGTGGAAGGTATTTTTGCAGGGCCAGCATTCCATTAGTACTCTAAATCATTAACCATGTTTTGTGCTTCAAGTTACCCAATGCCTTTGGCTGTAAACTCCCAAAAGATTGGAGTCCAGTCTCCTGGACTCTCCTTCAGGAGTGAAGCACTTGGGAAAAACTATGGAGGGTTGGCAACTCTGGTCCAGCCTAATGAGGGCCAGACTGCCGATGAAACTGAAGTGTGCAATAAGCTGCTGTGTCATGGGAGTTCGTGAATCTGACCGAAGAAGCTGGCCAGGGAAACAAGACCCCCGCTTTACAGAGCAGGAAACCAAGGCACCCCAGAAGCTGCGCGCTCAGTGACTGAACCAAGAATCGATGGAAGTGGAAACCAAACTCACATCTTTACAACTCCAAAATTCTAGAGCATTAATCAAATGGTGGTAGTGGTGGTTTAGTCACTTCAGTTATGTCTGACTCTTTGCAACCCCATGGACTGTAGCCTGATAGGCTCCTCTGTCCAGGGGATTCTCCAGGCAAGAATACTGGAGAGGGTTGCTATTTCCTCCTCCAGGGGATCTTCCCAACCCAGGGATCAAACCCACATCTCCTTGCATTGGCAGGCGGATTCTTTACCACTGAACCACCTGGGTAGATCCCTTTATACCAAATGGGATAATATTAGTACATATTTCATAGGGCTGTTGTAAAGATTAAATAAGTTAGCCTCATAAAGCCCTATGTCATGCTTGAGCATGTAGTAAGCATTTCTTTGAATATTCATTATGTCTCTGTGTGTGTGTGTGAAGTCGCTCAGTCATGTCCGACTCTTTGCGATCCCATGGACTGTAACCTACCAGGCTCCTCCCTCCATGGGATTCTCCAGGCAAGAGTACTGGAGTGGGTTGCCATTTCCTTCTCCAGGGGATCTTCCTGACCCAGGGATCAAACCCGGGTCTCCCGCATTCCAGGCAGATGCTTTAACCTCTGAGCCACTAGGGAAGCCCCCATTATGTCTCTATAGACAGGAAATTCAACCTGACAAAGCGTCAGTGTTCCCAGAGGCAGTGTGGGCAACAGTGAGTGTAAGAGTCAGAAGTCAAAGGTCAGCTGCCATGATGACATACCAGATATGAGGCAAAGGCAACTGTTGAGCTGCCCTGACAGTACTGGAAATGGACAGTCCTACTCTAGCTGCTTGGTGTAGGTTCTTGTTTGGGTATAATAATCTGTTTTTAATCTTGTGTGTAAATGAATACAGAGGTTAGTCAGTGGGTGCATATTAATCTAAAATAAATGAATACATTTGAATTAATCAGATCTTCAGTCTATGTAAATTGATGATTTATAATGATATTAGCACAAATTGCAACGATAAATCATTTTAAAATTAGATTCAGGACTCCTTAAAGCTGCAAATACTCTGGAGATTTAAACATAACTCGAGACAACTTTAAAATGTAGATTGGTCTGGCCAAAGCTTTATGGCAGAAGCAGGGGATAGGAAGACCAGGGGGAAATGTGAACAACATTCTGTGAAGGGGAGATGGTAACAGGACCTGCAAGGTCACAAAAATAAAAAAAAAAAAGAGCAAGAGAAAGTCAATGAAAAAGACATATTCTGAATTTTGCAGTTCATTTGCTGGCTTGGGGCAGAAAACCTTAAGACTTTGATTCAGTTGAATGCAACGGATGTAAGAGTTGGACCATGAAGAAGTCTGAGCACTGAAGAATTGATGCTTTCTAACTTTAATGCTGGATAAGTCTCTTGAGAGTCCCTCAGACAGCAAGGAGATCGAACCAGTCTATCCTAAAAGAAGTCGACCCTGAATATTCATTGGAAGGACTGATGCTGGAGTTAACATTCCAATACTATGACCACCTGATGTGAAGAGCCGACTCATTGGAAAAGGAAACTTGATGCCGGGAAAGACTGAGGGCAGGAGGAGAAAAGGGTGACAAGAGGATGAGACGATTGGATGGCATCATCGACTCAATGGACATGAGTTTAAGCAAACTCCAGGAGACAGGAAGGACAGGGAAGCCTGGCGTGCTGCAGTCCATGGGGTCTCAAAGAGTCAGACATGACTTAGGGATTGAACAACAATGCAGCAAAGATAAACTGACACATCTGATGGGGAATAAAGATTTCTGCTGCTTCTTCCACTTGTTGAAGGTCTTGGGCAAACTAACTTTGCTGAAGCTGGTGATTTCATCTGAAAAATTGTCTTTATCATCCCAACTTTAAAGTATTGCTATGAGAATTAAATAATACGGGATGTCAAGTAAAATTCCCAGTTTATACAGAACAAGGCAGTAATTAAAAGAATAGAGTTGGGTACAACTCTTGGCATTGCCAGTTCCCAACTGTGTGACACTGGGAAACTTATACCACCTTTCTGAGCCTCAGTTTTCTCTATAGAACAGGGGTAATTTTAGGGCCAGTCTCCTACTGTGAGAATTAAATGTAAATGTGCAGGTCCTATAACCAAGGACTTGGTACATGTTATCAACGTAAATGATTGTCGTTGGTATTACATGACTCCTCAGTGGTGATACTATGAAAATGGTTTAAGAAGAAAGAAAGGAGAGACAGAATTGTGATGAGTGTATCAATAGAGGAAAGAATATGTGGCCAGAGTCAAGAGGAGGAAGGAGATAATCGTGCAAAGAAGCCAATATATGGCACCTAGACCCCAACTCCTTTCCCCGATGAAAGAAATATAACTAACCATGCACAGCATTTCCCCTGGACTAAACCTGATCATTTTTTCCATATGTACAAGGCTGGAAAACTTGCAGAAACAATGACCTGATGGTAAGAAATTAAGCACGATAAAAATAAAGTCAGGATTGCTCTGGGCTTCCTCTTGGTGAATCTATGAAGTGCCCGCCCAATCAAGGAAGCTCACCCCACTGAATTTGGGTTCATATGTTACAAAAGGAAATTACACATCAGACACAACCACAGAGGAACTGTTCTGCATTGCCTGCGTGCACATTAGAAAACAAATTTTGCCCTTATATGCACAAATTTCCTTTTTCTTTCTCTCTTGCTGTTACTCATTGTTGTAATTGCATTTTGAGTAAACATAAATTGATTTTGCAACCTTTCCTGGAAGTCTGTTTTGTTTTTTTTGTTTTTTGTATTTATTTATTTTTTTACACGAACTCCCAAACATGAACCCCCCTCCCACCTCCCACCCCACATCTTCCCTCCAGATCTGGGGATGATATGGAAGTCTGTTTAATGAAAAAAAAAAAGTTTGCTTTATATCTGACCCCAAGTTTATATCTGCCCCCAAGTTTCCCCTGTAGCAATGCTAATACAATGAAGCCTGGAAGAGGGAACAACATCTCTAGTTACCAGGTCAGACACAACTAGATTCAAATCTTAGTTTTATATCCAAGTCTATGACTTGCTTCAGCTCCACGTGTCCCTTGTGTCCCCAGGATGCACATAATCTCATTGTAATGGTGGGGTTACAAGAGATTTGCAACTGACACAGACCCCATTCTATGGGTCAAAGCAAGTCATGGGACTGAATTCAGATGAAAAATGAAGGCGCTGAAAAGTTGCATGAGGGTGTCAATATAGGAAGGGAGAGGAACTGGGGCCATTCTGGAATCTACCACAATAACCCATGCTTCCTGAGGATCTATAATATACTAGGATATTTGCTAAGTAGTTTACATACCTTAATATATAACAGTCTTATTAGGCTTTGGTGGGTTTATACAATTTAACTTGATGAAAGTCCCACAGCTATTGAGGGGCAAATTTTGAGTTTTAACTCAAAACAGTCTGACTCAAGGTCCTAAGTTTTACTCCAAAATTATGTAGTCCATTTAAATCCCTGATACTTTGAAGACGCTAGAAACCGTAATCACATGAAATTAGAGTGTCTAACTGCTATGTTATAATGTAACTCTCCTTGGGGCAGAATATCACATCTCCCTCATTAAATGGTTCTAATTATCCAGACTGCCTGGTTTTGAATTCCAATCCTATGACATAGAAAATATTTGTAGGTCGAGTGAGTTACCTGTCAATTTTGCCTCGCTTTCCTCATCTGAAAAAGGAGAATAAGTGAAAACATCTACCTCAATGAGTGCTGTATCAAACTAAATAATTAACTAATGAGATAATTAATTATTTATAAGAACTCTACTTAACATTTATACAGGATTTACTATGTGCCAGCCACTATTCAAAGTACTTTCCATAAATTGTCTCATTTAATCCGTGCAGGGACTTTAGGCATAGTACTGTCATTCTTCTCAGTTTATATACAAGAAGACCGAGACATGCAGACTTTAAGCAATGTTCCTCAGATCACAGAAATAATAAATAGCAGAAGTGGGATCTTAGCTGGGCCCACAGGCTTCTTGATGTCTACTTTCAAATCAGGAAGAGTCTGATTACCAACACAGCAGTGATTTTTGTTATGGTGGTGGTTGATGTGTTATTTAAGAGAAGGTACCCAGGGATTATGCCCACACTAGGGTTCTACCCCTGGGCTCATTAACCCCCTGCCTGTGGAAGGACAGCCTAATGGCTGGAACAGAACCAGATAATGGACCTAGAGGATCATTTCCCAAAGAGGAAAGCTGAAATACCAGGTCCTGACCCAGGATGGCACTCTCACTGCAGATTAAACACAAATAACTCTCAAGAGACCCACTTGCGACGCCTTATACTAGATCTTCTGGAAAGGAAGCTGAGGAGCCACTTAATACTTAAAGTGAGGTCCCTGAAGTGTTTGCTGCTACTAGGAAGATTGATCTACATGGCTCCAAATAAATCACAATGAGTGGAGGTGAAGGTGTCCTCAGCTTGAAGCTTGAGACATTGAATGTGAGCAGCACACACACACACACACACACACACACAAACATACAAAATCACCTATGACTACCTTATGACTCAGAATCCTCCTGTTTTCCTTAAAGGCAAATCTTGTCCCTTCTGGTGTATTTTTTAGGTGGAGACTGGTGGATCAAAATAATAGGGCTGCTGTTTTATTCCATTATCAGAACCAGATTACAGAGCTGGAACAGAAGCACAGAAAAGATTGACTAGCTCGCCCCAAGTCATACTGCTGGATATAGAAGAAGCAATGTCCGCCCCATATTTCCCTGTCTCCTTTGTCTCTGCCCGTGCAACTACAATAGTGTTTGAGGAGAGCTTGTTACCGAACCAGGATCATTTGGCCAACACACAGCAAGCCAAAAGCTGAGATGCTGAGGTTTACAGCAGAGAAAAGGTTTATTCCCAAGGCAGCCAAGCAAGGAGATGGAAAAACAAAACTCAAATTCACCTCCCTAAAGATGTGGGTCTCATGATATTTATGAGATAAAGAAGCAGGGTGATCTGAGGCATGGTGAAAGGTGATTGGCGGTAAGGAACAGGTGAAGTAATCATGTTATGAACAGGTATGTTTGAGTTACATGCTCTTCATGAGAACCATACACAGAAAATAGCAGCATTAATGTAACTGGAGGGTCGAGTTTTGTACCCACTGATGTCAAAGGTCACCCATCAGACACTCATGCAGGCCCAGCTGAATGGTCAGTGACCTCTACCGGTTCGAACTGGGGAAGACTTAACTCCATGTTCCTGCTAAACAACTTAAACAAACTTTATTATAATGACCCATGCATCAGAGTTGCTATCTATAGATAGCAGTTATGAGAGTCTTGTGATATATTGCTTAAGCTACATGAAGCAGGGAGGGTACGGAATTTGCAGAAGCAGTTAAGGTGAGCTTGATTAGCAAGTCTAGTTAGAGGGTATTACTTATTAAGCAAGTTGTAATTAAAGGAATCTAACTGGTAACCACCCTCAATTTCAAGTTTACCCCAGTTAAGTATGAACACTTTATACAACTGTGAAGCAGAGCCCCACTGAACCCTTTCCATCATCTATAAAAAGAAAAACACGTATCACGGTAAAATGATAAAAGATTAGATTCAGAAATACAAAGCAAAAAGAGTCTTCCACTGAGGTTCTAGCACTTGCACATTTGTAAGAACTTACAAATTCCTTCTCTAAGCAAAAGAAAAATCCTAAAAGATGTTCAATGCAGGATGCAGGATGCTTGGGGCTGGTGTATGGGGATGATCTGGAGGGAAGATGTGGGGTGGGAGGTGGGAGGGGGGTTCATGTTTGGGAGTTCATGTAAAAAAATAAATAAATACAAAAAAAAAAAAAGATTTTAATTTATTGGTGAGTCTTGCCCAGTGGTTGTGGTTGTTGTTAAGTGGCTAAGTCATGTCTGTCTCCTTGTAACCCCATGGACTGAAGCACACTGGGTCTCCCCGTTCCTCACTATCTCCCAAAGTTTGCCTGAGTTCATGTCCACTGAATTGGTAATGCTGTCCAATCATTTGCATGCAGTGCAGGAGACCCGGATTCGATTTCTGGGTCAGGAAGAGCCCCTGGAGAAGGGATAGGCTGCCCACTCCAGTATTCTGGCCTGGAGAATTCCGTGGAGTGTATAGTCCATGGGGTAGCAAAGAGTCGGACACGACTGAGCGACTTTCACTTTCACTTTCCAGTCATCTCATCTTCTATCGCCCCCTTTTCCTCCTTCCCTCAATCTTTCCTAGCATCAAGGGCTTTTCCAATGACTTGACTGCTTGCATCAGATGGCCAAAGTACCGGAGCTTCAACTTCAGCATCAGTCCTTTCAGTGAGTGTTCAGGGTTGATTTCCTTTAGGATTAACTGGTTTGATCTCCTTGCTGTCCCAGGTATGCTCAAAAGTCTTCTCCAGCACCCTTCTAAAGCATAAATTCTTCAACACTCAGTGGTATTTAAGGATATTAGGTCAAGTGATAATGTAGTATATGGATTATAGAAGGGGTCTAGACTTAGAGAGACAAGTTAGGAAGTAGTTAGCAGTAAAGACAATTCTGTGTTTGCCACAACATTTCCTCTTCCTGTATATAAAAAATATCTGAATTTCCCAGTCTACCCTGCAATTTGACTGGTCAGGAAACTGAGTTCTGTCCAAAAGAGGATGAGAAAAATGATATTAACCATGTCCAGCCATTTACTATCAGCAATTATCCTAAAGAAATGCTTGTACAATTGCATGAAATTATGTTACAAACATGTTTATGTAACATTATTCATAATAGTGAAAACTCAGAAACCAGAAGTTCAATAGGGCACTAAATAATTAATTGGCAAACCCAGAACTTAGAATTGTATATAGCCTCCAAAATGAATAAAATTGTCTCAATTATTATGAGTAGCTTGTGTCATAGTAAGCCTTCTACTGAGAATAACCTAGGAGCTGGATTAAATACATTTTTAAAAGACACTTTTTGAAGGCATCCAAGAGCAACCACTGCAGATGAGAATCAAGGAGTTAGAATCACAAAGACAAAGTCCTAAGATGAGATCTAATCCATTGCTGCTTTTTTCCTTTGGAGCTTTGTCAATCTGCAGCAGGGGTATAAAAGATAAATAGAAAGCAGCGGCAGAGGGTTTGTAGCACTTTCATTGAAAGAAAAAGACAAAAATTAGAAATAAGGGTGATTAAGGCAGCCAGCCTGATGGAGGGCCCCAGATTACAGAGTGAAGAGCAGTACAGAAAACTGAGCCCTAAGTTACTCATGCAATGTCCCCCAGATTACTCCCTGATTCTTAAACTGGGCATTCAAGGAGCTAGATAATGAAACTGGCAGCAGAAATCAGATGTTGAGAAAATAAAAGTCTAAGCAGAGATTCAGGCAGTCTTATGGTGATGGAAAGCAATAAATTAGAGTCCAGAGTCCATCATGGAAGAAGGTCCTGTAGAAACCCAGGCTTTCGGTTGAGAACATCACAGGCTATCTCCAAAATTAAGTGTGTGTGAAGTCGCTCAGTCATGTCCGACTCTTTGCGATCCCATGGACTGTAACCTACCAGGCTCCTCCCTCCATGGGATTCTCCAGGCAAGAGTACTGGAGTGGGTTGCCATTTCCTTCTCCAGGGGATCTTCCCGACCCAGGGATCAAACCCGGGTCTCCCGCATTCCAGGCAGATGCTTTAACCTCTGAGCCACTAGGGAAGCCCAGGGAATATATAAAAAGATAAGTCTTAATAAAGACAGAAACTCAAATTTAATTGAATCACTTCCCATACATTACATAGCTACCTAAAGAAAACCCTCTCTCCAGGAAATCAATGTCATCCAGAGAGTCTAAAATTTTCCATACACAATGATGGATATTTATTAAAAAATTGAAAGTCACACTAGAACAGAATAACAAATGATCAGAACCAAAAGAAAACAAATAGACAATAGAAGCTCACCCAAAAGTGATCACACAATCGAATTTTCAGTCAGACTTTTAAAAGATTATAATGAATAAGTTCAATAAAATATAGGATAAGGTAGAAGGTTTTACCATCTGCACTTGATATCTATAAAATAGACAAATAGAAATTCTAAACTTGAAAACTATAATAACTCAAATTAGAAAACTATGTCATATTAAAGAAAACAAAAGAGATAATTAGTGAACTGAAATAGGTCAATATTTAATAAATGTCTATATTGATGCACAGAGTAGAAAGATTAATATAAAGAAAAGAGTAAGAAGATGTATTAAAAGTGGAGGAAATGCCAAGTATATGTGTAAAAAGAGAAAAGAATAGAGAGAAAAAAAGGAAATTGATCAGAAAAATGTTTAAAGAAAGAATGGCTGAAAGTTTTCCAAAACTGGTGAAACACACTCAAGATTTAAGAATATCTCAGAACCCAAACAACATAAATTCAAAAAAATAAATTCCAAAAGAAATATCATATAAAAACTGTTGAAAACTACTCAAAATCTTAAAAGCGAAGAGAGAGAGGGAAAAAAAAAAAAAAACAGACAAAACCTCTTAGCATTCTCAGAAGGAATTATGGAAGCCAAAGACAATATAATGAATTTTCAAGTGCTGCAAAAAAAGAAGAAAAAGAAAGAAAGAAAGAAATTACCAATCCAGAATGCTTTCCTCAGTAAAATAAAAATACCTTTCAAAATGAAGTCCAAGAACATCTTCAGAAAAAGAAAGATGGAATTTGTGATCAGCCCATCTGTAAGAAATGAAATGGTAAAGGGAATTTTCTAGACAGAAAAGTAATCCCAGATAGAAGCATATTAATATAAAAATAAATAAAATATACCAGTAAAGGAAAATATGTGAAATATATATGAATATTGACTACATAAAACAAAATCAAAATGCATAAATAGTACATTAGTTGGTAAAGAGATTAAAAAGAATTAAAATATTCTCAGGTAAATGCTGATTTAAATTATACTTCAACAAGTCAAGGAGGCATGAAGAAAACTCTAGAGTAATCACAGAAAGAATAATAAAATTTTATTGTGTTTTATATGTATGTATATGTGTAGTTGCTGTTCAGTTGCTAAGTTGTGTCTAACTTTTTGCATCCCCAAGAACTGCAGCATACCAGGCTTCCCGGTCCTTCACTATCTCCCAGAGCTTTCTCAAACTCATGTCTATTGAGTTGGTGAAGCCATCCAACCGTATCATCCCCTGTCGCCCCCTTCTCCTCCTGCCCTCATTATTTCCCAACATAAGGGTTTTTTCCAATGAGTCAGCTCTTGGGCTTCACTACTGGTAAACAGGGATGATGGTCAAGAATCTGCCTGCAATGCAGAAGACCTGGTTCAATCCCTGGGTCAGGAAGATCCCCTGGAGAAGGGAATGGCAACCCACTCCAGTATTCTTGCTTGGAGAATCCCATGGAGTGAGGAGCCTGGCAGGCTACAGTCCATGGGGTCACAAAAGAGTCAGACACAACTGAACAACTAAGGATATATATATATATATATATGACTTCCCTGGTGGCTCAGACAGTTAAGCATCTGTCTACAATGCGGGAAACCCAGGTTTGATCCCTGGATCGGGAAGATCCCCTGGAGAAGGAAATGGCAATCCACTCCAGTACTATTGCCTGGAAAATCCCATGGACAGAGCAGCCTCGTAGGCTACAGTCCATGGGGTCGCAAACAGTCGGACACGACTGAGCGACTTCACTTTCTTTCACTTTCACTTTCTTTATATATATGTAATTTATATATATAGTATATATATGGGGAAGGCAATGGCACCCCACCCCAGTACTCTTGCCTGGAAAATCCAATGGACGGAGGAGCCTGGTGGGCTGCAGTCCATGGGGTCGCTAACAGTCGGACAGACTGAGCGACTTCACTTTCACTTTTCTCTTTCATGCATTGGAGAAGGAAATGGCAACCCACTCCAGTATTCTTGCCTGGAGAATCCCAGGGATGGGGGAGCCTGGTGGGCTGCCGTCTATGGGGTCACACAGAGTCGGACATGACTGAAGTGACTTAGCAGCAGCAGCAGGTGACTTATAGGCAGGAAACAAACTCCTGAGGATGAAATTTCAGCTATCAGAGGCAGGCCAACATGAGAAATAACTTGCAGGTCGCCCCCAGCCAACACTGTTTAAAAGGCAGTCTTGTGATCTGCCCACACCTCAAGTCTAGCAGTGCCTGCCAAGACCATCAAGGAAGAAGAGCAGCAGAACCAGAAGGATGCCTCCTCCAGGGAATTCAGAGAAAAAGATTAGAAATCAATGTAAATTCAAGAAAAACATTTTTGTGATTTTTCACTTTGTAAGAAAACAAAGTAGCAAAATCAGAGATAATGTTAGACCTGAAGGGAACCATAGAAATTATGGATGAAGAATGTCACCTGCCATACTGCAGAGTCCCCTGATTGTGTACCCTAAGGGGATTCAGGCTAGAAAAAAACCAGGATACTAGCCCTAGACAGTTATGACGCCTACCAAAGGAATTATCTCAATGAACCCAGACTCTTGCATCTTCTCATACGTAGAAAGGTACTAAATTCATTAACTGGAGATGTCTGTTTTTTCTTGAAATCACAGTAATCTTCTGAATATCTGATTTTTGTTGCAAACATTCCTATATATTCTTGCTTCTCCCTTACCTCTTCTGAACAGTCTATCAGAGCTGGGAGGCTGTCTCCCAGTCTTAAGTCCTCAGTATGTCCACAAATAAAACATAATTCTCAACTTTTAGAGTGTGCCTTTTTTCAGTCAACAAATTCAATTGTCTTACCCCTCTGTTCAAAGAAGGAAACTGAAGCCCAGAATCTTGCCCAAGACAACAGAATAAATCAGTGTCAGAACCAGGATCAGAGCTCAGGTCTGACTGCCAGTCCAGCACTTCTAACACATCTCACTGGTGGCGTCCAGACTCATAGACTAGATACCCAGAGATGAGAAAAATAACTGCAATGCTCTTGTCTATACTTCTTACATTACCATATCTGAATTTTGAATTTGTCATATTTCACTTTATCCCTTTCTAGAGCTACAAGAGGACTTATAATCAATGTTCACAAAACTGTCTGACAAATTTCAAACTAAAAAGAAAGACATAGGACTAAGTAGCTTCTCTACAAGGCATGTGCAGACGTGCCAGCCAGCTGGCTTGGTGATGTGAATTTGCAAAATAGTCTGTGAGAAATGAGAAACGATAAGTACAAGTCACATAAGAATGAAATTAGCTAAGGAGAAAACAACAATCTACTGCATCAGACAGAGAGGGGTGACACCCCATCCTCCCCTTTGAACATTGTATTGTTTCTTCTGACTGTGAGAGCTCCAATTGCTCGGGATTTGTGGCTCCTCCACGCTCTGGCCACCAATTATCTCACAGCTGCTTCTCTATCAAAGAAAACACCCCGAGCCCCACACTGACTTTATATGAAATGAAGCACAAAGCACAATAGAGAACCAAAAGTGCCTTAAGGAAATTGTTTGAGTTTGGGATAACAAAGCCAGTATTAATCTTCCCAATCCCCTCCCCAACCCCCAAACATGTGCAAAATTCTGTATGTGAAGGAGAGAAGTAAATTACCATCTGTGGGGTAGACTTCAAGCTCTATAGGAGTACGGTCAACAGAAGCCCTAATTGATTCTTGCCAGTCCCCTGTGTCCTTCGGGGAGATCTTCATTCTTTCTCTTACCCACCTCCCTGCTTTGCTGACATGGTTAAAATATTCAAATCTTATGAGGAATGAGTCCTCCTCTAACATCTTCTCCCTGTTTTCCATTCATGTGACTCGAGGACAAAAATTGTAATGTCAACTTGCTAGAGTTGGCAGTGTTAGCTGTTTGTTTGTTTAGCCAAAACTTTCCACAGTTTTTATGATGAGAATGTCTCTAGCTCTTGTTTGCTGATGGATTCCTCCTCTTTATCCCTTCTCAAAACATCGCACTTTTCAGGCACACTAACAGAAACTGACTTCAAACCATGATCTATAGACAGTGGGACCAAACACCCAGAACATTTCCAGTTCATTCCTGCTGTCCCATTGTGTGAATACATCATCCCCAGTCACTCAACAAGTGTCTCTGGGTGAAGTATACAGTCATCCTCATATATATTTATATACATGAACATGACGATGTCAAAACTATGTTGGGGGAAAAAAAAAGTCACCTAATAGAGTGTAAAGTATAATTCCATTTGTGTAAAAAAGCAAATTCAAATCTGTGTGGCATATATGCCCCGCCATGTCCATATATGTATATGTATAGGTGATTCACTGTGCTGTGGACAGCAGATGCTAACACAACACTGTAAAGCAACTAAACTCCAATAAAAATTAATTCTAAAAACGTTGAAGGAGCTCATTGCCAAAATAAAAAAATACATGTGTATAAAAGTGATGAAAGGCTCTGCAATGAATACCTTGAAGAAATAAGAATTGAGAGTGGGAGATGGCAAAGAGTTTCTTTCATGTCAACCTATCTGATTTCTTAAAATTAACAGGTATTTATTTTATAATAAAAGAATGATCTATGGGACTGATGGTTTAGAATTTCTTTAATGCAAATATTTAATTACCAAGGTTAGTATTTTATCAGCTTATTTACTCGCCCCAAACGGTAAACCAAATAGAGTGTGGCAGCAGTCAGTACCATGAAATATAATAATGACCTCTGCCCCACCCCACCCCCTTTTTCTGTCCTGTTTCTCTCCTCTTATGTGTGTATATATGCACACGCACAGGTGTGTACACTCAGTTGCTCAATCGTGTAGGACCCTTGTGATCCCATGAGCTGTAGCCCACCAGACTCTTCTGTCCATGGGATTTTCCAGGCAGGAATACTGCAGTGGGTGGCCATTTCCTTCTCCAGGGCATCTTCCTACTCCAGGAATCGAACTTGTGTCTCCTGCATTGCAGGCAGATTCTTTACCACTGAGCCACCAGGCAAGCCCCGCCCCCCACCTTATATGGGTGAGAAAGAACAATTAGGTACATAAAGGAAGAATAATAGAATTCACTGGTAAATGAATGGTGACATGACGGACTTGAACCGACCTGGAATGGGATTCCTGCCAGGCATGTCTCATGATTAGCCTTCACTTCTCTCTCTCTTCCTGCATCCTGACTTTTCTCTGGCAACAGTTATGGACAGCACATAATACAATGTGTAACACTCCCAGCTGAATAGAAACCATGGATGTAGATTAAAGAAGAGCTCTTCACTTCGGATGCAATATGGATTTCATCCTCTAGACTTACAAGACCTTCTAGAAGTAACACTAAAAAACGATGTCCTTTTCATCACAGGAGGTTGGAATGCAAAAATAGGCAGTCAAGAGATACCTGGAGAATCAGGCAAGTTTGACTTTGGAGTACAAAATGCAGGTCAAAGACTAACAGACTTTTGCCAAGAGAACACACTGCTCATAGCAAACACACTTTTCCAACAACACAAGACATGACTCTTCACATGGACATCACCAAATGATCAATAATGAAATCAGATTGATCATATTCTGTGAAGCCAAAGATGGAGAAGCTCTATACACTCAGCAAAAACAAGACCTGGAGCTGACTGTGGCTCAGATCATCATCTCCTTATTGCAAAATTCAGGCTTCAATGGCAGAAAGTAGGGAAAACCACTAGGCAATTCAAGTATGATCTAAATCAAATCCCTTATGATTATACACTGGAGGCGATGAATTGATTCAAAAGATCAGATCTGGTAGACAGAGTTCCCGAGAACGATGGATGGAGGTGTATAACGTGGTATAGGAGTCAGTGACCAAAACCATACAAAACAAAAAGAAACACAAGAAGGCAAAGTGGTTGTCTGAGGAGGCTTTACACACAGCTGAGAAAGAAGAGAAGCAAAGAGCAAGGAAGAAAGGGAAAGATAAGCGCACTGAATGCAGAATTCCAGCGACTAGCAGGAGATAAGAAGGCCTTTGTAAATGAACAGTGCAAAGAAGTAGAGGAAAACAATAGAATGGGAAAGATTAAAGATTTCTTCAAGAAAGTTGGGGATGTCAAGGGAACATTTCATGCAAGGATGGGCCCCATAAAGGACAGAAATGGTAAGGACCTAACAGAAGCAGAAGACACTAAAAAGAGGTGGCAAGAATATACAGAGGAATTATACAAAAAAGATCTTAATAATCCGATAACCACAATGGTATGGTAACTCACCTAGAGTCAGACATTCTGGAGTCTAAAGTCAAGTGGCCCTTAAGAAGCATTACTACAAACAAGGCAAGCAGAAGTGATGAAATTCCAGCTGAGCTATTTCAAATCCTAAAACATGATGCTGTTAAAGTGCTGCACTCAGTATGTTAGCAAATTTGGAAAACTCAGCAGTGGCCACAGGACTGGAAAAGGNTACAAACAAGGCAAGCAGAAGTGATGAAATTCCAGCTGAGCTATTTCAAATCCTAAAACATGATGCTGTTAAAGTGCTGCACTCAGTATGTTAGCAAATTTGGAAAACTCAGCAGTGGCCACAGGACTGGAAAAGGTCAGTTTTCATTTCAATCCCAGAGAAGGGAAGTGACAAAGAATGTACAAACTATCTTACAGTTCCACCCATTTAGCATGCTAGTAAGTTTATGCTCAAAATTCTTCAAGCTAGGCTTCAGCAGTAAGTGAACCAAGGACAAGCAGGGTTTAGAAAATGCAGAGGAACCAGAGATCAAATTGCCAACATCTGTTGGATCACAGAAAAAAACAAGGGAATTCCAGAAAAACATCTACTCCTGCTTCGTTGACTGCACAAAAGCCTTTGACTGTGTGGATCACAACAAACTGAGGGAAATTCTTAAAGAAATAGGAAATTCAGATCACCTTACCTATCTCCTAAGAAAACTGTGTGGGTCAAAAAAGCAACAATCAGAACCAGATATGGAACAACTGACTGGTTCAAAGTTGGGAAAGGAGTACAACATGGCTGTATATCATCACCTTGCTTATTTAACTTATTTGTAGAGTACATCATGTGAAAAGCCAGACTGGATGAATTACAAGCTGGAATCAAGACTGCCAGGAGAAATATCAACAATCTCAGATATGCAAATGATACCACTTTAATACAAAAAAGTGAAGCAGAACTAAAGAGCCTCTTGATAAGAGTGAAAAAGCTGGCTTAAAACTCAACATTTAAAAAAATCTAGGATTATGGCATCGAGTTCAATCATTTCATGGCAAACAGATGAAGAAGCAATGGAAACTGACAGACTTTATTTTCTTGGGCTCCAAATCACTGTGAATGGGGACTGCAGTCATGAAATTAAAAGACGATTGCTCCTCAGAAAGAATGCTATGACAAAACTACCCAGCATATTAAAAAGTAAAGACATTGCTTTGCCAACAAAAGGACATATAGTCAAAGCTATGGTTTTTCCAGTAGTCATGTATGGATGTGAGTGTTGGACCATAAAGGTTGAGCACCAAAAACTGATGCTGTCAAATTGTGGTGCTGGAGAAGACTCTTGAGAGTCCTTTGGACTGCAAGGAGATCAAACCAGTCAACCCTAAAGGAAATCAANCATATAGTCAAAGCTATGGTTTTTCCAGTAGTCATGTATGGATGTGAGTGTTGGACCATAAAGGTTGAGCACCAAAAACTGATGCTGTCAAATTGTGGTGCTGGAGAAGACTCTTGAGAGTCCTTTGGACTGCAAGGAGATCAAACCAGTCAACCCTAAAGGAAATCAACCCTGAATATTCACTGGAAGGACTGATGCTAAAGCTGAAGCTACTATACTTTGGTCACCTGATGCAAAGAGCTGACTCATCAGAAGAGACCCTGATGCTGGGAAAGATTGAAGGCAAAAGGTGAAGAGGGCAGCAGAGGATGAGATGGTTAGATAGCATGACCAACTCAATGAACATGAATCTGAGCAAACTCTGGGAGGTAGTGAAGAACAGGGAAGCCTGGTGCACTGCAGTCCATGGGTTCTCAGAGCTGGACATGATTTAGCAACTGAACAACAGCAACCAAAGGAAAATAACTTTCCTCTATTTCCCTGCTGGTATCAACCTCAGAAGGTCAATGAAGCAAAGTTCTCTCTTATTACTTTTGGAGTGTAGTTGTAGTAAGTTTGGTATCTCATTCAAAGACCCTACAAATTGTTGGGTTCCCTACAGCACAGAGCCCTTAAGCTGTGGAGTGAATAAAGCCAGTTGCTTGGTCTCCTTGTTTAATCAGTAAGGTACCTTTCCCTTTTATATGCTGTTTCTTCTCTTATTGAAAACAAGAGAACACCGCTGTCGCCAGTCAGTTGAGTGGTTAAGTCAGCCAAGGAGGGTTTGGCAGAAGATTCCTTTCTGCCCTGGCACATTGCCATTTATTTGAAAAGGTAGCTGGAATGCATCTCTTCATTGAAATCAATGTAGATTGCTTAACACAAATATTGACAAAATGAAATAGAACCAAATGGGAAAAAAACTTTGGGGATTTTAGACCTACATAATCAATAGTCAGCTAAAACCTTCCTCTTAAAATTGCATTAAGGACAAAGCATAACATGAATCAGGAAGAAATTACAGCAATTATCTCTCATTGAGTGTTCCTGAAGCAAAAAATAAAGTCTTGGCATGAAAATACCTTAACAGTTTGAGCAGAATAGGTCTGTTTAAAGAACATGACATTTTGCCCCAGTCACCAGGGGTTTGCCCTCAGTCTCCATCTCTACTATTTTTTTTATTTCTATAAATTTCAAAGTCCAATTACATGAATGATACAGGTTATTGATTCATTCTGACAAAAAATCAACAAAGAAAATTTAAAGTGTGGGGGCTTTCATGGCCAAGTCCTAAGTAAGCTAGGCTCCTTGCTTTGAGGCGTTGGAGCATCCTTATTAAACAATTTCCAGAGAGGCTCAAGCATACAAAAAGAGCCTGCTTCCTTCCGGCTTTCCCTTTAGAAAGGCATTTTCTCTTTCTCATCCAAGACACACAGTACAGTTGCTTGACCCCAACTTTACAGGCTGGTTCATTTGCGAGAAGGCAAGCATCACCTGAGCAAGGTTTTCCTAACGGGATATCCATACTCTCATCTGCTTTCACTGCCCTGGCCAGGGTCACACTCATGCACTTCATGAAGCATCTTGACACACAGTTACATCTAAAATGAAAGGAGATCCAAGACATGGAAATTGTTATCATACCAATCTCTTACCAGACACTGCAGTGATGCCTTTCTTCTCTTGAAGTACCAAGTCCAGAAACTGAGCTAGATGCTTCCAGGATCTCCGTCACCCTCTAGTTGTTGGATGTATTTGATCACCGCAAGCACCTCTCACACAGAGAAGATGCTGTCCAAGCACCCGCGTGAGCAAAACACAAGCTGGCCTCAAGTCTCCCTAGAGTCAATAGCTTTCAGGTGGGTTTTAGGCCTCATTCCGCAGATTGTTTGGGCGAATTGGAAGAGAAAAGGTCCTCCTCTACCACCTGCCACTGCCAGGTGGTGAGAAGGATGGTTGTATCAGCTGCAGGCCAGCCTCCAGCTCCCGAGGCAGGTGAGGGGTGGGGGTACTTGTGCCACTCTCTTCCTCACTCACTCTGAAATCACACTGGCTTCTTTTCTGTTCCTCAAACACCCAAAGCTCATACCCAGACTGTCTCATGATGGACCTGTTCTGATTACTTGGCTCTGGGCTCAGACAGCATCCCTCAGGGAGGCCTTCCTTGCTCACCCTCTAAACAGGATTGCTTCTCCACTTCCTGGGTTAAGAATCCTAGAAGCAAACCCTGAGCTGTGGATTCATGTGCAGGTGGTTTATTAAGGATGCACCATCCAGGGAAACCAGGGAGGGAGGGAGGTGCAGGGACACAGGATGAAACGTTAGAACAAGCCAGGCAAGGGAGTGAATTGAGGCAGAGGCCCGGCCTCAGCCTGATCCCATGGGAGCTCTGGAGTCAGTCAGGCCTGAGAGTTTGCCCGGACGAGTTGCAAGGGAGCTGGGCTTGCACACTCCCAGACCGGTCAGTCAGTCATTGGGTAAAGCTGACTGCAGCACGGTAATGTGAACAGGAAGCTCCCAGCACTCCTAGCTCTCTCGCTTGCCCAGGAAGTGGCTTCAACAGCACAAAGGCAGACCTTTGAAGAGTCCCAGGTGTGGGCTGTGGGAGGGCAAACGCCAGATACACAGGGCACCGGCTCACAGCAAATGCACCAATAGCACTTACTCACCCTCCAACCCCACCATTCTCAAATGTGCATCCTCGCTTTGTTTTCTTAAGTGCCCTTACCACTATCCGAGATTATCTTGTTTATAAACATATTTACTTATTATCTGTCTTCCCAACTAGAGTAACATCCCCTTGAGAGCAAAGATCCATCTGTCTTGTTCACTGACCATCCCCAGAGGAGAACCAGTGTCTAGAACATGGAGGATGCTCAACAAATTTTTGTCGAATAAATGAATGCATCAGGCTGACATGCTCTGACACGCGACACAGCAGCCTGGGACCCGGAGGAGGGTAGGCTGACAAGTGCTGCTGACTAGGCTGACTTTTTTACAGTGAGTACATGATAAGAACTCCTGTCCAGAAGGACCCCATGGGATGAGGCATTCTAAGCACTTGTCACCTGCTTGAACACAGCAGTAAGAGGGTTGTTGTCCGCTAATGGGGCTAAGTCCTCCCAAAAGGTTCTCTCATGGGTAACCAATAGCAGAGCTTTTCCTCATGCTTAATAATATTCATGATACTGACTGAGAGCGTGGGTGCAGAAAGTTGGAGGCTGATAAGTAATCACCTCTTTCTCTTCTCTGACTTCTGAGAAAAAGAAAAAGACACTAAAATCATGGAGGATCAACAAGTCAGTCTGATTCCTGACCAGCTTGATTACTGATATGGATGAGACAAAGTGGGCTTTGCCTACTTTACCTGAGCATTGAATTACCCGCCCCAAAGCACAGAGACACAGGCTCCAAGGGGAGCACTCTACTGGAAGGAGCAGCAAGACATGCTTCAGAAAGAGAGAAGGGAGACGTGATCATGAGTCACACCTAATTTCCCAGTTTCAAGAACCAGATAAGACTGGGGAGGTGGGGGGAGACTGAGTGAGAGTGATGGAGGGAAGGCTAGAAGTTACCATCCCATTATTTTTCTTTCTTGGAGTCAGATGCGGCTTCTTGAAATGGAATGTAATCTCCCCCAAGGATTTCTCTATTTTATTCACTGCTAAATCCCAAGTCCCTAGATTTCAGTAAATACCCACTGAAGAAGGAATGACTAGAAACACGGAAACCAGAGGATAGGATTTTTCCCAACAATAAGAAGTTCTTTGCAATCATTTCTACAGCTCAGCTACCTATCCATTTGTTCAGCTGGAAGTACCAGACATAAAAGAACAGTACTGTATCGTCTGTCTTTGTTGAAAGGGCTCTTGATGGCTTAAAAAAGCAATCAAAGCACTGAATACATGCACCGAGGGGTCTTGGGGAGACTGTAGGAAGAGGCTTATTGGACCCCAAGCCATTAAACTGAGCTCTCCTTTAGGATTAGGCAAAAGATAACAAGTTATCAAATCTTCTGGACCCTACTTTTATCATTACAAAATAGCCTCTACTAGTCTTATCTTCCTTAGAGTCTAGAAAACAAAAACAAAGAAAAGGCATGGTGTTGGTAGTGGTGGTGAAGTCGCTCAGTCGTGTCCAACTCTTTGCAATCCCGTGGACTGTAACCTACTAGGCTTCTCCGTCCATGGGATTCTCTAGGCAAGAATACTGGAGTAGATTGCCATTTCCTTCTCCAGGGGATCTTCCCGACCCAGGGATTGAACCCGGGTCTCCCGCATTGGTGGCAGACGCTTTAACCTCTGAGCCACCGTAGTGGTTATCTATCCAATCAATTCCAGGGTCCATGTCCCTACAGTTCAGTTGGTGTTCCATTTATTGTTACTACTAATACTTTGACATGTCCATACATCCTATTTCTTCCAGGGCTGTAAACCAGCTGGACAAATTTTGTACAATCACAATAATTACTAATTTGTTCCTATAATCCAAAAGCTCTGTACTATTTCAGGAATTTTTTAAAACTCCAATTTAAAATTAGGATTTTGATCTTGAAAATAATGGTATTAAAGCCAATTCTTAATATCAAAAATTGATTTAGAAAGAAGTTTGAATTGAATCAGCAATATGTGTACTTGGAATAAACGTAGGGAATTATGAAAGCATCTCTGCAAAGATCTATATATTAAGTTTCAGTTTTGTTCTTTACTATATCTCTGAATTACAGACATGCTGAATTTAGACCTCCATTTAAGCATTCTCATTTTTCTTAGTTTAGATTCTGTACCAAATAGATATTCTCCAAGGAGTGCTCAGCATATTCATTGTAATTTCTCTTTTAGCCATTTCAAATGCAAAAAGGAGGACCGTTTTTAAGCTTAAAAAACATAACAAAGATACTACAAGGTAGAAGGAGACATGGACAAGATATATTTTTCTTTCTAAAGGCTGTTGCGGCCATAAAAAGGGAATGAGACTACAGAGTTTGAGGCTTATACAGAATAAAAGCATATTTATAATGGTGTCCTCCAACTCAATATTCTAAATCAATTAGAAGACATCCTGTGACATGACTTCTGTGTCCCAGAAAATAGCTCCCATCTCCCAACTCTTCTGCAAACATTGATCACTCCATTGGTTCAGATTTTCTAAAGGCTGTTGCGGCCATAAAAAGGGAATGAGACTACAGAGTTTGAGGCTTATACAGAATAAAAGCATATTTATAATGGTGTCCTCCAACTCAATATTCTAAATCAATTAGAAGACATCCTGTGACATGACTTCTGTGTCCCAGAAAATAGCTCCCATCTCCCAACTCTTCTGCAAACATTGATCACTCCATTGGTTCAGATCTTCTTTCATTATATTAGACCAGTGTCTCTTATTTGGGGGATGATTTTGAGCTTCTCCTTCCCCAGGGGACACTTGGTAAAGTCTGGGGTATTTGGGGTTGTTAGAAATAAGGAAAGGTGTGTTGTTGGCATCTGGGGTAGATACCAGAGACACAGCTGAGCATCCTATGATGCAAAGGACAGCCCCCTACAACAAATAATTATCTTTCCCAACAAGTCAATAATGCCATGATTGGAAACTCTGCACTAGACCCTTAATATTGTGCAATCTTCTGTATCTCTGCCATGGGATGACTATGGGGAGATTCATGGAAGAAAGAAGTCTTCTGTTGAGCCTTAAAAACGTGGGCATATCAGAGATAAATCCACACACCTATGGACACCTTATCTTTGACAAAGGAGGCAAGAATATACAATGGATTAAAGACAATCTCTTTAACAAGTGGTGCTGGGAAAACTTGTAAAAGAATGAAACTAGATCACTTTCTAACACCACACACAAAAATAAACTCAAAATGGATTAAAGATCTAAACATAAGACCAGAAACTATAAAACTCCTAGAGAAGAACATAGGCAAAACACTCTCCAACATAAATCACAGCAGGATCCTCTATGATCCACCTCCCAGAATACTGGAAATAAAAGCAAATATAAACAAATGGGATCTAATTAAAATTAAAAGCTTCTGCACAACAAAGGAAACTATAAGCAAGGTGAAAAGACAGCCTTCTGAATGGGAGAAAATAATAGCAAATGAAGCAACTGACAAACAACTAATCTCAAAAATATACAAGCAACTTATACAGCTCAATTCCAGAAAAATAAACGACCCAATCAAAAAATGGGCCAAAGAACTAAATAGACATTTCTCCAAAGAAGACATACGGATGGCTAACAAACACATGAAAAGATGCTCAACGTCACTCATTATCAGAGAAATGCAAATCAAGACCACAATGAGATACCACTTCACACCAGTCAGAATGGCTGCGATCCAAAAGTCTGCAAGCAATAAATGCTGGAGAGGGTGTGGAGAAAAGGGAACCCTTTTACACTGTTGGTGGGAATGCAAACTAGTACAGCCACTATGGAGAACAGTGTGGAGATTCCTTAAGAAATTGCAAATAGAACTGCCTTATGACCCAGCAATCCCACTGCTGGGCATACACACCGAGGAAACCAGAATAGAAAGAGACACATGTACCCCAATGTTCATTGCAGCACTGTTTATAATAGCCAGGACATGGAAACAACCTAGATGTCCATCAGCGGATGAATGGATAAGAAAGCTGTGGTATATATACACAATGGAGTATTACTCAGCCATTAAAAAGAATACATTTGAATCAGTTCTAATAAGATGGATGAAACTGGAACCAATTATACAGAGTGAAGTAAGCCAGAAAGAAAAACACCAATACAGTATACTAACACATATATATGGAATTTAGAAAGATGGTAATGAGGACCCTGTATGCAAGACAGCAAAAGAGATACAGATGTGTAGAGCGGACTTATGGACTCTGAGGGAGAAGGAGAGGGAGAGGGAGAGGGAGGGATGATTTGGGAGAATAGCATTGAAATATGTATACTATCATGTAAGAAATGAATTGCCAGTCTATGTTCAATGCAGGATGCAGGATGCTTGGGGCTGGTGTATGGGGATGATCTGGAGGGAAGATGTGGGGTGGGAGGTGGGAGGGGGGTTCATGTTTGGGAGTTCGTGTAAAAAAATAAATAAATACAAAAAAAAAAAAAAGAATAAGTGAAGACAGACAGTGCTGCTGCCAACAGTTAGATGTGTATAAGAGACAGTCTATTGGGTGGGTTGTTTAATACTATCCCAGAGTCTGTGGACTAGAACCACTATGAGGGATTATACTCAGAAGGTTTAAAGCTTTGGAACTGATGCCAAATTTGAAACCAAGTGCATGGTAAACCCCTAGTGCTGCCTACCCTTGGAGCCCAACTGTACACCTGGTAACAGGATATTTTCTTCCAAGAATAGTTTTGTGGTAAAGGTTCCATTTTCCAACAAAAAAGAAAATCCATGGAGACACAATTGGAAAAAGTAAAGCTTGAAATATCCTTTAAGTAGAGAGAGTGCACCTGTAGTTATGTCATGGCAGTGGTCAGTAGCTTGACAGCTTGGGAAAAGCAACATGATAAGATGCATACTCATAACTCAGAGAGGCAGACCTTCAGAACAATAAGATAAAAAGGCAGGTGATAACTGTGAATAGAAAAGGAAGTCAGTACTCATGAGGCAT
This sequence comes from Oreotragus oreotragus, assembly GCA_006410675.1. Classification (NCBI taxonomy): domain Eukaryota; kingdom Metazoa; phylum Chordata; class Mammalia; order Artiodactyla; family Bovidae; genus Oreotragus; species Oreotragus oreotragus. Next base: position 396,083 of record SJYX01000359.1, read on the forward strand.
TGACAACTTTTTTAATTCACGGGTCAAGATTTGGGTCTGGAGTTCCAATGATGCCTTGCCAATAAAGACTGGATTGGGATCACTGACTATCTCCAGGGCTGGCCCTATTCGATGTAGGCAATGAGTTCTCTCAGATCCAGCAGCTTAGAAGCAAAAAGCTTGAAGACTGCAAAATATCTCCCCCCACAAGACTCAAAGGGCCACTCTTTAAATCAGGATTATGTAAATAGAAGTTCCATGGATGCAAGAAGTATGTGGGAAAGTTATAACCTAAAATATTTTGATGTGAACAGTTCTGCTGGTGAGTTATTCAAACTCTGTAATGTGGAACAGATTACACAGCTGTGGAATAGGCTGTTCTTGGCAGACTCAAGAATAGGAGGAGAGGCCTGTCCTGGCACTGGTTTCCATAGTGAACAGAGGAAGGGGGGTCACCCAGAGCTTCCAGTGGACATATGGTCACAACGCAGGGGCCCAGAGTCCCCAAATGAAATGTGAATCCTTCAGGCTCTTTCCTGTCCACATAGGCAGTAACCTCCACCTTGGAGGCCCCAAAGGGGCCCCAAATGCCTTGCAGGCCAAGGAATTGAGACTGAGAACTTGTGTTAATGTGTTCAGCAAATATTGAGCAACATCTATCATGTGCCTGAAAGATTTGCATTTTAGAAAACTAGCTCAGTCTGTGGGAGTAAACTAATTACACTGGGACTGTTAGGCTGCCCTGCCCCCCCTTTTTTTTTTCATTAAAGAATAAAGAGAAGGAGAGGGAGAGGGAGAGGGAGGGATGATTTGGGAGAATAGCATTGAAATATGTATACTATCATGTAAGAAATGAATTGCCAGTCTATGTTCAATGCAGGATGCAGGATGCTTGGGGCTGGTGTATGGGGATGATCTGGAGGGAAGATGTGGGGTGGGAGGTGGGAGGGGGGTTCATGTTTGGGAGTTCGTGTAAAAAAATAAATAAATACAAAAAAAATAAAATTAAAAAAAACATTATGCTAAACGAAAAAAGGACAAATACAAAAAGTTACATATTGTATGATCTGTCTCTTATACACATCTAGATGTGTATAAGAGACAGTCCTAACACCATACACATAAATAAACTCAAAATGGATTAAAGATCTAAATATAAGACCAGAAACTATAAAACTCCTAGAGGAGAACATAGGCAAAACACTCTCCGACATAAATCACAGCAGGATCCTCAATGATCCGCCTCCCAGAATACTGGAAATAAAAGCAAATATAAACAAATGGGATCTAATTAAAATTAAAAGCTTCTGCACAACAAAGGAAACTATAAGCAAGGTGAAAAGACAACCCTCTGAATGGGAGAAAATAATAGCAAATGAAGCAACTGACAAACAACTAATCTCAAAAATATACAAGCAACTTATACAGCTCAATTCCAGAAAAATAAACGACCCAATCAAAAAATGGGCCAAAGAACTAAATAGACATTTCTCCAAAGAAGACATATGGATGGCTAACAAACACATGAAAAGATGCTCAACATCATTCATTATCAGAGAAATGCAAATCAAAACCACAATGAGGTATCATTTCACACCATTCAGAATGGCAGCAATCCAAAAGTCTTCAAGCAATAAATGCTGGAGAGGATGTAGAGAAAAGGGAACCCTCTTACACTGTTGGTGGGAACGCAAACTAGTACAGCCACTATGGAGAACAGTGTGGAGATTCCTTTAAAAATTGCAAATAGAACTGCCTTATGACCCAGCAATCCCACTGCTGGGCATACACACCGAGGAAATCAGAATTGAAAGAGACACGTGTACCCCAATGTTCATCGCAGCACTGTTTATAATAGCCAGGACATGGAAACAACCTAGATGTCCATCAGCAGATGAATGGATAAGAAAGCTGTGGTACATATACACAATGGAGTATTACTCAGCCATTAAAAAGAATACATTTGAATCAGTTCTAATGAGGTGGTTGAAAATGGAGCCTATTATACAGAGTGAAGTAAGCCAGAAAGAAAAACACCAATACAGTATACTAACACATATATGTGGAATTTAGAAAGATGGTAATGAGGACCCTCTATGTGAGACAGCAAAAGAGACACAGATGTATAGAACGGACTTTTAGACTCTGTGGGAGAGGGAGAGGGTGGGATGATTTGGGAGAATGACATTGAAACATGTATACTATCAGGTAAGAAACAAATCGCCAGTCTATGTTCGATATAGGATACAGGATGCTTGGGGCTGGTGCACGGGGATGACCCAGAGAGATGATATGGGGTGGGAGGTGGGAGGGGGGTTCAGGATTGGGAACTCAACGTACATCCGTGGCTGATTCATGTCAATGTATGGCAAAACCAATACGATATTGTAAAGCAAAATAAAGTAAAAATAAAAATTTTTTTAAAAAGGTGGGCATAGAAAGGAAACAAACTGGGTCATTTGTAGAGACATGGAAGGACCTAGAGTCTGTCAAACTGAGTGAAATAAGTCAGAAAGAGAAAATAAATATCATATATTAACACATGTATGTGGAACCTAGAAAAATGGTACAAATGAACCTATTCACAGGTCAGGACTAGAGTCACTGACATAGGGAACAGACACTTGGATAAGGGGTGAGGAGCAGGATGACTGGGAGATTGGGACTGACCTATGTGCCCTACCATGTGAGAAACAGACAGCTAGCAGGAGCCTGCTGAATAGCATAGGATGCTCAGCTCAGTGTTCTGTGGAGACCTGGATGGATGGCACTGGGGCTTGGGGGGAGAGGTGGTAAGAGGGAAGGCCAAGAGGAAGGGCAATATATGTCTACATATAGCTGATTCACACCATTATACAGCAGAAATGAATATGACTTTGTAATGCAACTATAATAAAAACTAAAATTTTTAACTGAAAATTAAAAAGATAAGCATGATTTAGGTAGGTAGAATTGGGTAGGACATTCCAGGAAGAAATTTCAGTTGAGAGAAGCAGGCACATGCTTGAAATGCTGAAGGAACACTGTTCAAGGAAGTGTATCTTAAATGGAGAGCCCACATTGGGACATGATAAGACATGAAACAGTGAAGCTGGATTTGGAAGAAATAGAGGAAAACAACAGAATGGGAAAGACTAGAGATCTCTTCGAGAAAATCAGAGATACCAAGGGAACATTTCACACAAAGATGGGCTCGATAAAGGACAGAAACGGTATGGACCTAACAGAAGCAGAAGATACTAAGAAGAGATGGCAAGAATATGCAGAAGAACTGTACAAAAAAGATCTTCATGACCCAGATAATCATGATGGTGTGATCACTCATCTAGAGCCAGACATCCTGGAATGTGAAGTCAAATGGTCCTTAGAAGGCATCACCATGAACAAAGATAGTGGAGGTGATGGAATTCCAGTTGAGCTGTTTCAAATCCTGAAAGATGATGCTGTGAAAGTGCTGCACTCAATATGCCAGCAAATTTGGAAGACTCAGCAGTGGCCACAGGACTGGAAAAGGTCAGTTTTCATTCCAATTCCAAAGAAAGGCAATGCCAAAGAATGCTCAAACTACTGCACAATTGCACTCATCTCACATGCTAGTAAAGTAATGCTCAAAATTCTCCAAGCTAGGCTTCAGCAATACATGAACCATGAACTCCCTGATGTTCAAGCTGGCTTTAGAAAAGGCAGAGGAACCAGAGATCAAATTGCCAACATCCGCTGGATCATGGAAAAAGCAAGAGAGTTCCAGAAAAACATCTATTTCTGCTTTATTGACTATGCCAAAGCCTTTGACTGTGTGGATCACAATAAACTGTGGAAAATTCTGAAAGAGATGGGAATACCAGACCACCTGACCTGCCTCTTGAGAAATCTGTATGCAGGTCAGGAAGCAACAGTTAGAACTGGACATGGAACAACAGACTGGTTCCAAATAGGAAAAGGAGTACGTCAAGGCTGTATATTGTCACCCTGCTTATTTAACTTATATGCAGAGTACATCATGAGAAACGCTGGACTGGAAGAAACACAAGCTGGAATCAAGATTGCCGGGAGAAATATCAATAACCTCAGATATGCAGATGACACCACCCTTATGGCAGAAAGTGAAGAGGAGCTAAAAAGCCTCTTGATGAAAGTGAAAGAGGAGAGTGAAAAAGTTGGCTTAAAGCTCAACATTCAGAAAACGAAGATCATGGCATCCGGTCCCATCACTTCATGGGAAATAGATGGGGAAACAGTGGAAACAGTGTCAGACTTTATTTTTTGGGGCTCCAAAATCACTGCAGATGGTGACTGCAGCCATGAAATTAAAAGACGCTTACTCCTTGGAAGAAAAGTTATGACCAACCTGGATAGTATATTCAAAAGCAGAGACATTACTTTGCCGACTAAGGTCCGCCTAGTCAAGGCTATGGTTTTTCCTGTGGTCATGTATGGATGTGAAAGTTGGACTGTGAAGAAAGCTGAGCGCCGAAGAATCGATGCTTTTGAACTGTGGTGTTGGAGAAGACTCTTGAGAGTCCCTTGGACTGCAAGGAGATCCAACCAGTCCATTCTGAAGGAGATCAGCCCTGGGATTTCTTTGGAAGGAATGATGCTAAAGCTGAAACTCCAGTACTTTGGCCACCTCATGTGAAGAGTTGACTCATTGGAAAAGACTCTGATGCTGGGAGGGATTGGGGGCAGGAGGAGAAGGGGACGACAGAGGATGAGATGGCTGGATGGCATCATGGACTCGATGGACGTGAGTCTGAGTGAACTTCGGGAGTTGGTGATGGACAGGGAGGCCTGGCGTGCTGCGATTCATGGGGTCGAAAAGAGTTGGACACGACTGAGTGACTGAACTGAACTAAGTGTGTAACATTAAGGAACTGAGCACTACCCTTTTATTTAGTAGTGCAAAACTGACAACTTTAGAGCAAGAAATGAATAAGTATTTTGCCCACTTTTGAAATGTAACTGCCCTGACCAGCTCCAGGAACTCCATAATATGTAGTCCAGTTTAGAGATGAAAAGGCAGGAGACAGAAAGGCCATTTACTAGGGCATCATAAATGACCAAATATATGAGCCCAAATTATAGGACTGATGATCAGAATGGAAGAAAGGGACCAGGAAAAAATTAAGATATCAAGAAGAAAAAAAGATTGGGCTGTTGCTCTGAGAGTCTGGTGATGATGGTAAATGAAGGAATTCGAAAGTAGGAAGCTGAGACTCAAAGAATAAAGAATATACTGAAGCCAAAGGTCTGGTTAGGAAGTGAGTCAACAACCAGATAGGTGATAAAAGATAAAGAAGTGCACCTGAGTCAGAGAAATCCATCATGACATCAGATCGCAAGAAAGTATCCTCTCCCCAACATCACATGCATATTCCTACTTCTGAACATTCTCCCTTTAATTTTCATCTGTAAGACTCTCTACTCTCTCTCCACTTCCCAATAAGACCCACCTTGGAGGCCAGCTGAAGACACATCTTCCTTATTTATGCTTTCCTTGTCACCACAAAGCAAGAATCCAGAAGATCACCTGATATTCATTCTTGATGGTACAACAGACATGAGCTAAGGAGACATGAATATTTACAAATGAGAGGTACAGCCTAGAACACTGTAGAGCAGGCAGGGGTCAGAAATCCAGCAGCCAAATAATTCAATACCCAGAAAATCCAGACAGCAAAGAGGACAGCCAGGGAACTCTCAAGCAGGCAATGGGGAAGACAGAGGGGTAAGAGGGACTTCCGTGGTGGTCCAGTGGCTAAGACTGCATGCTCCCAAGGCAGGCAGCCCGGGCTCCATCCCTGGTCAGAGAACTAGATCCCACATTCTGCAACTAAGAGTTCAAATGCCACAACTAAACATCCCACATGCCTCAACAAAGATCGAAGAGCCTGCATGCCACCACTAAGACTCAGCATAGCCAAATAAATAAAGTAAATATTTTAAAAGGTGGGTAAAAGAGGAGATCATGTTTAGTGACAAGCAGGGGGGAAAGATGTTAAGATGAGGGTGGTGAACAGTCCAGAGGGATGGCATGGCCTGCTTGAGAACATGAGCTGAGAAGTCAGACAGGCCAGACTCGGAGCTGGTGCCCTGGCCCACTTGAGTGAGATCACCAGTACATCACTTAACTTTCCTGAGCCTATTCACCACACTGTAGGATGGACTGAACTATAGCCACCTACCAGGATTGTTGTGGTTACATGAGATGGTTGATGAGATGTGATGAAATAAAATTATTAATAAATGATACATATTCAACCACCCTTATGGCAGAAAGTGAAGAGGAGCTAAAAAGCCTCTTGATGAAAGTGAAAGAGGAGAGTGAAAAAGTTGGCTTAAAGCTCAACATTCAGAAAACGATCATGGCATCCGGTCCCATCACTTCATGGGAAATAGATGGGGAAACAGTGGAAACAGTGTCAGACTTTATTTTGGGAGCTCCAGAATCACTGCAGATGGTGACTGCAGCCATGAAATTAAAAGACGCTTACTCCTTGGAAGAAAATTTATGAGCAACCTAGATAGTTTATTCAAAAGCAGAGACATTACTTTGCCGACTAAGGTCCGTCTAGCCAAGGCTATGGTTTTTCCTGTCGTCATATATGTGGTCATATATGGATGTGAGAGTTGGACGGTGAAGAAGGCTGAGCACCGAAGAATTGATGCTTTTGAACTGTGTTGTTGGAGAAGACTCTTGAGAGTCCCTTGGACTGCAAGGAGATCCAACCAGTCCATTCTGAAGGAGATCAACCCTGGGATTTCTTTGGAAGGAATGATGCTGAAGCTGAAACTCCAGTACTTTGGCCACCTCATGCGAAGAGTTGACTCATTGGAAAAGACTCTGATGCTGGGAGGGATTGGGGGCAGGAGGAGAAGGGGACGACAGAGGATGAGATGGCTGGATGGCATCANCATGTGAAGAGTTGACTCATTGGAAAAGACTCTGATGCTGGGAGGGATTGGGGGCAGGAGGAGAAGGGGACGACAGAGGATGAGATGGCTGGATGGCATCATGGACTCGATGGATGTGAGTCTGAGTGAATTTCAGGAGTTGGTGATGAACAGGGAGGCCTGGCGTGCTGCGATTCATGGGGTCGCAAAGAGTCGGACACGACTGAGCGACTGAACTGAACTGATGCAACAGAAAAATGTTTCAAATTTATTAAAGAGTTTTTTTTCTTTTGTCTTTGATAACATCCCAGCAGGCTACAGTCCATGGGGTCACAAAGGGTCGGACACAACCAAGGATTGATTCTTTTTGACAACATGGCATTTGTCCTAATCAACTGCATCTCAAATTTTGATGTTCACACTTATCACCTGAAGATTTTGCTCCAGTATAGATTCTGGTTCAGTAGGACTGGGTGGCATCTATATCCATACTCCTGACACTCTGCTGTGTAGACCATACTTTAGAGGCAAGACTACAGAGACCCCAATTCATTCAACTGATGGGATTTGTTGCAAGTGAGGGTTTGTGGCAGAAAGGATACAAAAGTAAGACTGAGGTAATATTCAACTCCTGGTGTGCAAAACTAGGATTCTGCAATAAGATCGTAGACACAGAAGCAAGTTCAGAACTAGACCCTCATTTTATGTAAGTGGTGTCCAGATCAGAAGGTGAAGAGGAGGTGACCAGCTTCGTTCCAGCCCCGGAGGATTTGGGAAGAAGAAGCTGGAGGGGAGTAGCTGACCAAAGTGGGGAGATGCATGCTTCAGGGCTCCTCATTCTGGGCTTTTAGCCAGAGAGGGAGAGATGCATCTGATGAATGAGGTTAGTACTGAGGAAAGAATTCAGCTTTCCCAAACTGCCCTGGAATTCCATGTTGCTTTGGTAGATCAGATGGTAAAGAATCTGCCTGCAATGCAGGAGATCTAGATTCGATCTGTGAGTCAGGAAGATGCCCTGGAGAAGGGATTGGCTACCCACTCCAGTAATCTTGCCTGTGGAATTTCACGGACAGAGGATCCTGCTGGGCTACAGCCCATGGGGTCACAAGAGTTGGACACAACTGAGCAACTAACACTTTCACACTTCGGAAGTTTCTCCAACAGCTGAGATTCTGCCTTGGAAAGTATTCAGGGATTAGCTCCCTGGTGGTGGTGAAGGCCTCCAGTGCAGACCTCCTGAGCCAGAGCCAGAAGGAGATTCAGCAGATCTCAGAGGAGTCTCTCCATCAGCTAGAGTGGAAGGAGACCAAGTCAGCCAGGGAGCAGGCCCTCAGCATGCCCAGAGCAGAGAGCACAGCCACAGACTCCAGCCACCTGTCGGCAGAGCCAACAGCACGCAGGTGCACAAGGGACATTGACCAGGAGGCCAGAAGAGAAAAGGGCATCTTCCCTAAGGACACCAGCTCTTCCATGTTACCCTACTCCCTGCAGATCCCTAAACAACACTTTCCTACTCCCTGCAAATCCCTAAACAACACTTTCAAAAAGAAACAAGAGAGGGGGAGGATCTGGAAGAAACTGAGCATTTTAATCCAATAAATTCTCCATGCTACCTAAGGGAACTATTTAATTGGACTAAGTTTGAGATGGATTTGAATAGCTAAATCATTTTCCTCAGTGAGTTGGGGCTTGAAAAGAAGACCAAACCTTTTAGAGATAAAATAAAGATATTACATTTTCCTCTAAATACCCAAGTTGTGCAGTGAATTAAATTTACAACCACGCTACAAACATAGAAAGTACTTAGCAATGTGCCTCCTGTATAGAAAGTGATCGATAAATGGTAACTAGGCTAATAAATTCTCCATGCTACCTAAGGGAACTATTTAATTGGACTAAGTTTGAGATGGATTTGAATAGCTAAATCATTTTCCTCAGTGAGTTGGGGCTTGAAAAGAAGACCAAACCTTTTAGAGATAAAATAAAGATATTACATTTTCCTCTAAATACCCAAGTTGTGCAGTGAATTAAATTTACAACCACGCTACAAACATAGAAAGTACTTAGCAATGTGCCTGCTGTATAGAAAGTGATCGATAAATGGTAACTAGGCTAAATAGGTGAAGGTGAAGTCGCTCAGTCGTGTCCAACTCTTTGCGACCCCGTGGACTGTAACCTATTAGGCTTCTCCGTCCATGGGATTCTCCAGGCAAGAATACTGGAGTGGATTGCCATTTCATTCTCCAGGGGATCTTCCCGACCGAGGGATCGAACCCGGGTCTCCCGCATTGGAGGCAGACGCTTTAACCACTGAGCCACCAGGGAAGCCCCCCAGGCCACTGGATCTGGCTATTAAGAAGCTATCATTCCCTTTTGGGAGACCAGTTTCAGCAAATGATGAGGAGGGAAAGGAGCCACAGAGGATGCTCAGCCTGATCGTGAGTCCTTACAGCCAACATTCTACAACACTCAGCACAGCTCTCATTCTGCATAGAGACCGGAAGAGGTGTGAACTGAGTCAAGATGAAGCCTGACCTTTCCAGGTCAAGGCTCAGGATTATCATTCACTGGGCAGAAATATCCCTTAAGGGAGTTTAAATCCTATTTCCAGAAATTGGCTCCAAAGCAATTTTATGGATGAGAATGGGTTTTTTTGAGTGCGATGGCAGATACATAGGGGAAAAAAAATTATGTATTCCAAAACAATAGCCAAGAATTCTTCATTTTAAAAACAGGTATAGATGAAAAATGGTATAGAAATGAAAACTGATATAGGTGAAACTTATTTGCAAAGCAGACAGAGACACAGATATAGAGAACAAACGTGTGGACACCAAGGGGGCTGAGGGGGTGGGATGGATAGAGAGACTGGGATTGCCATGTATACACTACTCTGTGTAAATCAGATAACTATCGAGGACATGCTGTATAGCAGGGAACTCTACTCAATACTCTGTCGTGACATGAATGGAAAGGAAATCTAAGGAAGAGGGGGCACATTTATACGTGTGACTGATTCATTGTGCTAGAATGAACACAGCAGAAACTAACGTAACGTTGTAAAGCAAGCATACTCCAATTGAAAAAATAAATAGAATCCTTAAAAGATTAGTTCATTCTACTTATCCCCAAATTTTGGTTTTTAAAGACAAGGCTTTCACTACTCCCCAGTCTGGTAAGAATCTTGATTTTCTCAAGGCGCTCTCACCTTTCTTATCTCAGGTAAAGGCTGCTTTCACCTGTGATCCCAGCCATAGTGGCTTTCTGATGACCAGTCCATAGTTCTGCTTCTTCTCCCTGAACACTGTAGGTCATTTATTCATCGGCATAGTAGTCACTCTTAGAGAAACTGTGAAATAAGAAGGCTGGTCCTAGCATCACATTTATCTCCCTGGAATTACTCAAGCTATCTTGCCATTAATCCAACCTCACCAATACACAAAGCCCTCAGTCCATACCCTTAATGCCTAGGTATCTCCTCTCCCAAATGTTCTTATACAACTTCTCTCCTCCCGCAAGCTCAAGCTAAGACTAGGCCTGGCCTTCTCTTCTCTGCTCCTCCTCCTCTCAAAACTTACCATTCCTTTGTTCTATGATCTCATGCCCCACTCCCTTCCAGGGACAAAGTTGATCATGCCTTTCAGATGACCTGGCATCATTACTCAGCTTGGTTATCTAATATTAGTAAAAATATTTAATGTCACATGAAAAGATGCTAGCTTGATAATTTATTGAAAGTGAAAGTTGCTCAGTGATGTCCGACTCTTTGTGACCCCATGGACTATACAGTCCATGGAATTTTCCAGGCTAGAATACTGGAGTGGGTAGCCCCTCCATTCTCCAGGGCATCTTCCCAACCCAGGGATCAAACCCAGATCTCCCACACTGCAGGTGGATTCTTTACCAGCTGAGCCACCAGGGAAGTCAAAGAACACTGGAATGGGAAGCCTATCCCTTCTCCAGTGGATCTTCCCCACCCAGGAAGAGAACCAGGGTCTCCCGCATTGCAGGCAGATTATTACCAGCTGAGCTAGAAAAATGCAAATATTCACTAGAAAAATGCAAATATTCACTAGAAAAATGCAAATCAAAACCACAGTGAGATATCACTTCATGACCACAATAAAAAATGTCGAAAATAACAAGGATAGCAAGTTTAACTAGGGTATGGAGATGGGAACCCTTGTGCATTGCTGTAGAAATCTAAAATGATGCAGCTACTGTGGAAGACAGTTTGGCTGCTCCTCAAAAATATGACTATAGAATTACAATCAGTTCAGTTCAGTTCAGTCACTCAGCTGTGTCCGACTCTTTGCAACGCCATGAATCGCAGCACGCCAGGCCTCCCTGTCCAACACCAACTCCCGGAGTTCATCCACACTCATGTCCATTGAGTCGGTGATGCCATCCAGCTATCTCATCCTCTGTCGTCCCCTTCTCCTCTTGCCCCCAATCCCTCCCAGCATCAGAGTCTTTTCCAA
>SJYX01000359.1:410760-423261 GCA_006410675.1 Oreotragus oreotragus
TCAGTCACTCAGTCATGTCCGACTCTTTGCAACCCCATGAATCGCAGCACGCCAGGCCTCCCTGTCCATCACCAACTCCCAGAGTTCACTCAGACTCACGTCCATCGAGTCAGTGATGCCATCCAGCCATCTCATCCTCGGTCGTCCCCTTCTCCTTCTGCCCCCAATCCCTCCCAGCATCAGAATCTTTTCTAGTGAGTCAACTCTTTGCATGAGGTGGCCAAAGTACTGGAGTTTCAGCTTTGGCATCATTCCTTCTGTATGGATGCGAGTTTAATGTTAAGCTCCTTAAAATGCAGCGTTGTAACTAATTGCAAGGAAGAGATACTCTTTTGTAGCACAAGGTGACTAACCCTTTCAAACAGGAAATAGAGTTGAATTTCCTATAATAAGTTGAATCTTATTCCCAGGCCCTGATTCTGGACTGAATTTATTTTGTAGCTCATTCAGTATCTCAAGTCCTAAAGTCTCTTTCAAGACACCATTACTTTATTGCCTAACTTGACTACAGGTGAGATAACGTAAAAATATTTTTGAGGTCTACATACTTAATTGTGATCCTTTTCCCCACGTTAAATATAGGAGGAAACAGGCTCCAGTGGAGCTTTTGCTTTTTGTCTCAGTGATGTGGCATTTTCAGAATTCCAATACAAGTTTATCAATCCCAACGAATACAAATCTGTTTCCCAAAGCCAGATATGTCCCTGGAAGAAGAGTGTTAATGATAAATATAATTAAGAACTAACTGGAACTATGCTCTTGGAAGGCACTGTTTATACTTAGTCTTGATAATATGGCACCCAAGTCAACTGAAGTTATTGCTCTTATAATAAAAATGCTTAAAAGCCATGATACAACTAAAAAAATTAAAATGCAGATTGTTTCAGTTTAACAAGCAATTTCACATACCTTATTTAATTTGATCTTTCCCACTGCCAATGAGATGAGTGAGACAGTTATTGTTACATCTATTTTAAAATTCAGAAACTGAGATGCAAGAATTTTAGGAACTGGCTCAAGGTCACAGATGGAGACCTTGAATCCAGGTCTTTAGAAGCCTCTCACTTCTATACTGATGCTTCTAATCCCTGTTCCCCAAGAACAATCACAAAGCACCAAAATGATTAGAGATTTTTGCTGAGGCATTCCCGTCTAGATTGTCTCCTTTTGCCTTGGAGAAGGACTTACTATGCCCTCAGTTCCTGTTGCAGCCCCCATCAGTTTCTATATACCACTGACTATACTAAAGATACCATGGGTGGGAGTTGAGTGCCTTCTTCATCTATCATCTCTCCAGCTGCTGTTTACTGAAGACTTCGGCAAAGAGCAGTGGGATCCTCACCCTATTTCTGGTGTGATTTTTAATTTCCTCCTATTCCCCAAATCTTCTTTCATTAATTGCCTTCCTCCCATGTACAAATATGTATCCTTTCCAAAAGCAGAGAGGCCTAATGTCATANCTATCATCTCTCCAGCTGCTGTTTACTGAAGACTTCGGCAAAGAGCAGTGGGATCCTCACCCTATTTCTGGTGTGATTTTTAATTTCCTCCTATTCCCCAAATCTTCTTTCATTAATTGCCTTCCTCCCATGTACAAATATGTATCCTTTCCAAAAGCAGAGAGGCCTAATGTCATGTGTTGTAATAGCTGTGATTTTTCTGGCTCCTGGATTTTTTTCTTCCTCTCCTGTAGTTAGTACTTGCACTGCACAGTGCTTTAGCCTGGCAAAGAGCAGAGCCTGTTCCAGCGAGCTTCCTCTGGGTCCTGTTCACCCTCCCCTGAGTTACTGCAGTGCCATGATGCCACAGGATCCAGCCCCATCTTGCTGCTTCCCTGGGTCCTCCTCTTTCCCCACGGCCTCTGCCCATCCCAGAGGTGGATGTTCCGGCCAGTGCCTTTATGGACCATGGACAAATCCAGCTGAATTTCTTCCCTAACATTATTTGATGTTGTTAACTACCCATGCTGGTTTTGGTTCTAAATCTTGGGAAAGTGCCAGGTTTGCTAAAGGTTATTGGGGAAGTGAATATCCCCAGGGGTTCTTCCTGTCATGGAATCCTTGATAACAACTCCCTACTTCCTTCCCTTGGGGTCTTCCTTCCCTTCTGAGAGGAAACTGATGGCAGGTTCACAAACACTTGGGTTCTTTCTGTTCTTTTTCCTCTTTTTGGCCAGGCACGGGAGAAACACCATGCTCATAATGACTCTAGCGCACTGCCTCGGCACACTGCCTTCTATGCACAGCTCATCCCCCTTCCCAGATGAACAGATAAGGTATATTGTCCTCTGCACAAACACCAGCCAAGTTCCACACTAGTTTCTGTTTCACTCTTGTGGTTGCTAGAACGTCAATACTGTTCTTTTTTTGATTTATAATTGAAGGATAATTGCCTTACAATATTGGTTTCGTTTCTGCCATACATCAACATGAGTTAGCCATAGGTGTACATACATCTCCTCCTTCTTGAACCTCCCTCCCACTTCCCACCCTTTACCACCCCTCTGGATTGTTACAGAGAACCAGTATGAGTTCCTTGAGTCATACAGCAAATTTCCACTGGCTCTCTGTTTTACATATGGTAGTGTATATTCTCCCATACTGCTCTCTCCATTCATCTCACCCTCTCCTTCCTGCCTCCTGCCATGTTCCTAAGTATGTTCCCTACATCTGCATCTCCACTGCTGCTCTGCAAATAGGTCCATCAGTACCATCTTTCTAGATTCCATGTATATGCATTGATATATGATATTTGTTTTTCTCTTTCTGAACACTGTTCTCACTCCTCCTGACTCAGCCCCACATTGCCAAATATCATACTGACCAACACAGGTTCTCCTAACTCTACTGGTCCAAGTATTCTATTTATACCAAGAAAAAATAAACACAAATATTCCCAGAAATCCGTAACCACAAAGAAATCTTATAAGTGACCTTTCCCATACACACATAGGAAAGAGCCCAATAATTTCTCCTATGTTAAAAACATAGCTTTTCCTCCTGAATAGTCCTACCAAGCTCTCCCACACTTGAGAAACGAGCTTTTACATATATTTCATCTTTCCTAATAAAAAGTATCCAAACTTTTCATCATTCCCACTGTGTGCACTTCCCTCATCCCTCTCTTCTCGGCCAGGGCTGCTTAACTTCTCAGCTCATGTTCATTACTAACTCTTCAAAATTATACTTCATGAGGCTTTTATGACATACCACACAACTAAGGTAGCCACTGGCTACGAGTCGTGCATCTACAAATAGGCTGTGAGTCCATGAATTTCCAGAAAGAATAGAGCTCAGAACTCATAAAGCTACTATTTCTGCCCTCAGCAAAGCAGAAAAAGAAGTTGCTGCCTGAGTGGAAATGAATGCCACTGTGATACAAGACGATGAAATCTAGCTGTCGTCATCACTGCTCCTTAGTAGATGAAAAAACTGGGGTTCAGGTAAGTGAAGTGCATTGCCCAGACATTCACAGCTGACAAATGGCAGAGTTGGACCTCAACCCTCTGACTGCGGGCATAACCATGGCACCCCCCTGTCATTACAACCAGGTTGTCTTGCCCCAGCGGCAGCTTCACCAACAAACTTGCTGCTCGTAGTTTGACCTCCTTTGTGGCTTTCCTCAAGGTTTAGAACTGACCAATCAGCGCAGAGCAGCAAAAATGCTGAGCCTTCTGCAGTGCTCATGTCCAGCTGAGGTGGGAAAGGTGAATGCTCTTTCCAGTTTCATGCAGAAGTGCCCAGTGGACAAGCCAGTTAGGGGTAGCACAGTGTAAAGCAGAAAGCTTTGGCTCTGGGGCCAGCTTGACGGGATTTGTATTCCTACCTGGCCTGGTACCTGTTAGTGAGGCAGCATCACGAAGTTACTTAACACTTCTGAATCTCCTATCCCAGGGAGAGAGAAAGAGAAAGGAAAAGAGAAAGAAAGGAAAGAAAGAAAGAAATTAGAATCTACCAGAATGAGTTACTTTTCAGATTTAAGATTATAATCTATGTGATATATATGTATATATTTCTCCTAGAACCAAGGGTTCAATATCTGCTAATTCATTATTTGCAGTGACTTCATAGGCTAGAACTACTGTGAATAAGGAAAACCAACTGGATTAGCCACAAAAAGGAAGTAATCATATGTTACAATGTGGCTGAAACTTGAAAACATTATGCACAGTAAAAGGAACCAGCTGCAAAAGGTATGTACACTTATATGAAATGTCCCGAACAGGCAAATCCATGGAAACATAAAGAAGATTAATGGCTTCTAGACCCTGTAGGTTGGAGAAGGCAATGGCATCCCAGTTCAGTACTCTTGCCTGGAAAATCCCATGGACAGAGGAGCCTGGTAGACTGTAGTCCATGGGGTCGCACAGAGTTGGACACGACTGAGCGGCTTTTTTCCCTTTTCACTTTCATGCATTGGAGAAGGAAATGGCAACCCACTCCAGTATTCTTGCTTGGAGAATCCCAGGGATGGGGGAGCCTAGTGGGCTGCCGTCTATGGGGTCGCACAGAGTCGGACACAACTGAAGCGACTTAGCAGCAGCAGAGCCTGTAGGTAGAGGGAAATGGAAGTGCTTGCCAATAGGTACGGGGTTTCTTTCTGGAGTGATGAAAATGTTATAGAATTAGTGGTGATGGTTTCTTACTTTTAGATGAAAACCACTGAATTCTGTACTTTAAAAAGATGCTTTATGGTTTGTGAATTATATTTCAATTTTTAGAAACAATGGTATTCTTCTACATACTTGTTATAATACCTAAAATATAACAAAAACAACAACAACAACAACAACAAAAAACCATGATCATGCCAAGTGTTGACAAGGATGTGGAAGAATTAGAACTCTCGTACACTGTTGGTGGGAATGTTAAATGGTGCAACAACTGGAAAACTGCTACTTTTCCATAAAGTTAGACATACACCTAACATATAACTCAGCAGTCTCACTCCTAGGTTTATCAAAGTGAAATTAAAAGCTGTGTTCACACAAAAATCTGTATGTGAATGTTTATAGCAGTTTTATTTGTAATCACTATAATCTGGAAACATTCCAAATGTCCCTCAACTGGGAAATGGATTTTTAAATTGTGGCATACAGAGCTAGAACAAATAATACAAAAATTTATATGAAATCACAAAAGACTCAGGACTGCCAAAGGAATCCTGAGATGCCGGGAGCCAGAAAGGAAGATCCCACCCATGACAGGGTCATGCAGGACTCGAGGGACTCCCTGGGCCATCCGACCCATGACAAGGTCATGTGGAAGAGTCCTGATGAGCAAGGCCTCAGGACTCGACGGACCCCCTGGATCTGCTCGAGCATCTACCCCCAAACCAGAATCTGTCTGTCTTACTATTTTATGTCTTTCACCAGCTCTTCTGACACTAGCAGGGGGCCACAGGACCACATTTCTCTGCAAAGAGTTAACTTAGGGCTTTAGTTTCTAAATCTCCTGGGCATGAAAGGAGTGTTTCAAACCCCCTGTTAACATTCTAGCTTACTTGGCAGCTTTATCCAGACTCTTGCAACATTGTTGAGCCTATGCTTGCTGCCAAGTTCTCACACCCCTGATCCATTGTGGTCCTGGGAGTGCATATAGTCAGGATGTAGAAGAAACAAGTAAAAGCCTTAGCATTAGGCAACATTAGACTCTGAGTTAATAAGTTCTTTCTTTGCTGTAACCCGCTGAATCTTTTTGTGCCATAAAAATGTAACTCTGTACTTTAAGGGTGATGCAGGCTAAGAATTTAAGAAGAAATACTTTAAGGGAAAATCATTGTTCTGGTGTTCTGGCTGACCAACCTTTATCAAACGGAGGTCATGGAAAATCAACAGACCTCCAGAATAGAAGATGGTGTACAGAAAATAAGACTTTTGCAGGAAGGAACCTCATACTGATAAAAGTTGTTACTGATGGAATGTTGAGTTGACTCTGCATTTTTCACCTTGCTGTATGTATAACTCAGGGTATAAAAGCCCCGAGAAGAATAAAGTAAATGGGCCTCACTCACCAAAGAAGCCTGGTCAACCCATGTCTCTTTCTTTATCTATCTTTCTTTATTCGCCGATGTCATCCATCCTAAGGATATCCCTGGACTCTGCTGAGGCTGGACCTCAGCACTGAGAAAAAATAACAAAGCTGGAGGCATAACTCTCCTAGACTTCAGACAATGATACAAAGCTACAGTAATTAATACAGTGTGGTACTGACACAAAAACAGACATATAGATCAATGGAATGGAATAGAGAATCCAGAAATAAACTTATGTACTCACAGTTAATTAATCTTCAACAAAGGAAGCAAGAATATACAATGGAGAAAAGACAATCTCTTCAGCAAGTGGTGCTGGGACAGCTGGACAACCGTAAATCAATGAAGTCAGAACAGTCCCTCACACCACATACAAAAATATAGTCAAAATGACTTAAAGACTTAACTTTTAGACATGATACCATAAAACTTCTAGAAGAGAACATAGGCAAAACATTCTGATGTAAATTATAGCAAAACTTTTTAGATCAGCATCCCGAAGTGAAAGAACTAAAAGTAAACAAATAAGACCTAATCAAATTTATAAGGTTTTTCATAGCAAAGGAAGCCACAAACAAAATGAAAAGATAACCTACAGAATGGGAGAAGATATTTACAAATGATGAAACTGACAGTGGATTAATTTCCAAAATACACAAACGGCTCAAACAACTCAAAAAACCACCTCAAATCCAGTCCAAAAATGGACAAAAAGCTAAGTATAACAANGTCCTGATGAGCAAGGCCTCAGGACTCGACGGACCCCCTGGATCTGCTCGAGCATCTACCCCCAAACCAGAATCTGTCTGTCTTACTATTTTATGTCTTTCACCAGCTCTTCTGACACTAGCAGGGGGCCACAGGACCACATTTCTCTGCAAAGAGTTAACTTAGGGCTTTAGTTTCTAAATCTCCTGGGCATGAAAGGAGTGTTTCAAACCCCCTGTTAACATTCTAGCTTACTTGGCAGCTTTATCCAGACTCTTGCAACATTGTTGAGCCTATGCTTGCTGCCAAGTTCTCACACCCCTGATCCATTGTGGTCCTGGGAGTGCATATAGTCAGGATGTAGAAGAAACAAGTAAAAGCCTTAGCATTAGGCAACATTAGACTCTGAGTTAATAAGTTCTTTCTTTGCTGTAACCCGCTGAATCTTTTTGTGCCATAAAAATGTAACTCTGTACTTTAAGGGTGATGCAGGCTAAGAATTTAAGAAGAAATACTTTAAGGGAAAATCATTGTTCTGGTGTTCTGGCTGACCAACCTTTATCAAACGGAGGTCATGGAAAATCAACAGACCTCCAGAATAGAAGATGGTGTACAGAAAATAAGACTTTTGCAGGAAGGAACCTCATACTGATAAAAGTTGTTACTGATGGAATGTTGAGTTGACTCTGCATTTTTCACCTTGCTGTATGTATAACTCAGGGTATAAAAGCCCCGAGAAGAATAAAGTAAATGGGCCTCACTCACCAAAGAAGCCTGGTCAACCCATGTCTCTTTCTTTATCTATCTTTCTTTATTCGCCGATGTCATCCATCCTAAGGATATCCCTGGACTCTGCTGAGGCTGGACCTCAGCACTGAGAAAAAATAACAAAGCTGGAGGCATAACTCTCCTAGACTTCAGACAATGATACAAAGCTACAGTAATTAATACAGTGTGGTACTGACACAAAAACAGACATATAGATCAATGGAATGGAATAGAGAATCCAGAAATAAACTTATGTACTCACAGTTAATTAATCTTCAACAAAGGAAGCAAGAATATACAATGGAGAAAAGACAATCTCTTCAGCAAGTGGTGCTGGGACAGCTGGACAACCGTAAATCAATGAAGTCAGAACAGTCCCTCACACCACATACAAAAATATAGTCAAAATGACTTAAAGACTTAACTTTTAGACATGATACCATAAAACTTCTAGAAGAGAACATAGGCAAAACATTCTGATGTAAATTATAGCAAAACTTTTTAGATCAGCATCCCGAAGTGAAAGAACTAAAAGTAAACAAATAAGACCTAATCAAATTTATAAGGTTTTTCACAGCAAAGGAAGCCACAAACAAAATGAAAAGATAACCTACAGAATGGGAGAAGATATTTACAAATGATGAAACTGACAGTGGATTAATTTCCAAAATACACAAACGGCTCAAACAACTCAAAAAACCACCTCAAATCCAGTCCAAAAATGGACAAAAAGCTAAGTATAACAACGTTATTTCTCCAAAGAACTCATATAGATGAACAACAGGCTCATAAAAAGATCTTCAACACTACTAGTTATTAGAGAAATGTAAATCACAATGACAATGAAGTAACACTACATACCAGTCAGAGTGGCTATCATAAAAAAAAAAAAATCTACAAATAATAGATCCTGGAAAGGGTGTGGAAAAAAAGGAACCCACCTACACTGTTGGAAGGAATGTAAATTGGTGCAGCCATTATAAAAAACAGTATGAAGTTTCCTTATAAAACTAAAAGTAGACTGAGCGACTTCACTTTCACTTTTCTCTTTCATGCATTGGAGAAGGAAATGGCAACCCACTCCAGTATTCTTGCCTGGAGAATCCCAGAGATGGGGGAGCCTGGTGGGCTACCGTCTATGGGGTCACACAGAGTCGGACACGACTGAAGTGACTTAGCAGCAGCAGCAGCAGCAGCAGAGCTACAGTATGATCCGGCAATCCCACTACTGGGCATATATCAGGAAAGGATGAAAACTCTAATTCAAAAAGATACATGCATCTCAATGTTCATAGTAGCACTATCTAGAACAGTTAAGACATGGAACATAACCTCATATGTCTTCCATGAGCAGACATATCAGTAACCTCAGATATGCAGATAACACCACCCTTATGGCAGAAAGGGAAGAATACGGTAAAGTGTCTGCCTGCAATGCTGGAGACTCGGGTTCAATCAAACAGTTAAGACATGGAACATAACCTCATATGTCTTCCATGAGCAGACATATCAGTAACCTCAGATATGCAGATAACACCACCCTTATGGCAGAAAGGGAAGAATACGGTAAAGTGTCTGCCTGCAATGCTGGAGACTCGGGTTCAATCCCTGGGTCAGGAAGATCCCCTGAAGAAGGAAATGGCAATCCACTCCAGCACTCTTGCCTGGAAAATCCCATGGACGGAGGAGCCTTCAATCCATGAGGTTGAAAAGAGTCAGACACAACTGAGTGACTTCACTTTCAGTGACTTCACTTGATGAAAGGGAAAGAGGAAAGTGAAAAAGTTGGCTTAAATCTCAACATTCAGAAAACTAAGATGATGGCATCTGGTCTCATCACTTCATGGCAAATAGATGGGGAAACAATGGAAAACAGCGACAGATTTTATTTTGGGAGGCTCCAAAATCACTGCAGATGGTGATTGCAGCCATGAAATTAAAAGACCCTTACTCCTTGGAAGGAAAGTTATGACCAACCTAGACAGCGTATTAAAAAGCAGAGACATTACTTTGCCAACAAAGGTCTGTCTAGTCAAGGCTATGGTTTTTCCAGTGGTCATGTATGGATGTGAGAGTTGGACTATAAAGAAAGCTGAGTGCCTAAGAATTGATGCTTTTGAACTGTGGTGTTGGAGAAGACTCTTGAGAGTCCCTTGGACTGCAGGCAGATCCAACCAGTTCATCCTAAAGGAAATCAGTCCCGAATATTCATTGGAAGGACTGATGTTGAAGCTGAAACTCCAATACTTTGGCCACCTTATGTGAAGAACTGCTGCTGCTGTTGCTAAGTCACTTCAGTCATGTCAAACTCTGTGCGACCCCATAGACAGCAGCCCACCAGGCTCTGCCATCCCTGGGATTCTCCAGGCAAGAACACTGGAGTGGGTTGCCATTTCCTTCTCCAATGCATGAAAGTGAAAAGGGAAAGTGAAGTCGCTCAGTCGTGTCCGACTCTTCGCAACCCCATGGACTGCAGCCTGAGGCTCCTCCTTCCATGAGATTTTCCAGGCAAGAGTACTGGAGTGGGTTGCCATTGCCTTCTCCGTGTGAAGAACTGACTCATTTGAAAAGACCCTGATCCTGGGAAAAATTGAAGGTGGAAAGAGAAGGGGACAACAGAGGATGAGATGATTAGATGGCATCACCGATTCAATGGACATGACTCTGAGTAAACACCGGGAGTTGGTGATTGACAGGGAGGTCTGGCGTGCTGCAGTCCACTGGGTCACAAAGAGTCAGACACAACCGAGTGGCTGAACTGATACTCATAAGACACGGAAGCAACTTAAGTGTCCATCAACAAATGAATGGATAAGGAAGAGTTGATACACACACACACATACATATACACACAATGGAATATTACTCAGCCATTCAGCCATGAAAAATAATGAAATCATGCCTACCATTTGCAGCAACATGGATGGATCTAGAGACAATCACATTGAGTGAAATAAGTAGGATAAAGACAAATATTATATGATACCACTTATATGAGGAATCTAATAATACAAATGAATCTATATGCAAAACAGAAACAGACTCACAGACTTAGAAAACAAACTTATGGTTACCAAAGGGGAAAGTGGGGGGAGGGATAAACTGGGAATATGAGATTAACAGATACACTCTACTACATATAAAATAGATAAACAAGGATT
This sequence comes from Oreotragus oreotragus, assembly GCA_006410675.1. Taxonomy (NCBI): domain Eukaryota; kingdom Metazoa; phylum Chordata; class Mammalia; order Artiodactyla; family Bovidae; genus Oreotragus; species Oreotragus oreotragus. The sequence goes on from SJYX01000359.1 coordinate 421,431, forward strand.
TACTATGTAGCACAGAGGACTATATTCAGTATCTTCCAATTACCTTTAAGGGAATACACCTGAAACTAACACACTATATCAACTACAGTTCAATTTTAAAAGTTTTGATATAGCATAACAATGGAATACTATTCAACAACAAAACAGACTATTGATAGAAGTAATGACATAGATGAATCTCAAATGCATCATGCTAAGTGAAACAAGGCATATTCAAGAAAAACTATGTATTGTTTGACTTCATTTATATGAAATTCTGTAAAAGGCAAAATTAAAGGCATAAAACAATCAGCAATAGCCAAAGGCTGAAGATGGGGGCAGGATATAACCACCAAGGGGTAGGGGGNTCATGCTAAGTGAAACAAGGAATATTCAAGAAAAACTATGTATTGTTTGACTTCATTTATATGAAATTCTGTAAAAGGCAAAATTAAAGGCATAAAACAATCAGCAATAGCCAAAGGCTGAAGATGGGGGCAGGATATAACCACCAAGGGGTTACATGAGGGAATTCTAGGGGGCAGTGTGAATGACCAAACTGTTTCATATTTTGATTGTGGTGATGACTATAGGACTCTCTCTATCAAACCTCAAATAACTATACATAAAAATGTGGATTTTATTGTATGTGTATTAAAATAAATTTTTTAAAACTTACTAAAGAAAAATCCAACTTCATAATCACTTCATAGATCATTTCTTCCTTTTTAAGCTGATTTTTGGGAAAGTAGTGACTTAGGCTAGTCTCTTAAGGGTAGCTGGGTACCTTGGTGTACAAGAGTCAGGATGAATTTTAAGGGCCAGAACAGCAGCAAGCAACCAGGCCGTAGGTAATGCTCAATGTCCCATATGCCACATCATCAAAGGGCCGATGGTACCTCCTCACGGCAGCTCTTCCTGGAGGAGGTATACAAAAGGTAGACAAAATCAGAACCTCTTCCAAACAGGCCAACGAGAATGGCATAGTGCCTGTTGCAGAATGTTCTGAGAGGAAATAAAGCCAGAGGTGCAGCTGTGCAGACTGGGGCAAGGTGGCAGGGACAGGGATGAGAATGGGCACCAAAATAGGGACAAGAAGAAAGGAGATGGGCAGGAGGAGAATGGCTACTATTTACAGATTACCTACTCTGCACTGAGCTCTGATCTAGGCACTTTATAAACAGCATTTCAGTATTTTCTATGGCATATGGGCTTCTGGTTATAATCATGGGTCATTTTAAAGATACAAAAAAATAATTCTACCTAAAACAATTATGGATTTTTAGTTATATTCCATTTATGGCTTTTCATTCATGGTGGTAATATGGTTTCCTTTTTCAATTACTTGTTTTTCTTTAAGTCAACCTATGGCAAATTTTAAATAATTGGCAAAAACCATAAAGGCATGACATTTAGGAATCCAGCATTATCTTTTTTGATCTCAAAATCACCCAGCATGAGGTAGGTATAATTAGACCCAGATTACAGAAGAGGAAACTGGTCAACACCGAAATCAGACTGATTGTATTCTTTGCAGCCAAAGATGGAGAAGCTCTATACAGTCAGCAAAAACAAGACCAGGAGCTGACTGTGGCTCAGATCATGAACTCCTTATTTCCAAATTCAGGCTTAAATTGAAGAAAGTAGGGAAAACCGCTAGACCATTCAGGTATGACCTAAATCAAATCCCTTATGATTATACAGTAGAAGTGAGAAATAGATTTAAGGGCCTAGATCTGATAGACAGAGTTCCTGATGAACTATAGAATGAGGTTCGTGACATTGTACAGGAGACAGGGATCAAGACCATCCCCATGGAAAAGAAATGCAAAAAAGCAAAATGGCTGTCTGG
>SJYX01000360.1:11335-87446 GCA_006410675.1 Oreotragus oreotragus
AGCTCAACTGGAATTCCATCACCTCCACTAGCTTTGTTCTTAGTGATGCTTTCTAAGGCCCACTTGACTTCACATTCCAAGATGTCTGGCTCTAGATTAGTGATCACATCATCATGATTACCTGGGTCATGAAGATCTTTTCTGTACAGTTCTTCTGTGTATTCTTGCCACCTCTTCTTAATATCTTCTGCTTCTGTTAGGTCCAGACCATTTCTGTCCTTTATCGAGCCCATCTTTGCATGAAATGTTCCCTTGGTATCTCTAATTTTCTTGAAGAGATCTCTAGTCTTTCCCATTCTGTTGTTTTCCTCTATTTCTTTGCATTGTTCGCTGAAGAAGGCTTTCTTATTTCTTCTTGCTATTCTTTGGAACTCTGCATTCAGATGCTTATATCTTTCTTTTTCTCCTTTGCTTTTCGCCTCTCTTCTTTTCACAGCCATTTGTAAGGCCTCCCCAGTCATTTTGCTTTTTTGCATTTCTTTTCCATGGGGATGGTCTTGATCCCTGTCTCCCGTACAATGTCACGAACCTCATTCCATAGTTCATCAGGCACTCTATCTATCAGATCTAGGCCCTTAAATCTATTTCTCACTTCCACTGTAAGGGATTTGATTTAGGTCATACCTGGTCTAGCGGTTTTCCCTACTTTCTTCAATTTAAGTCTGAATTTGGAAATAAGGAGTTAATGATCTGAGCCACAGTCAGCTCCTGGTCTTGTTTTTGTTGACTGTATAGAGCTTCTCCATCTTTGGACTATGGACTATAGCTTGCCAGGCTCCTCTGTCCATGAGATTCTCCAGGCAAGGATATTGAAGTGGGTTGCCATGTCCTCCTTCAGGGGCTCTTCCCAACCCGGGGACTAAACCCTCATCTCTTATGTCTCCTCCATTGGCAGGCAGGTTCTTCCATGAGAAGGCATTTAATGATCTTGCCAGGTGGTTGCCACACAGGCAGTCCACCCTTCCTCTGGCACAATAATCATATTTCATATTCAGCTGTTTTACCAAAAAGAATGGTTAGTGTTGTTCTATTTTGATTTGCTAGATCCAAGGAATTCCATATATTTACTGCTCATTAGATCCAGGGAATCTCATATATTTACTTTATTCTAAGGCTTACGTCTATATCCCTAATCCTACAAGGTAAACACTTGCCAATTATCATGATTAACAAGAAATAGGAAATGTGGGTAAAATCCTCACCACTGTGGGGAGGAAATAAGAGTCCAAAGCACATAGTATACTGGAGTTGGCCAATGACACCAATTACTATTGTGTCTTAAAATACTTTTGACCTGACTGCATTAACAGACTACTGTTAAGGTGAGAAACTTCCCCCAAATAGTGATGTAACTATCCTTTCTGAGTGGTTTGAGACGTAATCAAATGAGTTCACTGATTTTCCAAACATTCTTTTGCTTTTAATACATTTCATAAAACTTAAGACTGGTTTTAGAGTCATTTACTTTTTAAGTCATTCTGGCTCATCTAACATCTTAGTTGTACCTTTACATACATTGTGAGCTTTCTTATTTGTACTTAAATAATCTTTCTAAATCTATTTGTAAAAATGTAAATGTTGGATCACCTGCTGATAGGCACTCAGTATCTCTATTAGGAGATTCATTATATAAAAACAAACAAACACCAGTATGTCCCCTACACATGAACCTTCCAGTTGCAAACTTTCAAAGATGCCAATGTGCATTCATACATCCAATCACATAAGTTAGCTCATGTGTCTGGTGTACACGGTCACGTGTGTGCATCCTCTACAAGCGGTTGTGCTTTTGTGTACTTCACTGAACAGTACCACATAGAGTACAGTATCTTTATTTCAAGATCAGGATGTCCAGAGACAAGTGTAAAAACAGTGGTGATGTAGCTGGTACTGCTAAAAAGCACCAGAAATTGGAGGTCCAGAGAAAGGAACGAAGAGAGACAAGAGAAAGAAGTAACTGGAGAACCAGAGAGAGTCACAACGCAGGAAATGGCGAGGGGATTTTCTTTGAGATACGATTAGCTTCTGAGGCCTAGAACCCAAACATAGAACAGTACACAAAGATTGCAGCAGCTGTTTGGAACACAATGCAGTATCCCATGTCATCTAGGATAAGAAAAAAAAAAAAAAAAAAGAGCTCCGACCGAGACATCACTGGATTCTTTCATGAGCATAGATAGAATTGAATTCAGCAAGGAACCAGAACCTGTTCAACACCTGCCATCAACATCAGGCATGAATGAAATTGCAGCTTGCCCTCCATCTCCTATGGTTAATGATGCTTCAGCTCTACCATCTCCCACCTCCTCTCCCTCCTCCAGTCAGTACCTCTTCTTGCTTGTTCACTCGATGCCAACTGCTGTGTGCCAAATCTTGTAGTGTACCTTTCAGGGTACTGTACTGTGAGATTTAAAATGTTTTATTTTTTTCAGTTTTTAAATTTTTAAAATTTATTTCAGGCTGTGCTGGGTCTTTGTTGTTGCACGGGCTTGCTCTAATTGTGACGAACAGGGACACTTTCTAGCAGAGGTGGACAGGCTTCTCACTGTGGTGGCTTCTCTTGTTGCAAAGCACAGGCTCCGGGGTACACAGGCTCCAGGGTACACAGGCTCCAGGGTACACAGGCTCCAGGGTACATAGGCTCTAGCGCACAGGCTCAGTAGTTGTGGCACACAGGATTGCTGCTCCATGGCAGGTGGTAGCCTCTTGGACCAGGGATCGAACCTGTGTCTCACGTGTTGGCAGATGGATTCTTTACCACTGCGCCATCAGGGAAGCCCTTATTTGTTTTTTTCTTTACATATTATTTGTGTGAAAAGTATGATAAACCTATTACAGTATGGTAGCACTATAGAGCAGATGGTGTTAGTTGGGTACCTTGACTAACTTTGTTGGACTTATGAATACACTCTCGGAATGACTCGTTTATATGTAAGGGACTTACTGTATTAGACTAAACTAACATAAGAAATACAGCTGGTTCTCCCATCTCCGATTCCTTAGGAGGCTACTACCCCTACCTCTAAGTGTCTGGACTACCTTAGACTACTTTTGAGAGCCCTCCCAATGTTTCTAGGTCTTAGCAGTTGCACAAATCCAGAAGACCTAATATAATGGTCACTATCACAATTCAAATAGCATTCAAAAGTGTAAAATGATCAACTTTAAGGAACAATGACTCCCATCCTTTCATTCAATGAGTTCTCACCTATTTCAACCATCAGTACAACTGTATTCAAAAAGATGAGGAAGATGATAAAGTTTCGGAAGATAGGACCTGTCTTCTCTTAAGAAAACATACAGAATGAAGTTCTTTCTAATTTATGCAGGTGACATAATTAGGGCAATAGAACCCTAATGAGAAGAAAATGGAGTTTGGGAAGGAAAAAATAAGTCCTTAGGGAGACGATGAGGCAAGAGTGAGTAAAAATGGGATAAAAATGAGTGGCAAGAAGAACCTCTCTGGTGGTCCAGTGGTTAAGATTCTGCCTTCTAATGCAGGGGGTGTGGGTTCAATCCCTGGTCCGAGAACTAAGGTCCCACGTGCCGTGGGGTATAATCAAAAATTAAAAAAAAAAAAAACTCTTGTGGGGGTGGGGAGAATGGGAGGAAGGGATAGTTAGGGAGTTTGGGATCGACATGTACACACTGTTATATTTAAAATGGACAACCAACAGGGAGCTACTGCATAGCACAGGGAACTCTGCTCAATGTTTTGTGGCAGTCTGGATGGGAGAAGAGCTTGGGAGAGAATGGATATACGTATATGCATGGCTGAGTCCCTTTGCTGTCCGTTATCACAACACTGTCAACTGGCCAAACTCCAATAAAAAATAAAACTTAAAAAATAAGTGGCATGAAAGGATACGCTCAAGGACCCATCCAGCCCATAAGGAAAGAGGTGGCCTCTCGCTGCATCGCACTCGAAGGGTGCTCATTAGCCGCTGGGCATGTGTAATCCGTTCTACGTGACGAGGTTTTATGGAGAAGCGTACAAGCTGGTGCTGATCTCCCAACATAAGTTTCTTCTGACGGGAAGAATCTACATCAAAAATAAAAAAGGGACAGTGGATAAACATAAAAAGAAATCTTTGGGAGTATCAAGAGCAGGTAGGGTTGGGAGGCAGGAACACTTGTTAAGTAACGGACCCCCCTCACACCCCTGAGGGCTTACCTTGCTGTTCCTTCACACAGCAACTAATACTAGTTTTAAGTAAGAGCTAACCTATTGCTTATAACCAATACTGTTCATGCCCAAGATAAGTTACAGGTTCAACCTTTAAAGTTTTAAGTGTCTTTGATAGAAACATCCAGGCCAGCCAGGGCTACTAGCTATCCTAGGCCTAAAAACGAGTGACATAGTTCTATCTCCTGGATTCAGAGCTTTATTTATTAAGTCTTTATCAAGTTTGGTGTAACTTTTTAAAGCTGCAACCAAACCAATCTCCCCTGAATTTTCCACCCTTAAAATTTTCTCTGCTTCCTACTCTTTGGAGGGTGTGGTTACATGTGTGTGTGTGTTCTGTCACTCAGCTGTGTCCCATTCTGCGACCCCATGGACTACACCTCCCCCTCTCCCCAGGCTCCTCTGTCCATGGGCTTTTCCAAGCAAGAATACTGGAGAGGGTTGCCATTTCCTCCTCCAGGAGATCTTCCCCACCCAGGGATGAAACCCGCATCTCCTGCATTGGCAGGCGGATTCTTTACCACTGTGCCACCTGGGAAGGGTGGGGATGGGAGCCTTAAATGCATCTTAGTGAAGAAACAGGCTGCTGACCAAGTATCTCTCGGATTGTGTGCCGCGGCACAGCTTGGCTCAAGCCTTGCAGATGCTCGATGAGAGAGAAAGTATCGATGAGCCGGGAACGAATGGCATCAGCCCGGGGTAGTTGCATGTGTCCTGATGGGTGATAAGTGGCCATGTCTGTTAAGAAAATAAAAGTATCATTTCATTTTTGGAGTTGCACCAAGGCTTAGAGATTCTCTTCCCTTTCTCCCAAGGTCTTTGCCCTTAAGAGGACAAATACATAGTACTCAGACTCAAGGCCTTTTGAAACAAAAGGAGACGGGAGTCATTAAAGAATCTGCGTAGTTGACTAAGCGGCCAGGCGCCTTCACCCGTGTGACAGCATTTCTAGTTAAATGCAGCAGCCACAAAAGGTAGGAGTCCCGGGCTGGACAAAGAGGAATTCAAGCACCACCTGGACCTGAGGGAGTCAGGTAATGCAATGAGGTGGGACAGAGGGAGGGCTCAGGAACTGCCCCCGAAAAGAAAAACCCAGTTCCACGAGGAACTGGATAAAAGGCCACAGCCTGACATTTTGAAAATGTCTCCCATCCCAAGCGTGACCACTCCAACGCGCTCCCTCGGGTGCCAGCTCCTTCTCTCAATTCCCGCTCCTGGGCCTCATCTCAGACCAGGCTCTCTTCCGCCCACTCAGCCCTGACTTCAGCTCCTCCGCCTCCGGTTTTGGCGCCCCCTGAGCTCGGCTCTCCGCAGGCGGGACGAATTCAGGGTCGGCTCCCAGCTCCGCAGCGCCACACGTCCGGCTCCCGCCCGGTCCCGCCCGGTTCCGGGTTCCGGCTGGTCCCCGGACCCACCCCCAGCAGCAAGCAGCGACCCGGGCCCCTCTTCGCGGCCCCGGTCGCCCCGGCGCTCGCCGCCTCGGCCCCGCCCCGCGCTCCGGCCACTCGGCGGTTACCAGCTGGTCCCGCCCGCCCGACGCGGGCGCCGCACAGCCAATCGGCGGCTGCCACACTGCGGCCCGAGCCGGGCTGGGGGGTTGGGACCTCCGGCTGCAGGTCCGCCTGGGCCAGACGCGCGATCGCAGGCTGAGGGTGCGTGGTTGCCGGCCCGTGTCCGCAGTCCCCGCCGAGCCCCGACCCTCCTGGCCGCCCCCCCGCCTTACCTCGTCGCCATGCGCCTCCGCCGCCTAGCGCTGTTCCCGGGCCTGGCGCTGCTCCTCGCCGCGGCCCGCCTCGCTGTTGCCTCCGATGTGCTGGAACTCACGGACGACAACTTCGAGAGTCGCATCACCGACACAGGCTCTTCTGGCCTCATGCTCGTCGAGTTCTTCGCCCCCTGGTGAGGCCACTCAGCCGGGGCGGGAGAGGGGCGGCCGGGTGGGCAGGGGGCGAAGGCGCGGGAACGGTTGGGCCTACGCAGCGTCGGCGCCCTCCATCATTCGGGAGAGCCGGCTGCGGCCGGCAGGTTTTCCGCCCACGGAGACCTGAGCTGCCTAGCCGAGAGCGAAGTCGGTGCTGATCCTCCTGGAAGCGAGAGCTGAGAAGGAGAAAGCGAAGGCCCCTCTCGCGCAGGGCCACATCCTTACCTCGGTGCTCCTGCGGCACTTCCTATTTGCAGAGGGTTTAACCACCCCTCCCCCCCNCCTGAGCTGCCTAGCCGAGAGCGAAGTCGGTGCTGATCCTCCTGGAAGCGAGAGCTGAGAAGGAGAAAGCGAAGGCCCCTCTCGCGCAGGGCCACATCCTTACCTCGGTGCTCCTGCGGCACTTCCTATTTGCAGAGGGTTTAACCACCCCCCCCCCCCAGCTTCGATGGTGTCTTTAGAGTTTCTGCGTGAGTCACTGCTACTGTTTTCCATTCTACAGACTAGGGTTTGCGAGGCCTTATATTGGAACCTAACGTTTCCCAAAATGCAGAGGCCCTGCGCCCCCAGGGTACTTCCTTTCTTCTTGCTCCAGGCAGCCGTTGGTTTCTAGCCAAGGTCACTCAAGTGGCTGCAGAATGGTCATTTGTGCTTTCTTAAGGCAGGCAGTTATTTTGTCCATCGCCTGGTGCACACTTTCTTCGTTCAACTGATGCTTCTCAGCACCAGCAGAATTCAGTTAGAAAGAGTAGATGAACAGAGTAATTCCACCAGAAGCTGTCTAAATGGTCAGTTTCAATTAGGATTTCTGGAAAATGCCAAAGAAGATCCCAGTGAGAAAGTAAGCAGTGTTGGAGAAATACTCCACTTAAGGGTGACTTAACTAGGGTGTAAGTTCCTTAGGATACAGCTGACTAGGGGTGGGGGTGGGGAGAGAGCAAATAGAATTTCTGGCCCAGGAAACCTGAATGTTGGCTTTTTTTTTTTTTTTTTTTAACTGCAAGATATTTATCATAGCAAACAAGGATTAGCTTAACCCTGGGGATGGCTCAATATAACCATGCTAATTACAGTACTTAATTTTTCTCTTGCCACAGTGACCCTTAATTAAAAAAGCTATTTGTATTCAGAAGTCTAAGTAAAAGAAAGGTAGTGGCTAACTTGCATTTACTTCTGTCAGTAACTCTGGTCTTCACTCTACAGGGGCTCGGCCGACTTGAGGGTACACTAGAAATCCTGTAATGAAGACCACCTGAACCAGAAGGGTGTGCTTAGCAACACATTTTCAACTTCTGATAGACTTTGCATCTAGGGTGTTCCCCCCGACTAACTGGCTGTACTGGTTACACATCACAGGTGGTCTTTATACATCTCTGCTGCTACTGCTAAGTCACTTCAGTCGTGTCCGACTCTATGTGACCCCATAGACGGCAGCCCACCAGGCTCCCCCATCCCTGGGATTCTCCAGGCAAGAATACTGGAGTGGGTTGCCATTTCCTTCTCCAATGCATGAAAGAGAAAAGTGAAAGTGAAGTCGCTCAGTCTGTCCGACTGTTAGCGACCCCATGGACTGCAGCCCACCAGGCTACTCCGTCCATTGGATTTTCCAGGCAAGAGTACTGGGGTGGGGTGCCATTGCCTTCCCTGTTATACATCTCTAGAACTCACATTCTCTCAGAAACAACTGGTCTCAATCAAATGACAATGCTGTTGACTTTGAGGGGGTGTTCCTGTAATTAGAATGGCTGTATGGAGCTGTGTCAAAACTGGGAGGTGCCTCTGTGACTACAGGGGTCAATATGAAGTGAACTGCTGGAGAATTGTGGCCTGTCAGACTGTTAGTTTAAAGGAGATTCTTGTTTTTACAATTGAGGTGTTCTGTGCTACTTTAAGGGCTTCCCTGGGGGCGCTAGTGGTAAAGAGCCAGCCTGCCAGTGCAGGAGATACGGGAGACTCGGGTTCGATCCTCGGGTCAGGAAGATTCCCAGGAGGAGGGCATGGCAACCCACTCCAGTATTCTTGCCTGGAGAATCCCTTGGATAGAGGAGCCTGGCGGACTCTAGTCCATGGGGTTGCACACAGTGGGACAAGACCAAAGAGACTCAGCACGCGTGCACGTGCTGCTTTAAACTGTTGCACGTGCTTCCCTAAGAGCTGCACAGTCCATTGTGCACTAACACTGTCCCTAAAGTTGAGTGGGCCTTTGCTGTGCTGTCGCCTTTTAACTGATCCTCCACAGTGCCTACAGAAAGAATCAGTTTGCTGAATGAGGAATTTGGAATCAAGGAAGTCTCCTGTTGATGATGTCCTTATTTCTTCACATTCAGCTATTTTTATTGATTAATATTTTAGCTGAAAATATTTTCCAGCTGCTATTATTCCTTTGTACTCTTTTGTTACACGTGAGATAGGAACAGTTAAAGAATCCTTGTTAAGAGTAAAATGGACCTGTTTTGAGCAAGCTGTTTTTCTCATTTGTCTTAGGGTATTTTTTCCACTTTCGTTTTACAAGTGAAAGTGACAGATTTCTTTGCAGCTGATTCTGTAGCCTAATATTTCCATTATGGAGTCATCATCTATGTAATTTGGAAGAATGGGAGTATCTGAATTTCTGTGTGAATAAATAGAACTATTTAAATGTGATAATTTTTGAAAATTACTGGTCAGTGTGAAGTGTTAAGTCTTCAGCATCTGCCTGTGTTGTAGGTTTGTGCCCTGTCCTCTGGGGCAGTAGTATTAATGATACTTGATACTGTTCTTATAGATACAGAAAAAGACTATGTGGATAGTATAAAGTGGAATAGTTAATATTTTTCTTATACTGATTTCTTTCCTTGGAATTGCCTCCCCTTGCTCCCACCCCAGCTTGGTCTTTTCAATAAGATTTAGCTCAGTAGTTAACTTCTTCCTTCTCTGGACCACTAACTGGTTGGTTGCTGCCTCTATTAGGACCTAATAATACTATCTATCACCCCTGCCAGACTGATGTTTCTATAGGGTGAGAACTATATCAGTTTTTCTTCTGTCAGAAGCTAAAATATGGCACATTGCAGTCATGAGGTAATGATTGTTGGGTGAATATATGTTGGGACTCCTAATTTAAACTACCTGGATTAGCTGCTAGGTAGCATCCCTGAAGGTGAATGGGATTATTTGTGTTTTAGTATTATCCAGTAGTAGGTGAAAGAAGTAGTGGTAAGACTTGATCACCTTCAAAATCCACCTAAATTCCATTCCTGATGAATTTTAAAGAGGCAGTCTCCTCCACTGGAACTTGTCAGACAGGTCCTTCTGTTGGGTATTTGATGATATTGTGGATAGTAGCAGTACTTAAGGCAGCGGTTTTCAGTCCCAGCCCAGTCCCTCTGATTATCTCCTGGATTCCCAGAGGAATCATTCAGTAAGTCCCAGGGTGGTGCCTCAGCACAGGGTGTTTTTTTTTTTTTAATGCTTAATTGATATTTTGTATAAGCATCTATGTTGAGACCCACTGCTGCTGCTACCGCTGCTGCTAAGTTGCTTCAGTCGTGTCCAACTTTTAGCAACCCCATGGACTGCAGCCCACCAGGCTCCTCCGTCCATGGGATTTTCCAGGCAAGAGTACTAGAGTGGGGTGTCATTGCCTTCTCCATGAGACTCACTCATCTGGCCTAATTATCTTATACTGTTCTCTTCAGATGTTTAAAGGTAGCTGAAGTGAAACTATTCATAAATCTGTTNCCACCAGGCTCCTCCGTCCATGGGATTTTCCAGGCAAGAGTACTAGAGTGGGGTGTCATTGCCTTCTCCATGAGACTCACTCATCTGGCCTAATTATCTTATACTGTTCTCTTCAGATGTTTAAAGGTAGCTGAAGTGAAACTATTCATAAATCTGTTGCCTCATTCTTTTTGGACAATTACTACATATGTATTCAACAGAAATCTCTTAATACATATAACACATTTATTGTCTCTTATCAAAAAGAAAAAGCCCTTCATAGTTCTCTTGAATGAATCATTCTTACTAGTAATTTTACTTTTTCTCTACTGTTCCTTTCTGTAAAATACCCTATCCTGTCCTGTATGAAGCCTCAAATCTTTAAGACCCAGATCAGTTCCTTAACACGCATTCATTTTTAACCTTTGCACCCGTATTATGTTCCCAGAAGCCTAGATTTCTCAGCTAATTTGGTTATTTTATTAAATCAGTTGAGATTTGTGTATTTTTGTTACAACCCATGTGCATGAATTTTTTAATATATTATGGAATACGGAGGATATAATGAGTAAACCATATTTTATGCCTCACAAAGTGAGAAATGCTACCACTCAAACCATGATGTGATTGCAAAACATACCCCAATTTCTGATGTGCTAATGCAGTAAAATGTGCATCTGTGAAATACATTATAAGGCATACCATTAGTTCACCACCTGCCCAGTCTAAAAAATAAAGCGAGTACAGTTGAAGTCTCCTGTGTTCCCTTTCCCCATGTTACACACTCCCTTGTCCTGAATTTGGTTTTTATCATTTGGTTCTTCTATACTTTTAGTAAATATGTCTGTGACCCTAGTTATGTTCATCACTCAGTCATGTCTGACTCTTTGCAAGCCCATGGACTGCAGTACTCCAGGCTTCCTCAAACTCATGTCCATTGATTTGGTGATGCCATCCAACCATCTCATCCTCTATCGTCCCCTTCTCCTGCCTTCAATCTTTCCCAGCATCAGGGTCTTTTCCAGTGAGTCTTTTCAGTTCTTCTCATCAGGTGGTCAAAGTATTGGATTTCTGCATCAGTCATTCCAATGAATATTCAGGGTTGATGTCCTTTAGGATTGACTGGTTTGATCTCCTTGCAGTCAAAGGGATTCTCCAAGAGCCTTCTCCAACACCACAATTCAAAAGCATCAATTATTCAGCGATCCTACTGGTGCTAAGTCACTTCAGTCGTGTCCAACTCCATGTGTCCCCATAGACAGCAGGCGACCAGGCTCCCCTGTCCCTGGGATTCTCCAGGCAAGAACACTGGAGTGGCTTGCTATTTCCTTCTCCAATGTGTGAAAGTGAAGTCGCTCAGTCGTGTCCAACTCTTAGCGACCCCATGGACTGCAGCCCACCAGACTCCTCTGTCCATGGGATTGTCCAGGCCAGAGTACTGGAGTGGGTTGCCATTGCTTTCTCTGTCAGCGACCCTAAGCAACATCTNTGAAAGTGAAGTCGCTCAGTCGTGTCCAACTCTTAGCGACCCCATGGACTGCAGCCCACCAGACTCCTCTGTCCATGGGATTGTCCAGGCCAGAGTACTGGAGTGGGTTGCCATTGCTTTCTCTGTCAGCGACCCTAAGCAACATCTAATGTTATAGTTTTTTTTAATATTACTCTTTTTCTGTGTCAGATTTTTGATGATTATTTTTGAGTAGGACTTCTACGGACCTTGAAAATATAAAGTCTTTATTTTGGTTTAAAGTTTTGGGGGGCAAAGTGTTTCAGAGTTACTTATTCATCCATTACTAAATAAAATGTGTGACTTTTGGCTATGAAATATGTCAACTCAGATTTCTTCCTTGTTTCCTTTCGTATGTTTTCTAATTCTATTTTTGCTGCCTGTGGAGAGGTCAAAGAACTACGCATCTTCTCTAAGGGATCCCTCTGCAACCTGTTGGTTTTTGAAGAGATGATATATAGTGATGCTGGCTGTGTACTGATATACTGTTCCCCACGTTGCAAGTGCAGTGTGCTTAAGGGATTGGTAGGGCTTCTGGGCAGAGGAGCAGGTGTTATGATGGCCCTCTGGGAAAATACCCTAATTGACATAATGCTTTATCCTCATGAGCTGTTATAGTCAGGTAAACTGTGTAGGGCTTCCCTGGTGGTGCAGACGTTAAAGCGTCTACCTGCAATGTGGGAGACCTGGGTTCGATCCCTGGGTCGGGAAGATCCCCTAGAGAAGGAAATGGCAACCCACTCCAGTATTCTTGCCTGGAGAATCCCATGGACGGAGGAGCTTGGTGGGCTACAGTCCACGAGTTGCAAAGAGTCGGACACGACTGAGTGACTTCACTTTCATGTTATCCTCATGAGCTGTTATAGTCAGGTGAACTGTGTAGCCATGAAAATCAGGCTTGCTTCTTAGGTACATCTTTTAGATTCTTTCCCATTATAGGTTATTACAAGATATTGAATATAGTTCCCTGTGCCATATGGTAAGCCCTTATTTACCATATAGTACTGTGTATATGTTAATTCCAGATTCCCAGTTTATCCCCCTACCCCCATTGCACTTTTAATTGAGAAGATAGATGCTGTTCTGGACTGAGTCAGTCCTATAGAGTGGATCACAGGCTTGAGATAATAGTACCTTTACTTTTGAGAGATCTGATTAACCTTAATCAGTGCTGGATGTTGTTCAGGTGATGTGTTTTCTTTTGGAAGCAGCTGTTAGTCAAAAGTAGTAGTATAATTTGAAATCCTTCCTAAAGAAACAAAATTAACAAACTTATAGGATATATGATCTTTTTCTTTAATATATTTACATAGGTGTGGACACTGCAAAAAGCTTGCCCCAGAGTATGAAGCTGCAGCTACCAGATTAAAAGGAATAGTCCCATTAGCAAAGGTGAGTATAGGCAAATTCTTCATTAAAGGAAACAAAGTATTTTAAATAGTAATTGGTTAACAATTAACATTGATTTTCTTTGTTCATGATTGCTAAGAAGAGAGAAAACGAGGTTCTGGGCAGATACACAACTGACTTGATTATGGGTTTGAAAGATTAAAAGTGGTGAAACTAAGCGAAATACTGGTGTAAGAAAAAAGTAAGATACATGGTAAATAAGAAGGGGCAAATATGGAAAGTAAAATTATAGTAGACAAGGTTAGAGGAAAATTATAGAGTAAATGAGTTCCCTAAATTACTATACGCTAGTCACAGTGATGGGACTAGGAAGATGACAAGAGAATGTTAAGTGAGTAACTGGTCAACTGTAAACTTAGTATTTGCTTTTAATGCTTCCAGAATTTTGTCATTGTTGTGTCACAAACTCCTAGTTGCTCCACTCTAAAAGTTCATATCTTACCTGCCTCAAGTAAATAATTCACACCTACCTATATAGGGCTGTTTTTGAAAACTGATTTTTTTTTTTTTTTTTTTAATTTATTACTTTGGCTGCACTGGGTTTTAGTTGCAGCATGTTGGATCTAGTTCCCTGACGAGGGATTGAACCCAGGCCCCCAGCATTGGGAGCATGGACTCTTAGCCGCTAGACGACCGAGGAATTCCTGAAAGCTACTTTTAATCCCGATGTTCTATGGCAACTTGCCATAGAAAAAGAGTTCAGTGCTCGCTTCGGCAGTACATATACTAAAATTGGAACGATACGGAGAAGATTAGCATGGCCCCTGTGCAAGGATGACGCCCAGATTCATGAAGCGTTCCATATTTTTTTACATTACCATATGTAAAATGGATAGCCAACAGGAATTTGCTGTATGGCTCAGGAAACTCAAACAGGGGCTCTGTATCAACCTAGAGGGGTAGGATGGGGAGGGAGATGGGAGGGAGTTTCAAAAAGGAGGGGATACATGTATACTTATGGTTGATTCGTGTTGAGGTTTGACAGAAAAGAGCAAAATTCTGTAAAGCAATTATCTTGCAATAAAAAATAAATTAAAAAAAAAAAGTTTCTGTCATGATTTTGTTCCTGCCTCATGTAGCTGTCGCCTATGTTACTGTAGATATGTTACTTTTCTGAACTTCAGTTTATGTTAAGGCATTGGGATCATTCCTCAGAATCTTGTGTAGATTAAATGAGGTAATACAAGCAAAGTGCTGGCCACATTACCTTGCTTGGAAGAAGTGGTTAAATAGATGGAAAATTGTTTTTCATCTTCCTAGTAGGTCTCACTAGATCTATCTGTCACGTTATAGTTTAGCCCAGATTCAAACTAGCTCAGGGAGCTTGTTTAAATATCAGTACCTTTGCTAATAACCATTTGTGACTTGCTAAATCAAATTATACCCCACCTGATGGTGATATATCAATCCATACATCCCACTGATGATAATCATTATCAAAGTAAGCCACTATTACTAAATTAAGTGATTTCTCTCTCGCATATTCTGAGGGACGGGGAAAGGGTGGAATAATTGCTTTAGACAATAGAAACTCCCAAGGTAGAATTTAAATAGTCATTTGTGCATTTTATATGAGGCCCAGGTGGTTCTGTTAGGTGGTTCTGATGTAGCTAGACCAACACCAATCTGCCTTTAAAATCTAGTGTCTGTGGGATGTGTGTCAAGAATTGCTTGATATTTTGATTTGACCACTCTTCATGTTTTGGGAATGTGGGAAAAGCCTGCAGCAGACTTTTGGATAACAAATGGTTCATGTATCTTCATCTTTAGGTGGATTGTACTGCCAACACGAACACCTGTAATAAATATGGAGTGAGTGGATATCCAACCCTGAAGATATTTAGAGATGGTGAAGAATCAGGTGCCTATGATGGGCCTAGGACTGCCGGTAAGGAACCTGAATTACATTTTGGAAATTGGAACTCTTTGGGTCCTCTGTTCTTTGTAGTGGAAACATGACATTTTCTATACAACATACTTGTATAAAAAACAGGTCAATTTTGGACACTTGACAAAAGACTTCGCTAACTGAACAGATTATGTAAGGTTGATTTATAAGGTTTACCAGGCAGTTTTTTGTTCGACAAATATTTATTGAGTACTGACTCTGTGCCAGATACTATAGAATGGTGCCCAGAGTTTATTGATGAATAAAGCAGCCATGGTTCTCACTCTTAACGATGCTTAAATTCTGGGCAATGAAGGCAGCACACAGGTTTAAAAATATACACACGTAGATAATCACATCACATCCATCAGGATAACTACTACTAAAAAAGAAAAGAACAAGTGTTGGGAAGGATGTGGTGAAATTGGAACTCTTGTGCAATGTTGATGTGAATTTGACATAAAATAGTGCATGAAGCCACTATGGAAAAGAGCACAGCAGTTCTGAAAAAAAAAAAAAAAAACAATTACTGTATGATCCACCAGTTCCACTTCTGAGTATATGCTTAAAGTGAAGTTACTCAGTCGTGTCCGACTCTTTGTGACCCTGTGGACTGTAGCCTACCAAGCTCCTCTGTCCATGGGATTCTCTAGGCAAGAATACTGGAGTGGGTTGCCATTTCCTTCTGCAGGGGATCTTCCCGACCCAGGGATTGAACCCGGGTTTCCCGCATTGGAGGCAGACTCTTTTACCTCTAAGCCACCAGGGAAGTCCGAGTATATGCTTAAAAGAATTAAAAGCAGAGTCTGGAAGAATTACATATAAATTGTATATAATACAATGGAATATTACTCAGTCTTAAAAAGTTAGTTCTGATGTCTGTGACATGGTGAACCTTGAAAACATGCTAAGTGAGATAAGCCAGTCACCAAAAAGACAAATACTATGTCATTCCACTTGTATGAATTCGTGAGTAGTCAGTGTGTATGCTATATTATTATACACACCAATAATCTATATGGATAAGATAAATTCAGTTAGTTATAAGAGCATTAAAGAGGAGAAAAATAAAACTATATGATGTGATAGTGATTGAGGGTGGGAGTACCACATTATTAAAATGGTGGTTAGGGAGGTAACCTTTGAGCTGAATGCTCAGAAGGAGCTAGCTATGAGAATATGTGGACCAGAGCTTCCCAGGCAGAGGGAAAACAGGTGCAAAAAGACCCTAAGGCATCACTGAGCTTGATGTGTTCAAGGGACAGAAGGACCTTGTGGCTGGAATATAATTAGCAAGGATGACAGGAGAGGTTTGGGAGGTAAGTGGTCTGGCCCTGTTGGTAGGGCCCATAATGGATGAGAAAATATATTTTGGACAGTTTTATCTTGAGTCTTAACAATTAACTGGGCATATTTTAACAGCTAAGAGGAAGGTTCGCTCAGTTTGGGCATTTTAGGTGACATGGAATTTTTTCAGCATGTATGGTTGTTACTTGTACACAGAGCTCTACATAACATGGCCCCTGCCTAACTCGAATGTCACCTCAAGACTGTTTCACTTTAGGACCTTTGTCCTGGTTGCGTTCACAGTCTGAGATGATTTTTCCCCATGTTTGCATGGCTTGATCCTTTTTGTCATTCAGATCCTGGCTTAAATTTCACTTCCCAGGGAATTGCCTGGTGGTACACTGGTGCTTTCACTGCTGGGACCTGGTTTTAATCCCTGGTCGGGGAACTAAGATTTCACAAACTGGGTAGTATGCCATGCCCCACCAAATTCTCTTTCTAACAGACTACCAGACCTAAGGTAGCCAGCCAGTCATACACTTAACAGCCTCTTCATTCTCTGCATAGCACTGGTTACTATCTGATAATATATATTTTAATATTCTGTGTTTAATTAATTTGTTAGCTGTGCTGGATCTTAGTTGCAGCTCGTGGACTTCTGAGTTGCAGGATGCATGCGGGATCTAGTTCCCCAAACAGGGATCGAACTCCCTGCATTGAGAGCTGGAGTCTTACCCACTGCACTACCAGGAAAGTCCCACTATCTGATATTTTACATATTTGGGGATTTAGTCGGAGATTTACTTATATTGTAAACTCCAGGAGATCAGTAATAAACTGCTTTTTCAGCACTCCCGTTATACCTCTCAGAGAATTTTAAATACTCAGGGAAAAAAGTAACACTTCTCATCATACCCCTGAGGTAAAGTTCTTTATAATAATTTATATGGTGATATAGTAATTACTGTCCCCTTGCAGGCCAAACACTTGTTACCTGATTCAGTGTGCCTATTTTTAAATGTATTCCTTTACTTCCTTTACTTTCTGGTTGCTGCATACAGGCTTTCTCTGCCCAGGGCGGGGTGCCTCTCTAGCTGTGGCTCACGGGCTTCTCGGTGCGTGAGTGCGGGGGCTCAGTAGCTGGGCTCTTGGCCCTCAAGCATGCAGGCTTTTGTAGTTGGGGTGCATGGGCTGATTTGCTCCTTGGCATGTGGGATCTTCCCGGACAAGGAACCAAGCCCTTGTCCCTGCATTGGCAGGTGGATTCTCACCTACTCTACCACCAGAAGATGACATTTTGAGTGAAGACCTAAAGGAAGAAGTGAGGAAGGAAGCCAGGTGGTTATCTGAAAGACCGAGGCAGAGAACAGCGTGCACAAGGGCATCATTTATGTTGCTGTAAACACTTTAGTACGTTACTGGTAGGGCTATAAATAAGTACCGTCTCTTTGGGAGCCAGTTAAACAGTCAAAAATGCATGTTCTCTTTTTGACCCAGTGAATCCACTTTTAGGAAGTTATCCTAGATACACCCAATCATGTGTGAAAGGACATTAGTACAAGGTTGTCTATGGCAGTATCATAGCAGCAAGAGATTGGAAACAAACGTTCATCAATTGTGGCTGGCTAAATAAATTATGTTACATCCATACAGTGAAATACTATGTGGCAATAAAAAAGACTGAGATAACTCTATATGTTTACTGACGTAATTATCTGTAAATTGTGTTAAATGACAAAAACAAAATACAGAACAGCGTATGTGTATGCTGCCTTTAGAGGAGCAAAGAAAGTATGTCTGGAGGGATATATAAAAAACTGACGTGTTATCCTATGGGGAGGAAACTGGGTAACTAGGGACAGGAAGAAAACGTCATTGTGTACGTTTTTTTAACTTTTCCAACTTTAAATCATGTGAATGGTTGGTTACTTTTCAAAAATTATAAATTTATGTTGCTATAATCTTTTGTCTTTTAAGATGGAATTGTCAGCCACCTGAAGAAACAGGCTGGACCAGCTTCAGTTCCTCTCAAGTCTGAGGAAGAGTTTGAAAAGTTCATTAGTGATAAAGATGCTTCTGTGGTGGGTAAGTAGCAAGTTTGATTGTGCCACAAAATCGTCAACATGGTTTCAAAAGTCCTCCAAGTCTGAGTAAACAATCAAGTTAAAACTGTTTAGGAAGCCTTCTGGGCAGTCAAAAGACAACTCACAAAACTAGGTCAGCGTTACTATTAATGTAATATGGAGGAAAAGTGGTTTTTATTTGAGTGGCTTGGTATTCTTACAGATGTAAAGATTTAATGTCAAAGAACTAAAATAGGAATAGCTTTAGTTTTTCCTGTTACTTCTTAAACTCCTGAGATTTAACTCAAATAATAAGACTGAAAATGGGGTTTTAAAGGGGGAGGGTATAGGTAAATGATAAACCTCTGCTACTTTCACAGTTGTAGAAGAATTTACAATTTAAGATTGAATTGCTGGCTTTGTGTGTATTTTTACAGCAGTCTTTGCTTTTTCAGATGTTATCATATCTCATTATTTAAAAAATAACTTGTACCAGTTAAACACATTCTACATCTTGAGTGTTCTTTGTTTTGCTTTAAATGTGTTGTATAATACATTTGACTTAAATTTAAACATACAGCCTTGTGCTTCTCTTAATCTCCTTGTTATTGTAATAAAACTGGCTTTCTGGCAGTAGAGGATGGTTTATCATTTAAGTTTGACTAAGAGTCACTTCTTGTCCAGATTTTACTCATTCTGTGTATGTGTGTGTGTTTTATTTATTGAGGCTGTTCTCTGTCTTTGTGGCTATGCAGACTTCTTCCTAGTTTTTTCTCTAGTTGCAGGGGCTACTCTGGTTATGGCGCAAGGACTTCTCATTGCAGTATCTTCTCTTATTGCAGAGCATGGGGTCTAGGGCCCTCGAGCTTTAGTCGTTACAGTTTTCAGGCTCCAAAGTTCAGCTCAGTAATTGTGGTGTGCAGGCCTAGCTGCTCTGCGGCATGTGGGATCTTCCTGGCCTAAGGATCGAACCCATGTCCCCTGCATTGTACATGGATTCTTTACCTCTTTGCCACCTGGGAAGCCCTGAGTCTGTATTTTTTACAAGGAGTTAACCATAAGTAGACATTTAATAAACACTTTACTAGATTTGAAGTTCTAAAAATATAAGACACAGAAAAAATATGGTGAATTAATTTACATTTTATTTTGACATACTGCCTTATTTACTCCTCTGACACCTAAAATAGTTCCTGAAGCTCTAAGGAGTTAAGCAATATGCTCAAATTTTTCAACTGTGAAAAACTAGAGTTAAGACTTGAACCCTGACAAATTATCTCCCTCAGCTTCCTCAAGAACTCTTTTTTTTTTTTTTTAAGGGTAGAGAAAGAATTGTTATCCTAAATATTTTGTCGAATATCCTCAGTAGTCATGGCAAAACAGAACTGATCCTTCCTATCTTGCTTTGCTTACCATAATAAAGGCTTTGAAGAATAGAGGAGTTTTAAAGTTTTGAATATGTCTCAGCACTTACTGTTTCTTCCTTGTGTTTGACGTTTTCTGTACAGGTTTTTTCAAGGATTTATTCAGTGAAGCTCACTCTGAGTTTCTAAAAGCAGCCAGCAACTTGAGGGATAACTACCGGTTTGCACACACCAATATTGAATCTCTGGTGAACAAATACGATGATGATGGAGAGTAAGTAACTGAGTTGAATGCCCTTGTAGATATACACCTTGACCAAGTGTTATTGTGTGAACTGGTGGTGTTTTTATTTTCTATTTTTTTAAGATTTTTAAAAATCTTTTGGCCATGCCTCATGGCATATGGGATCTTAGTTTCCTAATCAGGGATCAAACCCAGCCCCCTGCATTGGAAGGTGGAATCCTAACCACTGGACTGGACTGAACTGGTGGTTTTTAAAGGATGGGGAGGGAGATGGGAGGGAGTTTCAAAAAGGAGGGGATACATGTATACTTATGGTTGATTCGTGTTGAGGTTTGACAGAAAAGAGCAAAATTCTGTAAAGCAATTATCTTGCAATAAAAAATAAATTAAAAAAAAAAAGTTTCTGTCATGATTTTGTTCCTGCCTCATGTAGCTGTCGCCTATGTTACTGTAGATATGTTACTTTTCTGAACTTCAGTTTATGTTAAGGCATTGGGATCATTCCTCAGAATCTTGTGTAGATTAAATGAGGTAATACAAGCAAAGTGCTGGCCACATTACCTTGCTTGGAAGAAGTGGTTAAATAGATGGAAAATTGTTTTTCATCTTCCTAGTAGGTCTCACTAGATCTATCTGTCACGTTATAGTTTAGCCCAGATTCAAACTAGCTCAGGGAGCTTGTTTAAATATCAGTACCTTTGCTAATAACCATTTGTGACTTGCTAAATCAAATTATACCCCACCTGATGGTGATATATCAATCCATACATCCCACTGATGATAATCATTATCAAAGTAAGCCACTATTACTAAATTAAGTGATTTCTCTCTCGCATATTCTGAGGGACGGGGAAAGGGTGGAATAATTGCTTTAGACAATAGAAACTCCCAAGGTAGAATTTAAATAGTCATTTGTGCATTTTATATGAGGCCCAGGTGGTTCTGTTAGGTGGTTCTGATGTAGCTAGACCAACACCAATCTGCCTTTAAAATCTAGTGTCTGTGGGATGTGTGTCAAGAATTGCTTGATATTTTGATTTGACCACTCTTCATGTTTTGGGAATGTGGGAAAAGCCTGCAGCAGACTTTTGGATAACAAATGGTTCATGTATCTTCATCTTTAGGTGGATTGTACTGCCAACACGAACACCTGTAATAAATATGGAGTGAGTGGATATCCAACCCTGAAGATATTTAGAGATGGTGAAGAATCAGGTGCCTATGATGGGCCTAGGACTGCCGGTAAGGAACCTGAATTACATTTTGGAAATTGGAACTCTTTGGGTCCTCTGTTCTTTGTAGTGGAAACATGACATTTTCTATACAACATACTTGTATAAAAAACAGGTCAATTTTGGACACTTGACAAAAGACTTCGCTAACTGAACAGATTATGTAAGGTTGATTTATAAGGTTTACCAGGCAGTTTTTTGTTCGACAAATATTTATTGAGTACTGACTCTGTGCCAGATACTATAGAATGGTGCCCAGAGTTTATTGATGAATAAAGCAGCCATGGTTCTCACTCTTAACGATGCTTAAATTCTGGGCAATGAAGGCAGCACACAGGTTTAAAAATATACACACGTAGATAATCACATCACATCCATCAGGATAACTACTACTAAAAAAGAAAAGAACAAGTGTTGGGAAGGATGTGGTGAAATTGGAACTCTTGTGCAATGTTGATGTGAATTTGACATAAAATAGTGCATGAAGCCACTATGGAAAAGAGCACAGCAGTTCTGAAAAAAAAAAAAAAAAACAATTACTGTATGATCCACCAGTTCCACTTCTGAGTATATGCTTAAAGTGAAGTTACTCAGTCGTGTCCGACTCTTTGTGACCCTGTGGACTGTAGCCTACCAAGCTCCTCTGTCCATGGGATTCTCTAGGCAAGAATACTGGAGTGGGTTGCCATTTCCTTCTGCAGGGGATCTTCCCGACCCAGGGATTGAACCCGGGTTTCCCGCATTGGAGGCAGACTCTTTTACCTCTAAGCCACCAGGGAAGTCCGAGTATATGCTTAAAAGAATTAAAAGCAGAGTCTGGAAGAATTACATATAAATTGTATATAATACAATGGAATATTACTCAGTCTTAAAAAGTTAGTTCTGATGTCTGTGACATGGTGAACCTTGAAAACATGCTAAGTGAGATAAGCCAGTCACCAAAAAGACAAATACTATGTCATTCCACTTGTATGAATTCGTGAGTAGTCAGTGTGTATGCTATATTATTATACACACCAATAATCTATATGGATAAGATAAATTCAGTTAGTTATAAGAGCATTAAAGAGGAGAAAAATAAAACTATATGATGTGATAGTGATTGAGGGTGGGAGTACCACATTATTAAAATGGTGGTTAGGGAGGTAACCTTTGAGCTGAATGCTCAGAAGGAGCTAGCTATGAGAATATGTGGACCAGAGCTTCCCAGGCAGAGGGAAAACAGGTGCAAAAAGACCCTAAGGCATCACTGAGCTTGATGTGTTCAAGGGACAGAAGGACCTTGTGGCTGGAATATAATTAGCAAGGATGACAGGAGAGGTTTGGGAGGTAAGTGGTCTGGCCCTGTTGGTAGGGCCCATAATGGATGAGAAAATATATTTTGGACAGTTTTATCTTGAGTCTTAACAATTAACTGGGCATATTTTAACAGCTAAGAGGAAGGTTCGCTCAGTTTGGGCATTTTAGGTGACATGGAATTTTTTCAGCATGTATGGTTGTTACTTGTACACAGAGCTCTACATAACATGGCCCCTGCCTAACTCGAATGTCACCTCAAGACTGTTTCACTTTAGGACCTTTGTCCTGGTTGCGTTCACAGTCTGAGATGATTTTTCCCCATGTTTGCATGGCTTGATCCTTTTTGTCATTCAGATCCTGGCTTAAATTTCACTTCCCAGGGAATTGCCTGGTGGTACACTGGTGCTTTCACTGCTGGGACCTGGTTTTAATCCCTGGTCGGGGAACTAAGATTTCACAAACTGGGTAGTATGCCATGCCCCACCAAATTCTCTTTCTAACAGACTACCAGACCTAAGGTAGCCAGCCAGTCATACACTTAACAGCCTCTTCATTCTCTGCATAGCACTGGTTACTATCTGATAATATATATTTTAATATTCTGTGTTTAATTAATTTGTTAGCTGTGCTGGATCTTAGTTGCAGCTCGTGGACTTCTGAGTTGCAGGATGCATGCGGGATCTAGTTCCCCAAACAGGGATCGAACTCCCTGCATTGAGAGCTGGAGTCTTACCCACTGCACTACCAGGAAAGTCCCACTATCTGATATTTTACATATTTGGGGATTTAGTCGGAGATTTACTTATATTGTAAACTCCAGGAGATCAGTAATAAACTGCTTTTTCAGCACTCCCGTTATACCTCTCAGAGAATTTTAAATACTCAGGGAAAAAAGTAACACTTCTCATCATACCCCTGAGGTAAAGTTCTTTATAATAATTTATATGGTGATATAGTAATTACTGTCCCCTTGCAGGCCAAACACTTGTTACCTGATTCAGTGTGCCTATTTTTAAATGTATTCCTTTACTTCCTTTACTTTCTGGTTGCTGCATACAGGCTTTCTCTGCCCAGGGCGGGGTGCCTCTCTAGCTGTGGCTCACGGGCTTCTCGGTGCGTGAGTGCGGGGGCTCAGTAGCTGGGCTCTTGGCCCTCAAGCATGCAGGCTTTTGTAGTTGGGGTGCATGGGCTGATTTGCTCCTTGGCATGTGGCATCTTCCCGGACAAGGAACCAAGCCCTTGTCCCTGCATTGGCAGGTGGATTCTCACCTACTCTACCACCAGAAGATGACATTTTGAGTGAAGACCTAAAGGAAGAAGTGAGGAAGGAAGCCAGGTGGTTATCTGAAAGACCGAGGCAGAGAACAGCGTGCACAAGGGCATCATTTATGTTGCTGTAAACACTTTAGTACGTTACTGGTAGGGCTATAAATAAGTACCGTCTCTTTGGGAGCCAGTTAAACAGTCAAAAATGCATGTTCTCTTTTTGACCCAGTGAATCCACTTTTAGGAAGTTATCCTAGATACACCCAATCATGTGTGAAAGGACATTAGTACAAGGTTGTCTATGGCAGTATCATAGCAGCAAGAGATTGGAAACAAACGTTCATCAATTGTGGCTGGCTAAATAAATTATGTTACATCCATACAGTGAAATACTATGTGGCAATAAAAAAGACTGAGATAACTCTATATGTTTACTGACGTAATTATCTGTAAATTGTGTTAAATGACAAAAACAAAATACAGAACAGCGTATGTGTATGCTGCCTTTAGAGGAGCAAAGAAAGTATGTCTGGAGGGATATATAAAAAACTGACGTGTTATCCTATGGGGAGGAAACTGGGTAACTAGGGACAGGAAGAAAACGTCATTGTGTACGTTTTTTTAACTTTTCCAACTTTAAATCATGTGAATGGTTGGTTACTTTTCAAAAATTATAAATTTATGTTGCTATAATCTTTTGTCTTTTAAGATGGAATTGTCAGCCACCTGAAGAAACAGGCTGGACCAGCTTCAGTTCCTCTCAAGTCTGAGGAAGAGTTTGAAAAGTTCATTAGTGATAAAGATGCTTCTGTGGTGGGTAAGTAGCAAGTTTGATTGTGCCACAAAATCGTCAACATGGTTTCAAAAGTCCTCCAAGTCTGAGTAAACAATCAAGTTAAAACTGTTTAGGAAGCCTTCTGGGCAGTCAAAAGACAACTCACAAAACTAGGTCAGCGTTACTATTAATGTAATATGGAGGAAAAGTGGTTTTTATTTGAGTGGCTTGGTATTCTTACAGATGTAAAGATTTAATGTCAAAGAACTAAAATAGGAATAGCTTTAGTTTTTCCTGTTACTTCTTAAACTCCTGAGATTTAACTCAAATAATAAGACTGAAAATGGGGTTTTAAAGGGGGAGGGTATAGGTAAATGATAAACCTCTGCTACTTTCACAGTTGTAGAAGAATTTACAATTTAAGATTGAATTGCTGGCTTTGTGTGTATTTTTACAGCAGTCTTTGCTTTTTCAGATGTTATCATATCTCATTATTTAAAAAATAACTTGTACCAGTTAAACACATTCTACATCTTGAGTGTTCTTTGTTTTGCTTTAAATGTGTTGTATAATACATTTGACTTAAATTTAAACATACAGCCTTGTGCTTCTCTTAATCTCCTTGTTATTGTAATAAAACTGGCTTTCTGGCAGTAGAGGATGGTTTATCATTTAAGTTTGACTAAGAGTCACTTCTTGTCCAGATTTTACTCATTCTGTGTATGTGTGTGTGTTTTATTTATTGAGGCTGTTCTCTGTCTTTGTGGCTATGCAGACTTCTTCCTAGTTTTTTCTCTAGTTGCAGGGGCTACTCTGGTTATGGCGCAAGGACTTCTCATTGCAGTATCTTCTCTTATTGCAGAGCATGGGGTCTAGGGCCCTCGAGCTTTAGTCGTTACAGTTTTCAGGCTCCAAAGTTCAGCTCAGTAATTGTGGTGTGCAGGCCTAGCTGCTCTGCGGCATGTGGGATCTTCCTGGCCTAAGGATCGAACCCATGTCCCCTGCATTGTACATGGATTCTTTACCTCTTTGCCACCTGGGAAGCCCTGAGTCTGTATTTTTTACAAGGAGTTAACCATAAGTAGACATTTAATAAACACTTTACTAGATTTGAAGTTCTAAAAATATAAGACACAGAAAAAATATGGTGAATTAATTTACATTTTATTTTGACATACTGCCTTATTTACTCCTCTGACACCTAAAATAGTTCCTGAAGCTCTAAGGAGTTAAGCAATATGCTCAAATTTTTCAACTGTGAAAAACTAGAGTTAAGACTTGAACCCTGACAAATTATCTCCCTCAGCTTCCTCAAGAACTCTTTTTTTTTTTTTTTAAGGGTAGAGAAAGAATTGTTATCCTAAATATTTTGTCGAATATCCTCAGTAGTCATGGCAAAACAGAACTGATCCTTCCTATCTTGCTTTGCTTACCATAATAAAGGCTTTGAAGAATAGAGGAGTTTTAAAGTTTTGAATATGTCTCAGCACTTACTGTTTCTTCCTTGTGTTTGACGTTTTCTGTACAGGTTTTTTCAAGGATTTATTCAGTGAAGCTCACTCTGAGTTTCTAAAAGCAGCCAGCAACTTGAGGGATAACTACCGGTTTGCACACACCAATATTGAATCTCTGGTGAACAAATACGATGATGATGGAGAGTAAGTAACTGAGTTGAATGCCCTTGTAGATATACACCTTGACCAAGTGTTATTGTGTGAACTGGTGGTGTTTTTATTTTCTATTTTTTTAAGATTTTTAAAAATCTTTTGGCCATGCCTCATGGCATATGGGATCTTAGTTTCCTAATCAGGGATCAAACCCAGCCCCCTGCATTGGAAGGTGGAATCCTAACCACTGGACTGGACTGAACTGGTGGTTTTTAAGCCTGATTTTTCCAAAAGCTTTATTGAGCACATATTAGGCAGTGAGCTAAGTTCTGGAAACTGTTGCTGCCCTTGAGGGGCACCTAGTAGCAGGAGATAGTAAATATATTTAAAAATACAAGTGTCAGTGAGCATTATAGGTATTCTGATAGAAATTAGGCAGAGAACCAGAAGTACATAGGAGGGATCAGGAGTAGTATCGGGGGAAAGAATTTCATAGAGAAAGTGACTCTTGAGGTGTCTCGAAAGATAAATTTTTCTGGGCAGGTTATGGTGGGGGATAAAGATTATTCCATGGAGAACAGCAGGAGGGACAGCCTCGAGATGTGAAATAACCCAGGTGTGTTGGAACCTGTGTTATTGCTGAAGTGGTGTTCATAGATGAGGTCATCGTGAAAGGTAAGGTTGGAGAGGTCAGCAGAGACCAAATTAGAGAACTAAGTGCCAAACAGGAAAATGTCGATGTTATCTTTTGGGCATTTGAGAGCCATTGAAAGACTCTGAGCTAGAGAGTAATGTGATGGATTTTGTGTTTCAGAGGAAAAGTCACTGGTGCTCCTGTCGTGGAGATTTGAAAGGGGAGGGACGGCAAGCAGCCAAGAGAGTCTAAGGGTGGCACACAAGGAGATTAAGCTTTCCACGCTATATGTGGCGGAGCTAGGATAGAACCTTTGCTGCTAGACGATCTGGCTGCAGGGTTGTTGGGCTTTGCCGTGAGGCTCTGTGCTCATTCAGCACACCACCTAGCAGCTTGTTAACCCTTAGATTTTGTTCACTGTGACCGCCTCTCACACTTGCCATTAAAGGTGGCGATCAGCCTCTTATCAGAAGTCTTATTTAGGAGACCTTATAGGAAGGGTGTCCTAAGACCTTCATGTGTACCTCAATGCCATATCATCATTAAAGATCACATCTGGAACTGATTTCAATTTTTAGACAGCAGCTGCTCTGAAATTTGGTCAGTCAGTCAGTTCAGTCGCTCAGTCGTGTCCGACTCTTTGCAACCCCATGAATTGCAGCACACCAGGCTTCCCTGTCCATCACCAGCTCCCAGAATTCACCCAAACTCATGTCCATCGAGTCGGTGATGCCATCCAGCCATCTCATCCTCTGTCGTCCCCTTCTCCTCCTGC
The DNA here is from genome assembly GCA_006410675.1 of Oreotragus oreotragus. Classification (NCBI taxonomy): domain Eukaryota; kingdom Metazoa; phylum Chordata; class Mammalia; order Artiodactyla; family Bovidae; genus Oreotragus; species Oreotragus oreotragus. The sequence goes on from SJYX01000360.1 coordinate 38,493, forward strand.
CCCCAATCCCTCCCAGCATCAGAGTCTTTTCTGATGAGTCAACTCTTCACATGAGATGGCCAAAGGATTGGGGCTTCAGCTTCAGCATCAGTCCTTCTAAAGAACACCCAGGACTGATCTCCTTTAAATGGACTGGTTGGATCTCCCTGCAGTCCAAGGGACTCTCAAGAGTCTTCTCTGTCACCACGGTTCAAAAGCATCAATTCTTCGGCGCTCAGCTTTCTTCACAGTCCAACTCTCACATCCATACATGACCACCGGAAAAACCATAGCCTTGACTAGACGGACCTTTGTTGGCAAAGTAACGTCTCTGCTTTTGAATATGCTGTCTAGGTTGGTCATAACTTTCCTTCCAAGGAGTAAGCGTCTTCTAATTTCATGGCTGCAGTCACCATCTGCAGTGATTTTGGAGCCCCAAAAATAAAGTCTGACACCGTTTGCACTGTTTCCCCATCTATTGCCCACGAAGTGATGGGACCAGATGCCGTGATGTTAGTTTTTTGAATGTTGAGCTTTAAGCCAACTTTTTCACTCTCCTCTTTTCACTTTCATCAAGAGGCCAATGCTGCTTTAAAAAGTAAAAGTCTTTGATTTAGATTCTTGGTTGCCCAGCATATTTGTATTAGGTCCTTTTTCGCTATGTAGTTTCCCTGTATGCTATGAAAATACCTGTGTTTTAAAATTGACATAAAGTTCATAGTTAATGTTGGAAGAGTTGAGAGGGGCCTATAAGGACTTAAAGGTGCTGACACCTAGCCCAAAACAAGTGATATAACTGTATATGGGTGTGTATAGTATGGAGAGGAGGAATGAATGAAGGAGAAGCAAAAGCAAGAGGCAAGATATTAATGGTTAGAACAGTGATATTTTCTGGGAATGTTTGTATTAGATACAAATCTGTGACTCAGAACCAAAAGGAATTTCCTTCAAATGTTCAGTGGAATGAGGAAAACTTGGCTTAAGGAGAGAGGCAAAGTATTACCAGCAAGGGAAAATTATGTAAACTGAGTTTACTGGGATAGAAAAATCTAGAACCAAAAAATTTCTAATGAACTGAACCTAAACATTATCTATAATCATATAGAATTTCTATAACTGGAAGGGATCTTAACTATATTTTCTCTATTGAAGTAATTTTCTTACTGTATGGGAAAGTTGAATTTTCAAGGAGAATGTCAGGGCAAGGTAGCTTCCAATAAGAGCAAGTTCTACATTCTCTCATTTGTACATATTAGGGCTTTGGGGTAAGTTGGATACTTTTTTCTGTTGTTTTTAAAGGTTTGGAAATTGTCTACTCTAACCCGCTTTTGTACTGATGTAAAAGCTGAAGCGCTGAAGAATTAAACTGATAGCTGGGCCAAGATCTTTGAAGTTAGTTGGTAGAACAAGAATTAGAACCAAGGTCTCCTGACTTTCCAACCTAGGTTTATTAAAACCAATCATTGCACTTGAGATTAAAGTGGTAAGCTCCTTAGCGTTGATGAGAGGATCATGTTGTAGATAGTTTGAGCTTTAAATAATAAAAGATGGGAGATAGTTCTTCTGCTGTCTACCTACTAAATTTTTTTTTTAAGGGGTATCACCTTGTTTCGTCCTTCCCATCTGACGAACAAGTTTGAGGACAAGACTGTGGCATATACCTGTCTCTTATACACATCTGATTTAATGTCAAAGAACTAAAATAGGAATAGCTTTAGTTTTTCCTGTTACTTCTTAAACTCCTGAGATTTAACTCAAATAATAAGACTGAAAATGGGGTTTTAAAGGGGGAGGGTATAGGTAAATGATAAACCTNGTGTTTTTATTTTCTATTTTTTTAAGATTTTTAAAAATCTTTTGGCCATGCCTCATGGCATATGGGATCTTAGTTTCCTAATCAGGGATCAAACCCAGCCCCCTGCATTGGAAGGTGGAATCCTAACCACTGGACTGGACTGAACTGGTGGTTTTTAAGCCTGATTTTTCCAAAAGCTTTATTGAGCACATATTAGGCAGTGAGCTAAGTTCTGGAAACTGTTGCTGCCCTTGAGGGGCACCTAGTAGCAGGAGATAGTAAATATATTTAAAAATACAAGTGTCAGTGAGCATTATAGGTATTCTGATAGAAATTAGGCAGAGAACCAGAAGTACATAGGAGGGATCAGGAGTAGTATCGGGGGAAAGAATTTCATAGAGAAAGTGACTCTTGAGGTGTCTCGAAAGATAAATTTTTCTGGGCAGGTTATGGTGGGGGATAAAGATTATTCCATGGAGAACAGCAGGAGGGACAGCCTCGAGATGTGAAATAACCCAGGTGTGTTGGAACCTGTGTTATTGCTGAAGTGGTGTTCATAGATGAGGTCATCGTGAAAGGTAAGGTTGGAGAGGTCAGCAGAGACCAAATTAGAGAACTAAGTGCCAAACAGGAAAATGTCGATGTTATCTTTTGGGCATTTGAGAGCCATTGAAAGACTCTGAGCTAGAGAGTAATGTGATGGATTTTGTGTTTCAGAGGAAAAGTCACTGGTGCTCCTGTCGTGGAGATTTGAAAGGGGAGGGACGGCAAGCAGCCAAGAGAGTCTAAGGGTGGCACACAAGGAGATTAAGCTTTCCACGCTATATGTGGCGGAGCTAGGATAGAACCTTTGCTGCTAGACGATCTGGCTGCAGGGTTGTTGGGCTTTGCCGTGAGGCTCTGTGCTCATTCAGCACACCACCTAGCAGCTTGTTAACCCTTAGATTTTGTTCACTGTGACCGCCTCTCACACTTGCCATTAAAGGTGGCGATCAGCCTCTTATCAGAAGTCTTATTTAGGAGACCTTATAGGAAGGGTGTCCTAAGACCTTCATGTGTACCTCAATGCCATATCATCATTAAAGATCACATCTGGAACTGATTTCAATTTTTAGACAGCAGCTGCTCTGAAATTTGGTCAGTCAGTCAGTTCAGTCGCTCAGTCGTGTCCGACTCTTTGCAACCCCATGAATTGCAGCACACCAGGCTTCCCTGTCCATCACCAGCTCCCAGAATTCACCCAAACTCATGTCCATCGAGTCGGTGATGCCATCCAGCCATCTCATCCTCTGTCGTCCCCTTCTCCTCCTGCCCCCAATCCCTCCCAGCATCAGAGTCTTTTCTGATGAGTCAACTCTTCACATGAGATGGCCAAAGGATTGGGGCTTCAGCTTCAGCATCAGTCCTTCTAAAGAACACCCAGGACTGATCTCCTTTAAATGGACTGGTTGGATCTCCCTGCAGTCCAAGGGACTCTCAAGAGTCTTCTCTGTCACCACGGTTCAAAAGCATCAATTCTTCGGCGCTCAGCTTTCTTCACAGTCCAACTCTCACATCCATACATGACCACCGGAAAAACCATAGCCTTGACTAGACGGACCTTTGTTGGCAAAGTAACGTCTCTGCTTTTGAATATGCTGTCTAGGTTGGTCATAACTTTCCTTCCAAGGAGTAAGCGTCTTCTAATTTCATGGCTGCAGTCACCATCTGCAGTGATTTTGGAGCCCCAAAAATAAAGTCTGACACCGTTTGCACTGTTTCCCCATCTATTGCCCACGAAGTGATGGGACCAGATGCCGTGATGTTAGTTTTTTGAATGTTGAGCTTTAAGCCAACTTTTTCACTCTCCTCTTTTCACTTTCATCAAGAGGCCAATGCTGCTTTAAAAAGTAAAAGTCTTTGATTTAGATTCTTGGTTGCCCAGCATATTTGTATTAGGTCCTTTTTCGCTATGTAGTTTCCCTGTATGCTATGAAAATACCTGTGTTTTAAAATTGACATAAAGTTCATAGTTAATGTTGGAAGAGTTGAGAGGGGCCTATAAGGACTTAAAGGTGCTGACACCTAGCCCAAAACAAGTGATATAACTGTATATGGGTGTGTATAGTATGGAGAGGAGGAATGAATGAAGGAGAAGCAAAAGCAAGAGGCAAGATATTAATGGTTAGAACAGTGATATTTTCTGGGAATGTTTGTATTAGATACAAATCTGTGACTCAGAACCAAAAGGAATTTCCTTCAAATGTTCAGTGGAATGAGGAAAACTTGGCTTAAGGAGAGAGGCAAAGTATTACCAGCAAGGGAAAATTATGTAAACTGAGTTTACTGGGATAGAAAAATCTAGAACCAAAAAATTTCTAATGAACTGAACCTAAACATTATCTATAATCATATAGAATTTCTATAACTGGAAGGGATCTTAACTATATTTTCTCTATTGAAGTAATTTTCTTACTGTATGGGAAAGTTGAATTTTCAAGGAGAATGTCAGGGCAAGGTAGCTTCCAATAAGAGCAAGTTCTACATTCTCTCATTTGTACATATTAGGGCTTTGGGGTAAGTTGGATACTTTTTTCTGTTGTTTTTAAAGGTTTGGAAATTGTCTACTCTAACCCGCTTTTGTACTGATGTAAAAGCTGAAGCGCTGAAGAATTAAACTGATAGCTGGGCCAAGATCTTTGAAGTTAGTTGGTAGAACAAGAATTAGAACCAAGGTCTCCTGACTTTCCAACCTAGGTTTATTAAAACCAATCATTGCACTTGAGATTAAAGTGGTAAGCTCCTTAGCGTTGATGAGAGGATCATGTTGTAGATAGTTTGAGCTTTAAATAATAAAAGATGGGAGATAGTTCTTCTGCTGTCTACCTACTAAATTTTTTTTTTAAGGGGTATCACCTTGTTTCGTCCTTCCCATCTGACGAACAAGTTTGAGGACAAGACTGTGGCATATACAGAACAGAAAATGACCAGTGGGAAGATTAAAAGATTTATTCAGGAAAACATGTGAGTACATCTTTATACTGTTTTTGGCATTTCTTGACTTCATTTTAGTTTTTTTAATCTGAGTTATTAAGCATACTATCAGTTACTTAATGTTAATTTCATAATATAGATAAAAACCTGCCAAATTTGATAATGGATTCTGTCATTTCAGCTTTGGTATCTGCCCTCACATGACAGAAGACAATAAAGATTTACTACAGGGCAAGGATTTACTTATCGCTTACTATGATGTGGACTACGAAAAGAATGCTAAAGGTTCCAACTATTGGAGAAACAGGTAATAAGAATAATTTTTCCCCTTTGTAGACAAGTTTACGTAGTACATAAACAGTTTCTTATAACTATCCTGTTGCCATGTGTGATCATTTGAAGCTATAAGAACAAATAAACTATTTCCAAAAACTACTGGGCATATCTTCCATAGGTGTTCCTTTGCCTCATGACACAGCTGATTCCTGCCCTCCCAGAAAAGATGCAAATGCCATCTAAAATGTCCTTTAACACATTGTGCCTTGTTGCTCAGTGCACTTTATCCTTAGAGATTTTCATTCTGGATTAGTTATTAATGCCTGCAGTATTTTATATTATATAATATGGCAGCATTCAGTGGGAATGGACTGTTTGCCTGGATTTCACTGGTTTGGCAGTGAAGTTCAGTAGGACACTGGAGTACACCATAATCCTATGTCAGTGCACAAGAATACAAGTTCAGACTGATTCCAGAGGGCTGCAGGGACTCTTAAATGTTGCTTTCTACTTTCTTGCTTTTTGGTTTCAGAAGTGATTTACCATCCTGCTGTACTCTTGGCATAAATCTCTCTTGTTTCCCACAGAGTGATGATGGTGGCAAAGAAATTCCTGGATGCTGGAAAGAAACTCCATTTTGCTGTAGCTAGCCGCAAAACCTTTAGCCATGAACTTTCAGATTTTGGCTTGGAAAGCACTACTGGAGAGATTCCTGTTGTTGCTGTCAGAACCGCAAAAGGAGAGAAGTTTGTCATGCAGGAGGAGTTCTCGTGAGTTACAAGTTAGCATGGGTTTGGGAATTGGTTCTGCAAAGACACCATTAAAGCCTTTGACACTACTGAGGATGTATAAAGAAGAACATTGGAATGTGAAGCTAGGTTAAGACCCATGACTGTCATTTTTCTCAATTAGTTAATAGATATTTTAAGGATCATGATTCTTAATAAATTTTGAAAAGCAAAAAAGATGGCAGCTTGGAATTCTTACATGACTATTTCCACCCTACCATTAAATATAGTAAATAGAGAACACTAGATAGCCTCTTTGAGACTGATGTAATTTCAGACCAAACCAGTCCCCTTCCATCCCTACAGAATGTCTTTGTTCTTGGAATACCACATTGGCCTAAAGTAAGCTCAGGAAATTGGAGACATCTTAAGACAAAACCAGACAGTTTTGACCATCACCTTCTGAGACTTCGGGAGATTAAAACAAGAGAAAATTTTCCTGTGAGTGAAGCCAGTAAAACAAGATAACATAAATAGGCACTGTTCTCCAGAGCAACAAAGTAAGACCTGGTTCTTTTGCAGAATTGAATTTCCAGAAGGACCAATGTGTTCTTCTTTCTCTGACCTTTCTAATCCACAAAGAACACTAGAAATATAAGAAGGTGGTGGCTTCTTATTCAGTCTGTAGTTCTGCATATTGAGAAATGAGGACTCCCCCCCCCCGCCCCCCGCTTTTTTTTTAAACTTCCAGTTACTTCCTAGGGTTGAAACTTAAGCTAAAACAGAAACAATTAAGCTAAAGTGGAAACTTTTCTAAAAATTACCTTTAGTTCTCTCATTGGTGGGAGTATGTTAACAAGTTCATCTTTGTCTTTCTAATACCAGACGTGATGGCAAGGCTCTTGAGAGATTCCTGGAGGATTACTTTGACGGCAACCTGAAGAGATACCTGAAGTCTGAGCCTATCCCAGAGAGCAATGATGGGCCTGTGAAGGTGAGGTGCTCACAGGGTTCTCAAACCCATACATAGCTGCCTCTCCTCATTTTTTTATTCCCAAAATCCTGGGTCTAAGTGAAGACAAGGTTGGCTATTGAGTTTCTGTTTTTGTTTGTCCTTACCTCTCTCATCATAAATTAAGCATTGGCAGAGCTCATAATGCTTAATAGGGGAATTTTATGATATTTGTTTTAGGGCTCAGTGACTCTTTGAGACAGAACGAGCTAACCCCTAAGAGTAGTTGTAAGATTGTTGCTGTAAGATTATTTTAAGAAAGAGTTGGGTAGCACTTGTTTCCTGTGACTTCTTGAACTTAGTCTGACAGGTGACAGACATGGGAGTGAGTTGCTTTCTGGGGAATGGTAATATCTTAATAAAGCCTGTAAGTGCAAGTTGGGTTTCAATAATGTATTTTCAGTGGCAACACAACCAATTTGAGAGGGATTGAGTCCAGGAACAAATACAGCTCTTGAGTGTATTCAACTGGCCTTACCAACTAGAGAATCTTCTGTATTTTCCAGGTAGTGGTAGCAGAGAATTTTGATGAAATAGTGAATAATGAAGATAAAGATGTGCTGATTGAGTTTTATGCTCCTTGGTGTGGTCACTGTAAGAATCTGGAGCCTAAGTATAAAGAACTGGGAGAGAAGGTAAGTGTGAAGTATATTATACAGTTGAATTTGAGTTGGAAGTTAGCATTGGCTATTGATTAATAGTTAGGCACTTAGGCACTGGTGGATTTTCTTTCAGCTGTCTCCTGACTGCACTCTGAGCCTACTCAGTGCCTTAGATACCTGCTTTAACTTTCCACTCCTCAGACTCAATCTAGATTATGATTAAAAGTACCTTGGCTTCTGAATTTGGTAATGGCTTATATGAATTCATTATATTCCACCATCTGAAATCACTTGTCTTAGCTGATGTCTTCCTTTAGTGTTAGTCGCTCAGTCGCGCCCGATTCTTTGCAACCCCATGGACTGCAGTCCACCAGGCTCCTCTGTCCATGAGATTTTCCAGGCAAGGATACTGGAGTGGGTTGCCATTTCCTTCTCCAGGGGATCTTCCCAACCCAGGGATCGAACCTGGGTCTCCTGCACTGCGGCAGATTCTTTACTGACTGAGCTACAAGGGAAGCCCATTAGGCCAGGTAATTTTGCAGGTGTCTGTATATAGTCTTAATATGTAGGAACCAAGAGAGAAAAAGGAAGTTTATGGGAAGTTTGATACTTGTGAAAGTATCACTACTCTTTCTGTCTCAGCAAAAAAAACCTATCCAGCTGTTAATGGTTTTAAGTCCTAAATTGACTGTGTCCCTCTTCACTGAAAACTTGAAACTTAAAGACCTAACCTTTTTATTAACAGCTCAGAAAAGATCCAAATATTGTCATAGCCAAGATGGATGCTACAGCCAACGATGTGCCTTCTCCATATGAAGTCAGAGGGTAAGTAGATTAAAAGCTAGTAAAAGTGTCTAGGCAATTGATAGGAAAAAATGTAAACCATTTTTATATTGGGCATGGTTTGGAGAGTCCTCATATTCCAATTGAACACAGAACCACCAGTGCCTTCCTCGCTTAACGTTTCTGGGCCCTCATGACTGCCCCAGACCTTGTGCGCTTTCATATTCCTGTGTTCTAATAGGATGTAACCTCGTCACTGATGGACAATAGTATCTGGTCAGATTAGAAATCATGAAGAAAAGGTATTCCTAGAAACAGTTGCTAGGGAAGTGTACATTAGAGTTAACTCTGAAATTTCATCAACTCTTTCTTCTTTTCCCAGTTTTCCTACCATCTACTTCTCTCCAGCCAACAAGAAGCAGAATCCAAAGAAATATGAAGTAAGTGCATTGTCTCATCTCCCCACAAATACAGACACACACATACAGATCCAGTTCTTGAACTGAGTTTATATAAGTGGAAACTCAACTCTCATGGTCAGTATGGTTGCTAATGTGCTTTTTAAAATAAAAAAGGCTTCCTATTGAGGGGGGAGAAAATCCACAGTTTTTTAAAAGGTTAAATTTTCAGAGTTATCTTTCTGTTTTCAGGGTGGCCGTGAATTAAGTGATTTTATTAGCTATCTAAAGCGAGAGGCTACAAACCCCCCTGTAATTCAAGAAGAAAAACCCAAGAAGAAGAAGAAGGCACAAGAGGATCTCTAAAGCAGCAGCCAAACATCATACCACTTTGTCAAAGGACTTTTCCACCAGAGATGGGAAAACCAGTGGGGAGGACTGGGACCCCTATGGAATTACTGCCTCTCAGGGCTGAGAGGGGCAAAATGGTTATAATATGAGTCCTGTTAAATTTTCTCTAAACTGTTTCTTAGCTGCACTGTTTATGAAAATACCAGAACCAGTTTATGTTTGTGGTTTTGGGAAAAATTATTTGTGTTGAGGGGAATGTTGTGGGGGTGGGGGGAATTGAGTTGGGGGGTTATTTTCTAATTTTTTTTGTACATTTGGAACAGTGACAATAAATGCGCCCCCTTTATACTGTCTTTTCTCCATGAGGTGGGGAACCAAAGGCTCTCTAGACCAGCACTGTCCAGTAGAACTTTATGCTATGATAGAAATGTTCTGTAATCTTCATTGCCTAATACCTATTGCTGTTGAGCATTTGAAATGTAGCTAGAACCATATTTTAGATTTTCATTAAATAGTTATGTGTAGGGTGAATAACTGCCATGATGGTCTGTACAGCTGTCTGCACTGGGTCCATAGTTAATCACCTGCAAATCATTTCCAAATTTCATCTCCTTCTATCCTTATGTGTTTATTGCACAGGACCCTAGCCTGATGATCAGAACAGGTGAAGGACCTTTCTTGCTGGGCTCTTGCTGGCCTCCCATGCCCTAAGGTTGGGTTGCTATTTATCCTTGCCATGCAGCTGAGCATGTTTATACCTCCCAGGGGCTATTCTCTGCCCAGAAATGCCCTGTATGGGTGTGGCACCAGGTTGGGGTTCATTCAAGCTGTTTTAGGAATTGCTGACACTGCTGGGTACAGCTCTCTCCCAAAGCCCAGGGTGTGGTTGTTAACTTCCTTCTCCAGGGGAAACGGGAAAGGCAATGTCCTTCTTGGTTGTGAGTGAAATATCCACTTTCTTATGCAGCACTGAGGAACAAAAAGGATAGGACTGGCAAAAGAATTGAACCATTTCCCTCTTCCTTTTTTTGGGTAAATCCAAATCCTATCTACAGTTACAGTTTTAAGTTACTGGATAATTCTAGATAGCCCTAGTTGTAGGTGATCCTCATCCTCCATGTTTGGAGAAAGAGAGTTTACTAACGTTCCTAATGCAGAGGGCCCAGGTTTGATCTCCCCGTTCAGGGAACTAGGTCCCACATGCTGCAACTGAGAGTTCACATGCCACAACCAAGACTCGGCACAGCCAAATAAAATAATAAAAAATATATATTTTTAAAAAGACTTGGGGTGGGATCTAAGGATCTAATTTTTTGGAGAGCCCCAGAAGTGGTTCATATACACAAGCAAGAGTGAGAATCACTACCTTGGAGGATTTAAGGAAAACATAAAACTTGACATAGAAGCAATCCGTTTTAATTTTTTTAGCCATGTTTGTAAAAGAATTCACTTCTAGTACATGGGTAACACCCAAGCCCATTCCCATTATGTCCTGTTGTATTACAAGTTCCTTTAGCTTTGTTACCAAAGGTTTTTTCAGGGAGGCTACCAGGTAAATTCTAATGTTCTCAAGTTATCTTGTCTTGGAAACAGTCATTTCTCAGGATTTGAAAATGACTTGGCTGAACTAAAGGTGGAGAAGCCAAGCCTCTGCTACTTTGCCTAGTCTTCAGTTACTGGATAACTCCTGGGCACAGCTGTAGAGTCTTGGCACTGTGCCCATGCCCTAAAAATTTAAATATGGTAATAATGAGAACCAAACCTCAAGAACCTAGAGCAGCTCTCCTACTTGCCATTATGGACTCAGCAAAACGAAGAGCAGACAGCTGTCCTCTTAGTTAATAGCTGCTGTTTTCTTTCCTATTACACTAGGGTAAAGAGCCATGTGTCAGCTTCAGCTGCCCCTTTTCTTTTCCTCAAACTCCAAGATGAGACCTTTGATGTGGGACAGTTTCTGATGCAAGTACTCACAGCGGCGCTTCTCTTCCCTGTAACCTGGGTACCGCTGCAGAGAAAAAGCGCCCATGTCAAAAAAGAAAAAAAAGTCAATTCTGCCTTGCTACCATCCCCAGGCCCGGTCTTACCTTCCTGAACTTTTTATATTCCTGGACTATCTTTTCTTCCAGCACCTGAAACAGAAAATGTTAGCACCAAGTTTAACCTTGAGAAAAAAATCTCCAGCTCTCTTGGGGACTAAAGTAACTTCTCATTATACCAAATTAGGCAAACTGGTTTTTCTCTCAAAACAGACTTGCTTCTCACTTTGGTCATTGAACAAACACACTTATGGGCAATTAGCAGGGAGTTTATGGCCAGTAGAACTTGAAAGCCAGCCTGGGTTCATCCAGTCCTTACCTTGTGTTCTGGAGTTCCTCGCTGAACATTGTTCATCTCAGCTGCCAGCTCTATGAACCTCTGGCTTGCAGCCCCAACACGAGCATGCAGGATGCGGTATTCGGCATAATCTGCCTCAAAGTCCTGCTCATAGGCATGTTGCTGTTCTGCACTGTGGATGGCCCTGTATTGCCTGCCAGGAGCAGAGTGTTCTTACCATCAGTATCATTGACCCCCAAAGCTTCCAGCTCCCAGAAATGCACAAGGCTTGATAAATGCATAAGGCTTGATAAAATTGGAAATAGCAAGGGACTCACAGGAGGTAATCTGGTACTTCTTCAGGGCTTGGGGATTCAGAATCTAGAAAGGAAACAAGACATGAAGGTGATGATAACGCTTTTTTTTTTTCCCCTCCCCTCTATGGCAGTTTCACCCTCTCTTTAACTCACCTGCTTGAACTGAGGGACTGTGTTCCAGCCTGGGACCCATGTCTTCATCTTTATCTTCTTGCTCCCAGTCTTCCTCCTGTAAGTCCTGACTGGACAGTCCTTGGAGAGGACTTGGAGCTAGAGTTCTGAGCCTCTTTTGTTTTAATTCTACCATAGCTGCAGGCGCTGAACGTTTCTGTTGGGAACATACCTCAGGAACATAAACAGTAATCCAGAAGCCTCCTATTCTGCCCTTTTCTCAAAAATTACTTCCATATAATGAGCTCTGGTAGCATGAAAATGATAAGCTCTCAGTTTAAAAATGTTAGCCTCATTGGACGCAACTCTTATAGAAAAACCCTTGCTATTACAACTTACCTTGTCCACATGTTTCTGGCTAGCAGAGGGAGGCAGTGCCTGATCAGGATCTCTGTTTGGAAGAAGGGTCTGGTTCCTAGGAGAGGGCATAGGAGAGATCAAGCCCAGGGTAGAAAGTAGGGCTCCATCTCTTATCACAGCAGTTAGAGTGGCGATTAGAGAAAACCAGAGCGTCCTGGGTTAGTCCCACCCTGCCCCAAGTACCTCACTTCCCACTGCGCCACGTGCTCCCTCGAGGATCCTGGGAGTGACTGTCCTTGGCTGCTTGCCAGTGGGTCTGGCACCTGGCAGGGAAAGTGGCAGGGGCACATGGCTCCCTAGGCTTCAGGCTTTGCCCCACTTATCCTAACTCCCTGCACTTTCTGGCCTCACCTCTTCTAGTGCCATCTGTGACTGGGAAATTGTGTCTCCTTCAGGATAGTCTCCCACATTCTGCCAGCTCTTACGATCCCTGGCATCTTCAGTCCGGTTGTGTCTCTGAACTGAAGATGGAGCTGGGATAGAATCCATAGCTGCCCAAATCGTGAGGCGCCCCCTGAGTGGACCCAGGCAGTGGAGGCGGTTAGGCCCAGACCTGGGAGAAGATGGTTAAAAACACAACAACACATAAACCAGGCGGGTGGAGAACTCTTAAGGAACTGTGGACATCCCCTTCCCTGACATTCTTACCTGCTACCCATTTTCCTTACCTGCCTAGGCGCTGGCACACAAGGTCCAAGCCTGGACCACCAGGGCCCTCCTGGCCACACTGAGACACTATGAAGGAAAAGAGGCAGGACCAGTGGGGACCTGGGAGCCTCAGGTACTGTGGGTGAAAGGAGACAGTAAACCCCATGAAAGTCAGTTCCTCCTCCCCAACCAGTGCTGTTCCTCCCTGAGCCAGCGGAAGACTGAAGATGGGTCCCATGGGGCTCGTTAGCACACGAGGTGCAGCTGGGCCTGAGTTCCTCAGGAGGTTAAGTCACCGCAGTCTCTTCAACTGCAGCCTCTTGGGACCAACCCCAGCAGCCCCGATTTCCCCCATTTTGGGTTCAGTTCTCGAAACTTCATCAGACCGTGACTGCTCTCAGCCTCCGGCCCTGACGATCCCTTCGTGAAGCCCATGTCTGTTCTCCCTGCACTTCACCTCCACACACCCGAGAGGGGTAACCCGCGCTTACCCCTCGGTTGCCTTGGAAAGCAATCACTGGCCGAACCTGCGGGCAGAGCACAGACTTGAGCCAAGAGCAGCAGAAGCGGCGTCCCCAGGATCCGGCGTCGGGAGCCCGGGGTGGGGGGACTTGCCTAGCGGGCTTCACTTGGAGAGTTGGGGAGGCCAGAGCCTGAGGACGCTGCTCTCCACCCCCAGGTTCCTTCGCCGGGGTCGCCGGCTGAGACCCGACCTCCGGACAGGCAGGGGATAGAGAGGATGGGGCCCGGGCCAGCCGTACCTGTTGCTGATGACACTCTTGCAGCGCTCGCAGCGCTGCGTCGTTGAGCCTGAGCAGTAGCAGGCTGGTCCGGGCAGCCGGGGTGAAGCAGAGCTGGAGCTTCCCACTTAGAAGCTCCTGGCGTCCCTCCATAGCTGCGAGGTTCAGGGGCAGGTAGAGCGCGAGCCACAGACCCGGGCCACTACCACCTCGGCTGTGCAGGGCTATGCTGGCACACCCTGGCGCCCAGGTAGGCCCCGCCCTCCGCCGGGACCCCACCCCGGCCCCACCTACAGCCGGCGCCACTCCAGGGATTTCCCAGTCGCCGGGGGGCGGCACCTCGCTCTCCCCCAGATGTTAGCAGCACCAACCCCAGCGGTTTCTTCTTGGATGGGCGGGCAGCTCTTAGGGCTTTCGGAAGAGGCTCTCCCAGTTCCGGAGAGAAAGTCTGCGGCCAGCTTCAGACGCCTTACCCGAGTCCCCATTCCTGCCTGAGTTTTTCTGCCTAACCTGAACTCAAGAGCTGCGGTCTCTAAGTGAAGCTGAACCTGCAACCCCCTAGAGGGTTTTAGGTGCAGAAGGGCGAGAGATAGCGACTGGTTGCTGGGCGGGGCCAGCTCATCACGCCAAGAGCCCCAAGGAACCAGAGGAGGGCAGACCCCAGGGGCGATTCCCGCGGCCAGCACCTGGCGTAGCCCTTTGGCTTTTCCCAGCCAGCGGTACTGCTGCTGACTCGAAACCGGCTTCTAACTAAGAATGAAAAGGAAATCGGGCCAGGTGGGTGTGGCGGCAGGAGAGAAGCTTGACTTCTCAAGCTGGAGCGCTCCCCATCGATCTGCAGAGATGCGGGCAGTGGTTGATGGCAGGGGAGTTGCAGGACAGGCAAGAGACAGAACTCAGTCCCAGGTCTCCCCTCGTGGCCTGTACATGGGAGATTGGCGGAGACTGGTGTGAAAGAGAGCTGGCTCACTCCCTCAGCAGGACCAAGAGGTGCCACGAAGTTGCCAGACATCCCAGAGGTTCAGATCCTGCTTCAGTGAAACCCCAGGACCAATAATCTCCTGTCAGCCCTTTATGTTTCCACTTGGCCCTGTTTCCCAAAAGCCCTGGTGGTATTCTCTTTCCTGGCCAGGATACCTCTGCTAAATCCCTGATGACCTTAATGCCCTTACATTTGTGAAAACTCATCAAATTGTACATTTAAAATGTATCTATTTTAATGTCAGTAAATATACCTCAATAAAGTTTCTTTTTTTCTTTCTTTTTTTTTTTTTAAGTGAAAGCTCAGAGTGGTGACTACCAGGGAATTCCCTAAAGCTGATTTTTAAATCTAACTTCAACAACAAAACATTGACCTAGCCCTCTCCTCAGGCTGTCTGCTTCTCTGGGTAACAATTTCCTAATTTGATAAACAGTTGTGGCAGGGGGTAGAGCTGGTTTCCCAGGGTCCTTTTGATTCTCAGATGATATCTGTGGCCTTTTGTTGGGTTTTCCTGGATTTAAACTCAAAGGAGTGATTATAATGGCTAAAATGTCCAAAGAGGCGAGAAGAAGCAATGCTGTAAGAGGCAACTAGGGAAGACATTTGAGAAAGAGAGAAGGGAGGTGGGGATCTAACAGTGTGTCAGGATCTCTGCATGTTACTTAATCCCTACAGTAACTTTTTAGAGTATCATTATCCACATTTTTCGTTTATTCATTCAACAAATATTTACTGAGCATTTACTCTGTCCCTGATGCTGTACTAGATCTTTGGGATACATCAATGAACAGATTCTTGTTTTGGGAGAGCTTATATCCTAGAAGGGAAGGAGACACTAGATATGCATCAAAGAAAAAAAACATAAGAAATAAGGTGAATATTAGGAAAAAAGATAAAAAATTTTTTAAGTAAAAACAAAACAAAAATATAGTATATGTTAAAAGGTAATAAGAGCTATAGTTTTTAAAAAAAAAAAGAGAGAGAGAGCAAGATAAAAGGTAGAAGGTTTGGAAATGGAGGAGGAAGAAGAGGAGGGTGGAGAGGGCTGACTGTATATTAAGTAAGATGATTCAAGAAGGCCTTCTGGAGAAAAGGAAATTTGAGCAATGTCTTTTTTTTTTTTTTAATGGCCATGCTGCGTGGCTTGCAGAATCTTAGTTCTGCAACCAGGTTTTGAACCCAGGCCCTCAGCAGTGAAACCACTGAGTCCTAACCACTGGATCACTAAGGAATTCGCCCCCCACACAGGCACCTTTTTTTTTAGTGGGAGCAATGTCTTAAAGGAAGTGAGGGGACTGGCCAAGCTACACAGCTGGAGGAACTGTTTTCTAGGCACAGGAACTAACTAGCCCGTGCAAACTCTGTAAGTCAGGAGTATGTGTGGATAGCGTGAGGAATAGCCGAGGCCAGTGTAACAGGAACAAGGTAACTGAGGAAGAGAGTAGTGAGAGATGAAGTCAGGAAAGTAAGAAGCAGGGGTAGGTCCGTGTGGGCCACTGTAAGGACTTTGGCTTTTACTTGGAGTGAAATGAGGAGTCAAAGTAGGGTTTTGAGCAGAGGAATCACATGAAATCACTTCTATTTTTAAAGGCTCACTGTGGCTGCTGTTAAGAATAGACTGTAGGGGACAAGGATAAAAGCAGTATGACCTGTTAGGAGACTATCGAAGTAATCCAAGCTAGAGATGGTGGCCACTTGCACCAGGACCAGAGGTGGGAGAAGGGATAGGGTTCTGGACATATTGGGGGTAGAGCCAACAGGATTCCCTGATGGATTGAATGTGATACATGTGATAGAGAAATGGCATCAAGACTAACTGGGATTTTTGGCTAGAACAACTAGAAGCATGAAATTGTCATCAGCTGAGGTAGGAAACATTGCTGGTGGAATAGGGTTAGTCCTGAACACTTTGAGTTGTCTGTTAGAATCCACATGGGGGTGTGGAGTGTGAAGTTGTATAGACGAGTTTGGAGATGGTGAGGAATGACTGGGCTAGAAATGTAAACTTGGTAGCATTAAACAGATAAATGCTATTAGGTTGGTGTAAAAGTAATTGCAGTTTTGCATTGTTGAACTTCACCATTTGATATTGGAACCACCAATTGAGAGACTCACTGAAGCTGATCCTCTTACTACACGGGAAGTCGCTCAAGAACTCAATGTCGATCATTCTACAGTCATTTGGCATTTGAAACAAACTGGAAAGGTGAAGAAACTCGATAAGTGTGTGCCTCGTGAGCTGACAGAAAATTAAAAAATCATCATTTTGAAGTGTCATCTTCTCTTATTCTATTCAACAATAACGAACCATTTCTTGATCGGATTGTGATGTGCAACGAAAAGCAGATTGTCTACGACAAACAACAGCTGGCAATGACCAACTCAGTGGTCGGACCTAGAAGAAGCTCCAAAGCACCTCCCAAAGCCAAACCTGCACCAAAAAAAAGGTCATGGTCATTGTGTACTGGCCTGCTGCCAGTCTGATCCACTAGAGCTTTCTGAATCCCAGCGAAACTGTTACATCTGTAAAGTATGTTCAGCAAATCGATGAGATCCACCAAAAACTGCAACACCTGTAGCTGGCATTGGTCAACAGAAAGGGCCCAATTCTCCTCCACAACAATGCCTGACCACATGTCTCACATGCTTCAAAAGCTGAACAAATTGGGGTACAAAGTTTTGCCTCATCTGCCAATTCAACTGACCTCTTGCCAACCAACTACCACAACTTTTTTGCAGGGAAAATGCTTCCACAACCAGCAAGGAGGCAGAAAATGCTTTCCTAAAGTTCCTCAAATCATGAAGCATGTATCTTTATGCTACAGGAATAAACCAACTTATTTTTCATCGGCAAAAATGTGTTGATTGTAATGGTTCCATTTTGATTGATAAAGATGTGTTTGGAGCCTAGTTACAATGATTTAAAATTCACAATTGAAAACCACAATTACGTTTTCACCAACCTAATACTTAAAACCATAGGACAGGATTACTCATCCAAGAAGACAGGGATGAGACTAAAGGACAACACCCTAGGGTACTCCAGTCTCTAGAAATAAGTCAGGGGGAAGAAAAGTAAAGGTGACAGAAAGGCAGGGAGAAAGGAGGGAAAAGAGAATGTGATGTTCTGAGAGCCAAGTGAAAACCATGTTTCAAAGAAAAGAGAACTGTGTCAAATGCCATAGAGAGGGACTTCCCTGGTGGTCCAGTGGCTAAGACTCCAAACTCCCAGTGCCAGGGGCCCCGGGTTGATCCCTGGCCAGGGAACTGATCCTACATGCCATAACTAAAGATCCCAAGTGCTACAGCTAAGACCTGGTGTGGCCAAATAAATAAGAAATTAATTTTTTAGAATGCTGCAGACAGGCCAAGTAAAATGAAGATTAAGAACTGACCATTGTGATGAAAATATTTTAAAACTGACAGTAGTGGTGGTTGTACTCGTCTGTGGATTATACTAAAACCCGTAAAATTGTACGTACACTTCAAATGGGTTACTTGTATGATATGTTAATTATATTTCAACCATTACAGAAGAAAAAAAGAATTGATCACTAGGTTTAGCAATGTGGATTCACTGGTAACCTTCATAAGAGCAGTTCTGGTGAAGTGGGAAGGTGAAAGCCTGATTGGAGAAGGTTTAAAGAGAATGGTAGATAAGGCATCTACAGAGGATATAAGGAACTTAAGCTTTGCTAAATATAGCACAAAGAAATAGGGAGTCAATTGTTAGGGGAAATAGGATCAAGAGAAAGGTTTATGGTGGGAGAAAGTGCATATTTTTACGCTGGTAGGAATTAGGGGGG
Organism: Oreotragus oreotragus; assembly: GCA_006410675.1. Classification (NCBI taxonomy): domain Eukaryota; kingdom Metazoa; phylum Chordata; class Mammalia; order Artiodactyla; family Bovidae; genus Oreotragus; species Oreotragus oreotragus. Next base: position 56,727 of record SJYX01000360.1, read on the forward strand.
GAATACTCCCCAAACTTTGAAGATGTAGGAAAGAGAAGAGGGCTGCTGAAGTGGGGTTCTTGAGTAGAATAGAGGCGGTGGGATCTGTTCAGGATTGGCTTTCCAAAGGAGCATGGATGGGTCATCTATAGGAGAAGGCCACATGGACAGAGAAGGTAGGTGCAGGTGCAAAAGACTGGTAGAGGTCTGGATTTCCCTGGTGGCCCAGTGGATAAAAATCTGCCTGCCAATGCAGGGGACATGGGTTCAGTCCCTGGTCTGGGAAGATTTCATGTCTCATGGGGCAACTCCTGAGCCTGTGTGCTACAACTATTGAAGGTCAAGTTCCTAGAGCCTATGCTCTTGCAACAAGAGAAGCCACTGCAATGAGAGGCCCAAGCACCGCCACGAAGAGTAGCCCCTGCTCACTGCAATTAGAGGAAGCCCGTGCAACGCCACAAAGACCCAGTGCAGGCAAATATTAAAGTGATACAATTATAGACAAAAAAGACTGGTGGGTGTGGAGAACGTCTAGGGGAGTGCTCTTCTGATTGCTTCCGTCTTCTCAGTGAAGCAGGAAGCAGATGAGAAAGAGTATGAGGATGAAGGAGGCGCAATAGGAGTTGAGGGATAAAAAGAGTGTGAAATAATTGCCTAGAAGGGTGAGTGAGTTAGGAATGTGCCCAATACTAAGGACTGAAAAGAAAACTGAAGTTTAGAGAAGCTTACCCAGGGTCATGGAGCAGAGGTTCTAAAACTGTGTCTGCAGACCATAGAACTCAGGAATTCTGTGAGCTTGGAAAGGGGACAATTACACCCCTTTTTTTTTTCACTAACCCCAATAAAATGTAACATTTCTTTCAGTTACGAATGTAGGCACAAACCACTTGTACTGGCAGTAATGATGTTCTCACAAAGAGAAATGAGAAGTATTTTCATTTCATATCACATTTGTTGGAGTGCTATCTAAACCTCATTTGTGCTCATCACCACTTTATAATTACAATTGTTATTACCATTACAATTCCTATTGCCTCGATCTTTTATATTATGCATTGATCAAAATGCAGTTACTATACCAGAAGCATGTTAATATTTTGATAACTATATATGAATATAATCAATTATAACATTTATGATCCCATGTAGTCTTCATTTTTTATGTTAATTGTGGCAAAATACACATAATAAAATTTACCATCTTCCCCATTTTAAAATGTACAGCTCAGTAGTGTTAATAGTACAGTAGTGTTGGTAGTAGGGCTTCTTAAGTGGCTCAGTGGTAAAGAAACTACATGTCAATACAGGAGACCCTGGAGATACAGGTTTGATCCCTGGGTCGGGAAGATCCCCTGGAGGAGGAAATGGCAACCCACTCCAGTATTTTTGACTGGAGTATCCTGTAGACAGAGGAGCCTGGCAAGGTACAGTCCATGAGGTCGAAAAGAGTTGGACATGACTTAGCAACTGAGCGCACACACCGTGTTAGTTGTACAGAGCTTGCACATTGCTGTGCAACCAATCTTCAGAACTCTTTTCACCTTGTAAAACCGAAACTCTGTACTTGTTAAACAAGAACTCTTCATTTCCCCCTCCTCCCAGTTCCCACCAACAGAAAGTCCCTTCTCCTTCCTGTTTCACTGAACGTGACTACTCTAGATACCTCATAAGTGCAGTCATATAGTATTTGTCTTTTTGTGACTGGCTTATTTCACTTTGCATACTGTCTTCGAGGTTCATCCATGTTGTAGCATCTGTCAGGATTTCCTTCCTTTTCAAGGCTGAATATGATTCCATTGTATGTATATCCCACATTTTCTATAACCGTTAATCTGTCAATAGACATCTATATTGCTTCTTATTGTTTGGGTATTGTGAATAATGCTGCTATGAATATGGATGTAGCGATACCTTGGGTGTATTTTTTAAAATATTTATTTTATTTTTGGCTGCGCTGCATCTTTATTGCTGCCCTTGGGCTTCCTCTAGTTGTGAAGAGTGGGGGCTTCTCTTTAGTTGTGCTTGGGCTTCTGGTTGGGATGGCTTTTCTTGTTGCAGATCACAGGCTCTAGGGTGCTCAGTAGTTATGGAGCACAGCTTTAGTTGCTCCACAGCATGTGGAATCTTCTCAGAGCAGGTATTGAACCCATGTCCCCACCATTGGCAGGTGGATCCTTAACCCCTGGACCACCATGGAAGTCCCCCATTGGTGTATTTTAAACCTTTTTTTAGAAGGGATCCTTAAACTTCACCAGACTGCTTTTTTGCCTAATTTTCTGGACTATTTCTTCAACTTTTATCTTCCAACTCTTCTATCATATTTTTAATTTCCAAGAGCTGTTTATTATCTTAATTTTTTTTTCCCTAGCTCCCCTGTTTTTGTTCAATATCCTCTTCACTTCTAAGGATACTAATTATAGTTCCCTCCCCCCACCCCTTTTTTTTGGTTCCTGGAATTGTTTTTAATCCTCTGAGAGCTTACTTTCTGATTCTGTTTTGCTGTGACCTATTTTTATGTTGAGTGTTTTCTTCAGTGCTTGCTGATCCTCATCTCTCCAAGGCATTAAAATCTAACTAGAAGTTTAGTATGCATGGAGAGGCCTGGTTGCACTTTACAATAAATTGACTGGATCATTTCATTATGTGATCCCTCCAATTAATCTAGCTATTCAAACTTTTCCCCATCTCAGGGCCTTGCCATATGCTATTTCTATTTGGGCTTCCCTGGTGGCTGAGAGGTTAAAGCATCTGCCTGGAATGCTGGAGACCCGGGTTCGATTCCTGGGTCGGGAAGATCCCCTGGAGAAGGAAATGGCAACCCACTCCGGTACTCTTGCCTGGAGACTCCCATGGAGGGAGGAGCCTGGTAGACTACAGTCCATGGGGTTGCAAAGGGTCGGACACGACTGAGCGACTTCACTTTCACTTTCATTGTATGTATATTGCTTAAAAAGTATTTGGAGGAAGTAACAGAAATCCGACTCAAGACACTTTACTCAAAAAACAAATACGGTGATTTTCATAGCAGGAAGCTCAGAGAGAGAACAAATGTTACAGTTGATTTATTCAGTGGCCCAAGAGCATCATCAAGGACCCAATTTCCTTCTGCCACTCACTTTGCTTCAACTTAAGGATTGTGCTTCAGAGTCAAAGAAGCCAAAAGCAGTTAAGGCCTATATGAATGAATCCTTATTCAAGTCAATGAGAAAGAGCTCCACAGTGGAAAAAAGTCCCTCCCTTTGACCTTGTTACCAAAAGCTAGGCCTCTCTCTACACTGGTGGCAAATCAGATCTTGAGACAGGGCTTCCCTCATGGTTCAGTGGTAAAAAATTCCTCTGCAATGCAGGAGATGCTTGGTCAGGAAGATCCTTTGGAGAAAGAAATGGCAACCCACTCCAGTAATCTTGCCTGGGAAATCCTATGGGCAGAGGAGCCTGGCAGGCTACAAGGGGTTGCAATAGAGTCACACATGACTGAGCGACTTAAAAAACAGCAACAACAACAAAAACGAAACTTGGAGACAGAGTTTTCGGGTTGATTTTGTAGACCTTTTTTTCTTCTCCTGTATTTCTTNGAAATGGCAACCCACTCCAGTAATCTTGCCTGGGAAATCCTATGGGCAGAGGAGCCTGGCAGGCTACAAGGGGTTGCAATAGAGTCACACATGACTGAGCGACTTAAAAAACAGCAACAACAACAAAAACGAAACTTGGAGACAGAGTTTTCGGGTTGATTTTGTAGACCTTTTTTTCTTCTCCTGTATTTCTTGACTATATAAGTCCCTTTAACAGGACACAGAGTTTTGGATGAAGCAGAAAAGGATAGCCTTATTGATGAACTGGGCTGCTCTCTTGAAAAACTGTTTCTCCACCCCAGAGAAGTTGATGAGGGTTGTTAAAACAGTGGGTCAAAGGTGGGGTCTGACAAGATTAGGGTGTGATTAGGGCTTGCACTCCTTTAATATCTTCTCAGGTGGTTGATCTCCTAATCTTTTTCCAGTTCAGTTCAGTTCAGTCGCTCTGTCGTGTCTGACTCTGCGACCCCATGAATCGCAGCACGCCAGGTCTCCCTGTTCATCACCACCTCCCGGAGTTCACTCAGATTCACGTCCATCGAGTCCGTGATGCCATCCAGAACCATTCTGTTGTTCCATGTCCAGTTCTAACTGTTGCCTCCTGACCTGCATACAGGTTTCTCAAGAGGCCAGTCAGGTAGTCTAGTATTCCCATCTCTTGAAGAATTTTCCAGTTTATTGTGATCCACACAGGCTTTGACTAAAGGCTTTGGCATAGTCAATAAAGCAGAAATAGATGTTTTTCCGGAACTCTTTTGCTTTTTTGATAATCCAGTGGATGTTCGCAATTTGATCTCTGGTTCCTCTGCCTTTTCTAAAACCAGCTTGAACATCTGGAAGTTCACGGCTCACATATTGCTGAAGCCTGGCTTGGAGAATTTTGAGCCTGTCTCTTATACACATCTAGATGTGTATAAGAGACAGCATATAACCTGTCCCTTGTCTCCTCCTTCCTTGGAAGATAGAGAGAATATGTGATCCCACTTGTCCTCAGCCATGCGGTAAACATGGTGTAAAGGTCCCACCACTGGGAACAGAAGGAGGGAGGGGGAAGGGTGGCCAGCACTGCCTGTGAACAGGTGGTAAGTTTCTCTATCCAGGGGTTTGCTATTAGGAAGTCCACTAACCCATAGATAAAAGCCACATCCTGCAATATCAGCTTAATCCATAAAAAAGGTAATATTTTGCCTCTATTTGCTGAATCTGTTCTCATCTGGTTCNTTACAGAGTCAAAGGGCACACACACTTTTCACACTGCTTAGAGGTATTGTCAGTTAGAAAAAGAACCCTGGTTTGGATCATGTCTAGCCTTCCTACTTGTCTGAAGGTGGAGAATAATTCAGAATGAATTTCCTTCTTTCCAGAAAGCTTATGGAAAAGCAAAAAGGCCAAATGTGAGCAGTTCATTAATATGCTAAGGATTCCTGAGAGTTTGTTGATTGCAGTCACACAAACGTGTCTCCTGGAAACTATTGGCTTTTTCATTCACACCCCAGGAATATTTCTAGTGTTCCTTTAGAGTATCAGCTTGTTCTCATAGATATGACTTGAATGTTTCTTGCTGGCAACTGGATAGTAAACTTAGGCTAAACATGATGTGTTTTGCCATTGTATGTATCTCACTCTCTGCTTGGCATCTCCTGCCACATCATATGTGATATGTTCACACTTTGATCTCACTAGGGTTGCAAAGGCTGTCTTCCAAAATGGAAGAGACTGGAAGCACTTTTCCAGCTGTGGCAGGAGAGTGCTAAGACTCTAGAGACAAACTGCCCACATTTGGATCCTCGCTCTGCCACTTGGCTGCATGACTTTGCTACGTTAAGAAGTCTTTCTTCTTTCAGTTTCCTCATCCATAAAATGTGATAATTAATATCATGTTCTTACATGTCTACTCCATATCAGTTCAGTTAAGTTCAGTCGCTCAGTCGTGTCCAGCTCTTTACGACCCCATGAATGGCAGCATGCCAGGCCTCCCTATCCATCACCAACTCCCGGAGTTCACTCAAACTCATGTCCATCAAATCGGTGATGCCAACCAGCCATCTCATCCTCTGTTGTTCCCTTCTCCTCCTGCCCCCAATCCCTCCCAGCATCAAGGTCTTTTCCAATGAGTCAACTCTTTACATGAGGTGGCCAAAGTACTGGACTTTCAGCTTTAGCATCAGTCCTTCCAATGAACACCCAGGACTGATCTCCTTTAGGATGGACTGGTTGGATCTCCTTGTAGTTCAAGGACTCTCAAGAGTCTTCTCCAACACGACAGTTCGAAAGCATCAATTCTTCAGTGCTCAGCTTTCTTCACAGTCCAACTCTCACATCCATACATGACCAATGGAAAAACCATAGCCTTGACTAGACAGACCTTTGTTGGCAAGGTAATATCTCTGCTTTTCAATATGCTATCTAGGTTGGTCATAACTTTCCTTCCAAGGAGTAAGTGTCTTTTAATTTCATGGCTGCAATCACCATCTGCAGTGATTTTGGAGCCCAAAAAAATAAAATTTGACACTGTTTCCACTGTTTCCCCATCTATTTCCCATGAAATGATGGGACCAGATGCCATGATCTTCGTTTTCTGAATGTTGAGCTTTAAGCCAACTGTTTTACTTTCCTCTTTAACTTTCATCAAGAGGCTTTTTACTCCATATAAACACTATGTAACTGTTTGATAAACAGCCTCATCAGTGCAAAATGTACTTTTATTCTCTTCAAACTTTATCCATACTTTGTGCTTCTCATGGGATGAGAGAGCAGCAAGTTCAGTCTACCATATCATTAGCTAAAATTGAACTTGATGGGACTTCCTGGTGGTCCAGTGGCTAAGACTTCATGTTCCCAATGCAAAGGGCCTGGGTTTGATCCCTGGTCAAGGAACTTGATCCCACATGCTGCAACTAAGACCTGGTGCAGTCAAATAAATAAATAATAAAATAAAATAAAATTGAATTTGAGACAACTAAAAAATAGCTAGGTCAGCATCTCCCAGAATGTGCCACCTGGGTGGCACATTTCCTCTATAGGGGGAATGGGTCATGATTAAGTCAGTTAGGAAAATGTTGCCCTCTTTCTAGAGTTAGAACACACATTAGAAAATCTGGGATCCTGAGAAGCCTTACAATAAAGAGACCTGTTGACTTGACTTTAACCAAGCATTTTCCAAAATTATTTGATGTGGACATTTTTCACTGAACAGCCCCTCCTTGAGAACAGGCTTTGGGCAATGCTGCCCGCCTATGAGCACAGTGTCTTTGAAGACATCGGTTTGTGAAAGGAGTCATTAGCTGTTCTTTCCCTCAGAAACATCTGTTAAGCTTCCTCCCCTCACCCCCATCTTGTACTATTGATTTATTTAAACTTTTGGCAGAACTTTACATTCTTTCTAATCAGTTCCATCTTATCTTGTTAGCTTCTGTCTTTTATTTTAGCTTACCAAGATTCGAGGCGAATCTTATGATTAAGTATGCATTCCGGTTTGTCTCCCAGAAAATTTATCAGCATGATTTGTTTTGTCTTCCTCCAGGCATTTGGCAAAAATATCAAGGAAAGTCTGCCCAAGGACAGTGCCAGTCTGCTCGCAATTGTTCTCTATGTCAGTGATATCTAACAACCCTGAAAATAATTCTCACTAACGTCTTGGTGGTAACAAATATTAAGACAAAATATTCTTCAAAGTGTTTTGATAGGAGTCTGGCTGAAGACATTAAGTTTGATGGAGTGAAAAACTGAAGTTTTCTTTTTACAAGTACTTACTGATTAATTGGTGACTACAGGGGGCATGCTTTAAGATAGGTTTGCCCCACCTCTGGGTCTCATGTATTTGCCATAGATTCAGAAAGAAAAAGAGTTGTGGTCTATGTCATATATTTACAAATTTGGCCTTATCCAAAGCATAGACTAATTCTCTTCCTCTACCCAGTCCAGTGACAGACCCTGCAGACATTTGGGGTCAAAGATAATTTGGGAACTTTCTAGGCTTGCTGCCACTTAATCCACTCAAACCTTAGCACTAGCCCCCCAGAGTTTCATTGATTAGCTACAATAGAACTTCTTTTGCAAAGAACAATTTATATTAACAGAGCAAAAGCAACAATTTAATAAAACTGCCTTAAAAACAAAGCAATATAATCAAAGTCATCAGAAACTGGAAATGAAACGAATTACGAAAACAGGAAATCCAGCAGTTGTTCTATATTTCCCTTTTGCAAAGGACAAAGGGATTCTGTTAAAATTAAGCTTATTGTTCTCCACATTCAAGTCTATTAAGCTTACAATTATGCCAAAGTTCCTTCTAAATAATAATATTGCATTTTAAGAGACATATTAAAAGTGTGTTTTAGAAAGATGATTGAGAAATTAAAGTGCCTTTGTTGCACATGAGCAATGGTGGGAAAAAATGAGGGGAGATAAGACAAGTGTCCTGAAACATCTGAATAGTGAAGTGTGCTTTATTATAACTTCTATTGGCATTCAATAATGATCACCAAATCCTGTATCAAGCCAAGACCCTGCTGTTGTGCTCTCAATCAATATTTCCAACTTCCAAAACTTAGCTCTGCAGGATTACAGAAGCACCTAAACATTCTCATGTCCAAAACTGGACTCATTATCTCCTCAGACCAGCTGCTTCTGCTCTGTTGCCTCTGTTAAGAAACGGTGCCAACAGCTCAGTGACAAAATCAGGTGTGTGGCGTCATCTTAAGTCTCGTTTCCTCATCCCTACAACTGGTAACTCATAAAATCTAGCTCCTACAGAAACAATAATAAGAGCAGCTTACACTTTATGAGAGTTTCTATGTGCTGGTCCTCATTCCGAGTGCTTTACATACATTAATTCATGAATGGCCTTAAAAATTACTCAACGCCCTTCCCTTCCACTCCATCCTTACTGCCAGCGTCCTGATTCAGGACTTGTCATTTCTCCCCTGGATTACGTTGCTTCCTAACCGGTGTCTCTCACTGTGGCCACTTCAGCCCGCTGGTGTCTCTTCTACACTGGGACAAAGAACCTTTCTAATGCTGAAAACTGATCTTGTCACTTCTCTGTTCAAAATTTCTTGCGTGGTTTTCTGTGGACTACATGATAAAATTCAAATTCCCTCCTATGATGGGCCAGCAGCCTTCAGCTATTCCTTCTGCTTTCCACCTTGCACTTTCTTTGCAAATCACTGATGTTCTGAGACACAGCACACTGCTGATCCACCCCCTGCCCCTCTGCCTCCAGAAAGTATCTGCAGACCGGAATGCCTTTCCCAGCTCCATGCTGGCTCCTGCACTCCTTTTCTCTTTCAAATCTCAGTTCACACTTCACCATGTCTTTGAAAGCTCCTTTATCCAACTCCAAAGTTCTTTACAAGTTTTTGTCCCCTGACAGACAGTGAGCTCCTTGAAATCAAGTTTAAAACTTTACAGATTTTGATACCTTCAGGTCCTGGCTATACAGCTGCTTTCAGAAATGAAAGTTATACTCCATGGAGATTGGGGATATATAAACTCCCTTCTAGTTCAAATATTCTATAATATAATAGCTTTCAAGACCTAACTATATCCAGGGACTGCTTGATACTATACAGATATGAATGTCATCCTTCCAGTCATTCAGCAATGGCTATCTGAAGATAAGGTACTCATGGGTGCCTGATTGCTGTCGTTGTTTTTCAGTCACTCAGTTTCCGACTCTTTCTGACCTCATCGACTGCAGTACACCAGGCTCCCCTGTCCATTACCATCTCCCAAAGTTTGCTCAAATTCATGTCCATTAAGTCAGCGGTGGTGGTGGTGGTGGTTTGGTGGTGGTTTAGTCGCTAAGTCATGTCCGTCTCTTGCGATCCCATGGACTGTAGCCCACCAGGCTTGTCCATGGGCTTCTCCAGGCAAGAATACTGGAATGGGGTGCCATTTCCTTCTCCAGGGGATCCTCCTGACCCAGGAATTGAACTCAGGTCTCCTGCATTGCAGGCAGATGATTTACTAACTGAGCTTTGAGGGAAGCCCTGAGTCAGTAGTGCTATCTAACCATCTCATCCTCTGCTGCTCTCATCTCCTTTTGCCTTCCATCTTTCCCAGCATTAGGGTCTTTTCTAATGAGTCAGCTCTTTGTATCAGGTGGTCAATGTATTAGAGCTTCAACTTCAGCATCAGTCCTTCCAATGAATATTCAGATGTCATAGTCCAAAAATTGCTACAACAGCTTCCTTCCCTCGTGGTCTTCTTGCAATAGATGTTGACTCTTTGCTACTGAAATGTGAGACATGTTCCTTCCCCTTGAATCTGGGTGGGTTTGTAACTCTGAAAAAAGTGCCATTATATGACCTACAAAGCAAGACCATAAAAAGTCTCTGCCTAGGACTGCTGGGAATGCTCACTCATGGAAAGCAGCCACCATGCTGTAAGGAAGCCCAAGATTGACATGGAGCCATCATATGTAAGTGTGCCTGCCAACAGCTATAGCTGAGGGTCCAGCCACTCCAGACTTGTTAAAGAGGCTGCAGATGATAACAGCCTGTAAGGTACCCTGAGCCTTGGAGGCTTTCCCACCAACATCATGGAACAGAAACAGCCTATCCCTACTGGGCCCTTTACAAGTTCCTGGTCCACAGAGACTTGAGAAGAGTATAATGATGGGGGACTTCCCTGGCTGTCCAGTGGTAAGGACTCTGCACTTTCACTGCTGAGTGAAATATATATATTATGCAGCAAAAGAAAACCGATACAACATACAATAAGGTAGGGTGACCTTTATTATGCCACTTTAAAAGAAATTCTGGTGTACTGGGAGGTTTCAGTAAGTTTTCTGAGGGAGCGGGGGGAGGACGGGTGAGAGCGGTAGTTCAGCTGTCACTCATATCTCCTTCTTAAAATTTTCCATTGCACAAAAATTACATAATGGTTTTAAACTCCAGAAGCAACAATCCAAAGCACATACCACTGTCAACATAGTATTCCCCAAACATTTAACAATGGATTCTTTTTGTCATCACACGTAAAGCCACAGTTTGTAGAATAGTCCAAAACACTGGGTTACATGAACTTAAATTCACTGAATCAAACTATCCCAAACACTGGTCACCTGGAAGAGAGAATCTTATATTGTTATTCAGGAGGGGCGGCCTTAAATGTGAAGCATAAGCAGTCAGGTTGTGATTAGAAGTCTCAGCTAGCACACTGTGCCTCTCCTCAGCGGTTCTTATAGGAAATCAGCCTCTGAGAGGTAGTGGGGGCGTGGAGGGAAAGGCATTTGATAAGCCCCCATGCTTACATAATCCGCATAGGCTGTGCAGGCCCCAGCTTCAGCTGTACTAATGGGAGCTCCCTGGCAAAGAATGACAGGTCTGAACATGTTCAAGAAAAGGATGGATGGGAAACAGAGAGATGCCTGCTTAAAGGGAGACTATTTCCAAGCAATTTAAAAATAAATAAATAAACCCTTGTTTTTCTGCATGGCTTCTTTTTACTTCAAAATAAACAGGATTCACAGTCCAGAGTGGGAAAGTGATCCTCACATGGTCCAGAACAGTTAATCTTGGTTGTTCACACGGTGATAGGATCCCTGGAATCAGTGAGTCTGTCTCATGCCTGGGGCTTGAGGCTTAGGTGGCATTTTCAGTTCTCAGGTTTCCCATGCATGTGTGTTACTAACGTTCTGCATCAAAACAGCAGAGCCTTGCTCTTTCAGTGTGATTTGATGCTGATGAGAGGCAGGATAGTACACAAGGTTACCCATCACCTCCAGCCACCTGCCTCGCAGCAGGTTACCTGGGCTGTGGGTGAATGCCATTGCCACCCAGTGGCTTACTTTCCAAAGCATATTTCTTCACTTTCAACAGTCTGGATTGCTCAAACTTTGAAGGAGATGAAATACTCCAGATCAAAAAAGACAAAGCAAAAAACAATCCTAAAAGATGATGCTGTGAAAGTACTGCACTCACTATGCCAGCAAATTTGGAAAACTCAGCAGTGGCCACAGGACTGGAAAAGGTCAGTTTTCATTCCAATCCCAAAAAAAGGAAATGCCAAAGAATTTCAAACTGCAAACTGCAGCACAATTGCACTTATCTCACATATTAGCAAAGTAATGCTCAAAATTCTTCAAGCCAGGCTTCAACAGTACGTGAACCATGAACTTTCAGATGTTCAAGCTAGATATAGAAAAAGCAGAGGAACTAGAGATCATATTGCCAACATCCACTGGATCATAGAAAAAGCAAGAGAGTTCCACAAAAACATCAACTTCTGCTTTATTGACCACACCAACACCTTTGACTGTGTAGAGCACAATAAACTGGAAAATTCTTAAAGTGATGGGACTACCAGACCACCTTATCTGCCTCCTGAGAAATCTGAATGCAGGTCAGAAGAAACAGCTAGAACCAGACATGTAACAACAGACTGGTTCCAAAGTAGGAAAAGATTATGGCAAGGCTGTATATTGTCACCCTGTTTATTTAACTTATATGCAGAGTACATCCTGGAAAATGCCAGGCTGGATGAAGCACAAGCTGGAATCAAGATTTCTGGGAGAAATATCAATAACTTCAGATATGCAGATGAAACCACCCTTATGGCAGAAAGCGAAGAAGAACTAAAGAGCCTCTTGATGAAAGTGAAAGACGAGAGTGAAAAAGCTGGCTTAAAACTCAACATTCAGAAAATGAAGATCATGGCATCCAGTTCCATCACTTCATGGCAAACAGATGGGGAAATAATGGAAACAGTGAGAGAGTATATTTTGGGGGGCTCCAAAATCACTGCAGATGGTGATTACAGCCATGAAATTAAAAAATGCTTACTCCTTGGAAGAAAAGTTATGACCAACCTAGATAGCATATTAAAAAGCAGAGACATTACTTTGCCAACAAAGGTCCATGTAGTCAAAGCTATGGTTTTTCTAGTAGTCATGTATGGAAGTGAGAGTTGAACCATAAAGAAAGCTGAGCACTGAAGAATTCATACTTTTGAATTGTGGTGTTGAGAATCCCTTGGACAGCAAGGAGATCCAACCAGTCAATCCTAAAGGAAATCAGTCCTGAATAGTCATTGGAAGGACTGATGCTGAAGCTGAAGCTCCAATACTTTGACCACCTGTTGCAAAGAACAGACTCATATAAATATATATGTGTGTACATATATATGTATGTATGTATATGAACTGTGGTGTTGGAGAAGACTCTTGAGAGTCCCTTGGACTGCAAGGAGAACAAAGCAGTTCATCCTAAAGGAGATCAGTCCTGAATATTCATTGGAGGGACTGGTGCCAAAGCTGAAACTCCAGTATTTTGGCCACCTGATGTGAAGAACTGCCTCATTGGAAAAGACCCTGATGTTGGGAAAGATTGAAGGCAGGAGGAGAAGGGAACGACAGAGGATGAGATGGTTGGATGGCATCACTGACTAGACGGACAAGAGTTTGAGCAAGCTCTGGGAGTTGAGGATGGACAAGGAGGCCTGGCATGCTGCAGTCCATAGGGTTGCAAAGAGTCGGACACGACTGAGCGACTGAACTGAACTGATATATATACGTATATATATATATATACACATATCTATATATATATATATATATATATATATATATACATATTTTTTGTCTAGGCCAATCTTCTCCTTTAAGAGATGAAGACAATAAATCCCAGAGATGGAAAGTAGATGGCACAAATTAGTGACAGAACCAAGAACAGGCCTCAACACAGATCACCTCTCCTTCCCTTACACGGCAACACCACCCAAGGCAGCATTTCCATTGTTGCTGCTCCTCCTGTTGTGCTGGTGGTTGTTTAATAGCAGAGCATTCAGCTGGGCACTGTGGTAGGCAGAATAATGCCTCCCCCAAAGATGCCCACATTTTAAAATTTTTCAGTCACTTAATCATAATTCAAAGCCCATATATTGAAACTCTGCTACACAGATATCTTGAAACATTTTTATCCATTTGTACATCCACTGAATCTTTTCAGCAGCTCTTTATTAGAAGCCTATTATTTCTAGAAACTGAGGATTAAGAAATGAACAAGACTCATAAATTCCTGCCCTCACTGAAGCTTACATCCTAGTGGGCAAGAGTCAGTAATCATGTCATCAAATTACTATGTAAGAGTTTCAAATTGTGCCAAGTTTTTTAAAGAGGCAATGGCTCAAGAGAGAGGGGATATATGTATACTTGTGGTTGATCCACATTGTTGTACAGCAGAAAGCAACACAACATTGTAAAGCAATTATCCTCTAACTAAAAATAATTTTTTTTAAAGACGTCAATCAAAAAGAAAACAGCAGGCTAATTCTGCTTTGCCTCTGGCCTGACTAACTGGTGCATCCCCAAACTGAGGGTGATGCCTCCTACAGCAACCCCAAGTTCCCAGCTCTTACACACTCTTTGTTGAAAAGGCAAGAGGGTGCATAGGGTTCTTATTTGGATATATTGTTCCCAGTATATATTTTTCTCTTAATCCCTTTTGTTGTTTGTTATCAAGGCTGGGTTCTCATAAATAAATGAAATTATTTCTTTATTAAATGAAAAGTTGCATGTAGCCACAAAAAAAGAAGAAGAAAGTGGCGATAGGAGAGAGTATAACTACATTAAAAAAAAAAAGAAGTCTGGAAGAGCACTGTAGCCAGGGTCTGTGAAGGTCAGCTAGGGCATGTAACATTTAAACTGAGACCTAAATGAGAAGAAAGCAGTCATGTGACTACCTGAGGAATGAGTATCCAAGCAAAGAGAATAGCGGGGCAAAGACACTGAGGTGGAAAAGCTCCCTATGTCTAAGGGACAAAAGAAGGCAAGTGTGGCTGGATGATGAGAGTAGCTAGGGGCGGGCAGTAGTGACTCTGGTAAAGAATCACAACAATAGATTCAGAAGCCAAGACTGCAGACCTCTGAGAAACATGATATTGCATTTAGATTGTATTCTCATCACAAAGAGGAGCTATGCTGCTGCGGCTGCTAAGTCGCTTCAGTCGTGTCCAACTCTGTGTGACCGCATAGATGGCAGCCCACCAGGCTCTGCCATCCCTGGGATTCTCCAGGCAAGAACACTGGAGTGGGTTGCCATTTCCTTCTCCAACGCGTGAAAGTGAAAAGTGAAAGTGAAGTCACTCAGTCGTGTCTGACTAGTAGCGACCCCATGGCTTGCAGCCTACCAAGCTCTTCCATCCATGAGACTTTCCAGGCAAGAGTACTGGAGTGGCTTGCCATTGCCTTCTCTGAAGAGGAGCTATAGGAGGGTTTTAAACAAGAGAGAGATATGACATATAGAGAGAGAGAAACAAAGATTTTTAGAAGACTAGTTCTTTGTCCAAGGACAAGGAAACTCAGTAAACTCAGAGGTATAGCCCTAGATCAACCTATGTAGGAGGATTATAGGAAGGCCTGGGGGAGGAATAAAGTCATCTGGTCAACCTTCATAGCTGAAGGTTGGGGGAAGGCAAAGGAAGGGGGAAAAATGCGAGGAGACAGAGAGCATCCCAGGAGCACAGGCAGGAGAAGCAAAGGCCCTGTGACAGTGTGTGTGAGCAGGCTATTCTAGCAGGTCCAAATTACCGGAGAAAGAAAGTCTGAGATAGAGAAGAACAGGACAATTCATGAAAGGTCTTGTATCAATATATGCTGGGATAAGAAACAGGAACTTGATCCTCTGTATAACATCAGAGGATTTTGAGCAGCATAGCCAAAAGATCCAGTTTATGACTTAGACAGAGTGGCCTGAAGGTACTGCTGAAGTCAATTTGGCAACAGTAAGAGAGACAGAAAGAGAGTTAGGAGGCTGATTAAATAATCCAGGGAGCGATTGATCAGAACCTGAACATAACTGTTGGTAGTATGACATGACAATTAGAATGATAATAGCTTTAACATATTGTGGTACTTGTTTTGCTTCAGGCACCCTTTTAAACAATTAATAAATATTAAATCATTTAATACTCACAAAAATCTTATAAAGTAAGACCTATTACTATCTCCATTTTACAGATAAGGAAACTGACATAGAACATCATTAAATAACTCTCCTAAAAGTAATAGATGAGTACAGTAATAAGAAATATGTGGTAAAGCTGGGGGTAAGGATTAAGGGAAGGAATTCCAGAAATACCTAGGGGGAAAAGTATTTCAAGGAATAATTTAAGGAAAAAAATTGGTAACATTTTATGAGTAGGAAGAATTATTTTAAAAATCCTATCTTTCGAGCTGTGCCTTGGGTGTTTGACTATGGCATTGCATGAGAGAGAAAAACAGTGGGTAAGCCAGTAGGCCTGTTGGGAAATGAGTGGATTCAGTTTGAGATGTTTGGAATACCTGTGGAATATTCAAGTGGGAATAGGGGAGCAGGAATTTGAAAAAGTAAGGGGGTTTTTAATAGAAATATAATCAGAAAGATGTGCACATTTTAATCCATAGAACCTGTGAATAAATTATGTTACATGTCAAAGGGAAATCAGGTTGCAATTGAAATTAATATTGCAAATCAATTGACTTTGAGATAAGGAGGTTATCCTGGACTAGTCAAATGTGTGGAATGTAATCACAAGGCCCCTTAAAAGTAGAAAGGGAAAGGCAAAATGTGAGAAAGATGCGACCACAAAAGAAAAGCACAGAGAGACGAAACATCATGGGCTTCCTGAAAATGGATAATGGGGACCACTAGTAAAAGAAAATGGGTGGCTTCTGAAAGCAGGAGAAAGCAAGGGAACGTCCTTCCCTAGAGCCTCCAGAGAGGAACACAGTCCTTCCAACTCCTTAACTTTAGCCCAGTAAGATCCATTTTGGATTTCTGACCTTCAGAACAGAGAGATAATAAGTATATGTGTATTGTTTAAGCTTCTAATTTTGTGGGGTTTTGTTATAGGAGCAATAGAAAACTAATATAGACACTCTGAGGAAGGGTCTCTGCTCAATAACAAGAAGCTTGGAGTTAGCAATAGTAGGATGGTTCAGGTACTCAGTGAGATCACAAAAGATCCAGCTTCCTTCCTATCAGAGGCCTCCTCACAACTCCACCAATAATACTTCTGTGGTTGTTCAGTCACTCAGTCAAGTCCAAATCTTTGTGATCCCATGGACTGCAGCACAACAGGTTTCCCTGTCCTTCACTATCTCCCAGAGTTTGCTCCGACTCATGTACATTGTGTTGGTGATGTCATCCCACCATCTCATCTTCTGCCATCCCCTTCTCATTCTACCCTCAATCTTTCCCAACACCAAGGTCTTTTCCAGTGAGTCGGCTCTTCGCATCAGGTGGCCAAAGTATTGGAGTTTCAGCTTCAGCAGCAGTCCTTCCAATGAATATTCAAGGTTGATATCCTTTAGGATAGACTGATTTGATCTCCTTGCTGCCTAAGGGACTCTCAAGGATCTTCTCTAGCACCACAGTTCAAAAGCATCAATTTTTTGGAACTCAGCCTTCTTTACAGTCGAACTCTCATATCCATACATGACCACTGGAAAAACTATAGCTTTGACTATAGGGATCTTTGTCAGCAAAGTGATGTCTCTGCTTTTTAATATGCTGTATAGGTTTGTCATAGCTTTTCTTCTAAGGAGCAAGCATCTTTTAATCACATGTCTTATTGGTCCAAACTGGCTTATACAGAAATACCTAGTTGTAAGGGAAGGTGAGAAATCTAATATCTGGATAAGAGTAACAGCATTATCAAGACTAGATAAGACAAGCCATGATTCACCGCTTCTAGCTGGGAGTATTGCTTTCCTAAAACAAGTTGGGTAAGGATGCAGTGAAGAAGGTATTAGGGAGGTAAATAACCTTTGGCAAAGACATAATTTAGCATCTGTCTGATTCTGAGAAGCTTAAAATTCACAAATGTTGGGACAGCTGTTCATTTATATAAAAATATAAAAACCCAAATAAGGCACTTATACCCAGATGCACCCAGTCAGAGACATAAAACATACAGAGGAGGTTAGAGTACACTATGTGTAAGAATTAGGACTTTCAATAGGTACATGCTTGCTTGGTCACTCAGTCATATTGTTTGCATGGAAGAAAGTTGAGAAACATTTATTCAAATGAAGTGGGATTTCAGATGACCTGATTAGATTTTCTATCTATATGTTCTATCGGTCTATATGTTCTTTTTCTTTCGTTGCCCAGACTCTAATGCTGGCTTCTAACCCAGTACTGGGTTAGATTCTCTTTCTGGTGAGTCATAATATCCTTCCCATATCTGGTTGTCCTGATAGATGTTTTAGAGAGAGTTCTACTGGCCCTCAGGCTAACCTTGGATCATTCCCTATAAGTGTCTGATCTGGAGACCTGGGAGAGAGGTGATGGTAGGGTTTCATTTTAAGTATTTCAGGTGTGAGATGTTTACATCTGTTAGGACAGCCATAACAAAGGACCGCAGACTGAGTGGCTTAAACAACATATGCTAATTTTCTCACAATTCTGGAGGCTAAAAGTCATCAAGGTGTCTGCAGGGTTGATTCCTTCTGAGTCTCTCCTTGGCTTGTAGATGATCATCTTCTCTTTGAGTCTTCACATAGTGATTCGTTTGTGTGTGAGTATGTCCTTCACCTCCCCTTACTAGAACACCAGATATGTTAGACTAGGGCTCACCCTAACAACTTCATTTGAACTTCATTACCTCTTTAAAGAACCTATCTTCAAATGCTGTCTCATGTGGAGATAAAGGGGTCTAGGACTCCAACATATGAATTTGGGAGTTAGGAGAGAAGGGGAAAAATTCAACTGAGGACAATGTCCACCCAGGGGGAGATTTTTCAGAGGATGTAAGGAATGTGGCTCTGCAGCTGAGCAGAGCACACCGGCCTGTAGGTAAAGACGTGGGGGTCTTTCCTGTCAATGCACTCACCCTAGGAGAGCCTGTAGCATCAGAACAGTCTGTGACCGACAAAGGGGCAAGAGGGAAACAGCCTGTGAAAGATACAGGGAAGGCCTGATCCAAGACGGAGGAGGACAACAAGGAGGGGCTGAAACACCTGTCTCCCTGTGTCTCCCGCATTGCAGCCAGATTCTTTACCTGCAGAGCCATCAGGGAAGCCCAAGTGTTTGATCCCTGGGTTGGGAAAATTCTCCGAGGAGGCAAATGACAACCCGCTCCAGTATTCTTGCCTGAAAAAATCCCATGTAGCCTAGTGGCTACAGCCCAAAATGTCCGAAAGAGTCAGACACAACTGAGCAACTTTGCACGCAGGATCATAATGTGCAGAGCCTTAAATGGTGGATCACTTGTTTTATTGCCAGTGAGGGGCCACGGCGATGACCTTGAGCTGACAGTAGAGGTGCAGTCCGTGAGGGGTCCTCAAAGGATTATTTGTAGGATGTGTTTTCAGAACCTACACTTGGACACTGCTGACCACTCTCCTTCTTGAAACTTGCGTGTCCTCAGCCCCTCCTTGTTGTCCTCCTATGGCACCCCACTCCAATACTCTTGCCTGGAAAATCCCATGGACGGAGGAGCCTCGTAGGCTACAGTCCATGGGGTCGCAAAGAGTCGGACACAACTGAGCGACTTCACTTTTACATGTTATCTCCCTTTAGCGGTCTTCAGAATCATTCAGCATTAGTGATACAGAATTGTCCCTACATACTTGCCCAAAGTGCAGTGGGCTCTGTCCCTTCTAGCGTGTTACCTTCACACCCAGAATAACATTTTCATTATTTTGCTCACCCTGATTCTACCATCCTTTAAGGACAATTCCACCCTTAGCAATTTCTCCTTATGAAGTTGATTTCTGTGTATATCTAATCTGTTACACTGGGACTGTCGGCTCTTTAGGGAAATCTTGTCTATGATTTATCCCTGGCACCCCATGAAGCATGCCATGGTGCCTTGTATATAGCAGGTGCTCAAACAAGGGCCTTTCAAACAAATGAACTGTTGCTGTTTTGAACCAAACAGGACAGAATCCAGCAGTTGACATTTTTAAATGTTTATGCTACTGACTCACCTGCCTGGGGAAGGGATGAGTTTTCTTTGAAGACTTAGTGACTTTCACATCTGTCAGATGTGTCGTATCCTCTTTAACGTGATCACTTACTACAAGAGAAACAGGTACTCAGGATTCCAGTATTTTTGTACAGTTGGATTATTATGTCTGGAAATTAATATTGCTCTGTCCTTTGATATTTACTTCAGGGTCAGTAGAAATGTAACCACCCTCACTCTCTACTCATGTTCAATCTAATCACTTAGCAAGAGGACTAGAGTTGGCACACACTGATTATTTTGAAGACCTGGGAGTGATTTTTTTTTATATAGTAAATATTTTCCAAATGTGCTAATATATGATCATTATTTCTTAATATTTTAATCTTCTTAACATGTTAACATTCTTAACATTTTGTGAGTCTCTGAATATTGAGGATAATATATACACAAGGCTGTAGGCTTGTATTAGAAAATTTTTCTCAACGTTTTGTTGTAGTTATATGTACAGATAAGGTACTGCTTCCTTCAAGACCTTCATTACAGTCAAGTTGTAATTTTATTTTAGATTAAGGATATTAAGGCATTTTATTACTGTTAATTCCTTACATATGATGCTATTTAAAACATTTCCAAACCCATCAACTCATGTAACAACACTTTGAGATAGTCTGGCCAGTGCTACCACCACCATTTTATTTAAAAATAAAGGACATTTTTTAAAAGGACATAAAGAGATTAAGAAGATAGAGCAAGTTACCAGAACCAAGAAAGAAACAGGCCTCCTTTCCTCAATTCCATGTACTTGCCAAAGACTATATAAACTTCAAATAATTTGATATTGAATTAAATGACCTTTAAGGTCTCTTCTAATTCTGAGATTCTATGAGCCCACAGATAAACATATTTCTTTAAATAGTCCTTCATATACCAACCTTTGTTTTTTTTTTAACTGTAGTGCTTAATGGTTAAGAGCTAGTGATCTGAAGTGAATCAGAATCATAATGGTCCAGCTAGAATAATTATAATGTTGGTTTAGTCAATTTAGATAATTTTTCTGAATTTCATTTTTCTCATCTGTAATTTAGGGATAATAATAGTACTTACTTTCCAGAGTTATTATGAAGTTTCAATGAAATAATATGTATAAAGTCCTTAACAAAGTTCTTAGGTCATAATAAGCTCTCAATAAACACTAGATGCTATAATTAATGGTGCTGTTATTGTTATCAATATTATTAAATTTGAGGATATATTTTTACTTTTAGAACTACATCTTAAGGATATTAAGAATAAACTAGTTAAACATCTTCCCTCTATGAATTTTATACAAACCAGGGTCATGAAATATAGCTAGCCAATTGATCATTCATGTTATAGAATATAGAGCATGTTTTTCCTTTTAGCTGTTAGTTTAAAAATAAACTTTTTGTTTTGTATGGAAGTATATTGATTAACAATATTGTGATAGTCTCAGGTGAATAGTGAAGGGACTCAGAGCCATACATATATACATGTGTCCATTCTCCCCCAAAGTCCCCTCCCATCCAGGCTGCCACACAACACTGAGCAGAGTTCCATGTGCTATTCAGTAGGTCCTTGTTGCTTACCCATTTTAAATACAGCAGTGTACACATGTCCATCCCAAACTCTCTAACTACCCTCCCCCTATTCTTCTCCCCTTGTAATCCATAAGTTTGTTCTCTAAGTCTGTGAGTCTCTTTCTGTTTTGTAAGTTCATTTGTATCATGACGACAGAGCATTTAGATGCCCTGAAACTGGAATTCAACCATGAATTAAAATACACAGTCTCTTGACTATAACACAGACAAATGCTCTGGTGGAAATAGTTCACCAAGGATTTATTAAAACTTTCCTATAAAAGGAAAAGATTCAGAGGTTTTTCACTCTAAGTAGAAAATACACAGAATCAGAACTTAAACCTCAAAACTTTGATCTTTCTTTATAAAGTTCAACAGAAGTCCTCTTAAGAAGTGTTAATCCAGTTAAATATTTAGCAACCCTTATTCTCAGCTGCAATGGGTGTCAAATCTCACGTTAGAAAATCTCCTTTTGGTTAGCTCCCATTGGATTCAGCTGCAACATTTCCGGTTACTTGCACTGTAAGACGAGCATTAGCACAAAAGCTTCAGGATCAGTGTTGGAAATCGACAAACCAGTGAAAAGCAAACCATGACAGTCAGACAGTGGATTTCCTGCGTGCTCTTAAAAAGAGAAAATCATTTCTTTGACTATTAAGAATACAATAAAGAAAAGCTTTAAGATAATGTTTTTATCAAAGACTGAAGGAATAAATATTAAATCCCTATGTTAAGGCAAATATGGAGAAAGAAATGGCAACCCACTCCAGTATTCTTGCCTGGAGAATCCCATGGACAGAGGAGCCTGGTGAGTTACAGTCCATGGGGTCACAAAGAGTCACACACGCCTTAGCAACTAACCAACATGAGGCAAATATACACACATACTGTCAAGTTTTCTTTACACAACCTTGTAACAAAGGGATATTATTTCTTATCAACGTAAAATTGTGCAGGGACAAAGAAGTGAGTAGCTTGTGGTCACATAGCTGGTGAAATATAAAAGTAGATTCAAGTCCCAGAGCCTAAGACCCCTCAGCTGGCTCAGACTGTTCTTTTTTATGTATTCAGCAAAAGTTTATGGAACTATACGATTTTAAGTTGACTAGGAATCAGATGGAGAAACAGTGGTGAATGAGACATAGTTCCAACCTGCTGTGAATTTATAGTCCTGGAAGAGAGATAAACAAATGTGCTAAGACAGCAGTAAGAAAAGTGGAAAAAGGAAGAAAAGGGGGGGTTACTTAGATCTACTGTCTCATTACAGGTCTCAGGGGAGTTGCAATTTCAAAGAAGCACATAATACAGTATACAGGTTTACAAGTATACACACTGCGAGTATATCAAGATTTAATTCCACTAGCAGGACCTTAGCAGTCCAGTCCCCAAGCAAACACCCAGGGCTGATCTCCAGAGATGTTTCTGAATCTTAATCAAAACCTCCAGAGCTCCCAACCCAGTATGGATTTCAGCATGAGGATAAAAAGAAGAAGGAGAAGGAAAGGAACTGAATGATTCTATAGCTTAAAGCAAAAAATCAACTCCTTTGTCAGAGATACGTATTAATTTACAATATCCCAGTTACATTTTAAAGGACACTGTTCTGTTCTGGTTAAAGGAAAGTATAGACCCATGCAACAATGTCAAACATATTAGAGCTAATTGCTTTATACCCTTTCCCACATCAGCGCACCAGCCAGAAGCGAAACTAAGGGGGCTAAAGCTATGTTGAAACTAGAGTGAGTTCAAAATTATAAAAGCTCACATATAGTTTCCACATCTAGAAATTCTCTCTCTCCTTGTCACACTGACCCCATCCACAGTCATTATGTCCTCCCACAATCACTGTCCTTTATGCCACATTCCTTTACTTGAGCTGGGGCACTGGGATGTTCAACCCTCCTTGTTTATTCATCATCACACCTTCATTGGGCTTCTATTACGTGCCAGGCAACACTGTGGGCTGGAAATACCAGAAACAGGATGAAGGATCTCATCTTCTCCCACATATATACTAAGAGTTTACCACTTGAGCAAACATACCTGCTTAAGTGGTGGTAGCAAAATATGGCTAAAATGATTGAACTAGCCCAGGAATGGCAAATAAGCTAGGTGAGGAAAATAATTAGGACCACTAGAGTCAACACTCAATTCTTGATTCCACTCAGTTGTTTGACCTTGAGCAAGTCGTTTGTGACCTCTGTGCCACAGTTTCTCCACCTTAAAAATAATGATAATTCCTAGTACATAACACTGCAAGATGATTTTAAAACAAAGTGAATACTATCTAGAACAATTCCTGGCACATGATAGGCACTCAGAAAATATTGGTGTATCTTTCTCACCAAGCTGATTAGTAGTTAGGTCAGTTGGGGTTACTTGGATGTAGATGTGATATGAAGTTAAGAATGCAAAAGGTGTATTAGTGACTAACACCTGTAAAAGGAAGTGGGAGGAACAGAGGGAGCCATCTGAACGTCCATCTAGGAGCTCTAGAGCACAGTCTGCCCCTTAGAAGTGTCCCACATTACACACAAATGGTTGGGCCCTTATACCACAGCCTTGCTCAGGGATTGAAAGAGTACAGCCTCAGCTCTAAACCTGAGATAGACACTGAAAGACCAAACAGCAGAAGGCCACTTGTTCAATCTCTCAGTCATGTCCGACTCTTTGCAACCTCATGGACTGCAGCACGCCAGGCTTCCCTGTCCTTTACTACCTCCCAGAGTTTGTTCAAACTCCTGTCCATCAGTTTGATGACATCATCCAACCATTTCATCCTCTGTCACCCCCTTCTCCTCTTGCCCTCAATCTTTCCTAGCATCAGAGTCTTTTGAGTCAGCTCTTTGCATCAGGTGGCCAAAGTATTGGAACTTCAGCTTCAGCATCAGTTCTTCCAATGAATATTCAGAATTGACTTCCTTTAACATTAACTGGTTTGATCTTCTTGCTGTCCAAGGGACTCTCAAGAGTCTTCTCCAGTGTGACAGTTTGAAAGCATCAGTTCTTCAGCACTCAGCCTTCTTGAAGCTCCAACTCTCACATCCATACATGACTACTGAAAAACTATAGCTTTGACTATGCAGATCTTTGTCAGCAAAGTGATGTCTCTGCTTTTTAATACACTAGTATAGGTTGTTAACTAACCATAATCTCAGCAACTGGACAGCAAGTCCTTTCCTAAAGGGAGACCTGGGCAGACATTTTCACATTGGCCACAGCAGTCAGTTTGAGGTGCTGACTCAAAAGGATTCAGAAAAGTGTTAGAATTCAATGGGCAAAAGCAAGTGGTAAATCACAACTGATTAAGGATTGAGCCATGGGTCTTAAGCAAGGAGAGGCTCACCCACCAGGAATTTGTCCTACTCATATCAATTATTTCAAAAGGCTCCTCCACCTCTGACAAAATTCCTTCTTCAGCAGTTTCTTTTAGACCCCAAAGATACCAGGAGACCCTGGCCCCAGGTCTCTGCTGCTCCCTAACACAGTACTATATAAACCACGCTCTTTTAAGGGAGGGAAATCTGCCAACTATCCAGAAGCTCCAGATTCCCAGAATCATAGAGCACTAGCGGCCACCCTTAGCTCAGGCTCTGTGTTTCCTTCTCAGAACCTCTCTCAAGGGCAAGAATTTCTCAGATGCATTCAGACTAGGTCTGATGACAGTCTGACTTAGAGCATCACTAATTATTTATACCCCAACCTTATTCCAAAATGGATTTACAGACTCTTCAAAAACAATATCAGTAGACTATTTCTTCTAATCAAGGTTTTACCTAAATTTTTGATGCACTTGTAAGGGAAACAGAATATAGATAGAGTATAACTGTAGGGAAAGTTTCTAGAAAAGGGGGGCCCTGGATGAAAGTAAAATGCTATCAGTGAAGAAAATCAGAGTTATCAGCTCAAACAGGTAATGGATCTTTTAGCACTTAAATATTTTCTCGTTGTTTTTCAATTGTGCTTTCAGTAGGGGGGAATCTGTGATTTAGTAATAGGGCTCATTTTTGCTGTCCATCGTATTTCACTTATGGTTAAGCACAGTGAGGATCCGAGTGTGTGTTCAGCTGCACCTGGCAGAGAGCAGGAAAGCTGAACAGCTGATGGCAACAGCCAGTTCCATCTCTCACCTGGTGGCAGCCACCTGCAGGGAGGTAAATCTCCTAGGAAGAAACTAAAAATCTCAGTTGCAACTTTAAAGTCAAACTTCAGAACTCTAAGTGCACAAAAAAACTAAAACAACTTCTGATGTTGATACCTGAATTTTTTATTTTAAAAATTTTCAAATTTTTAAAAATATTTCTTCATGAAGCATAGTTGGTGGTCATGAACAGGGCCTAGAATGGAACTGATTTCTCAGTTTCATAAATGCAGAAAATAAGGCAAAGCTGTCTTCCATCCTGGAAGTTCATGATGCAGATTCATCAAGTTTAAGACCTACAGGGCTCACACAATATATGTTGTTCTTAATGTCCTCTCTGTGATTCCAAATCATTGAATCATCATGCTTTTCCTGCTTCACCACCACTTCCATCTCCCTTAACATCATCAGCTTCTATAACACCAGCCCTTGATCCTTGCTTCCAGAAGTTCAACAGAGACACTCACCAGGGCCCCTAGTTGGAGCTTCATCTTTCACCTCACCTTGGAATTTAGATTGCAACTCATTTTGAAAGTCAAAAATGTAAGTGATCCAGAGGTGACCCTTGGGGCCATTCCAAGTGGATTGGGAATTCGATTCCTCCAAAATGCCACAGCCATGGCCAGAGACACCTTTCTCATTTCCAGGCAACAAAGTCCCAGGGAATACTTCATGACTCATCCTCACCAGCTGTTTCAAGGGCACTGAGTTCTGCAGGCTGAAGAGGTGGGGGTCTGTCTTCTCTCATTTATCTGACAGAATTTTTCATAGTCAAATGCCAGGAGAAAAGAAAATTACAGTCATAGCTCTTAAGAACCCCCTAAAGAAACATAGGGTTGGCCTTTGGCAAATTTCGATATTAGAAAATTAGCTTTAAGGTTCTCCAGTTTCATTTTTTAACAATCCTCTTGCTCTGTGCTGCTGCTGATTATCATATTGCAACTTTCCCCTAATTTATATAACTTTGTGTGTGTGTGTGTGTGCACACGCACACGCGCACACGCAGTCACATCTGACTCTTTGTGACCTCATAGACTGTAGCCCACCAGGCTTCTTTGTCCATGGGATTATCCTACCAAGAATACTGGAGTGGGTTGCCATTTCCTTCTCCAGGGGAATCTTCACAACCCAGGAACCGAGCCTGTGTCTCCTGCTTGGCAGGGAGACTCTTTACCATGAGCCACCTGGGAAGCCCATATAACTATGCACCTATTAGGAAATATCTGTGAGCATCTGAGAAGGGTTCTATGACTCTAGCTGGGACTAGTTGCTCCCTTTTCTGCGATCTTATTGCAACATACTGTAGTCCAAATCATATTGCAGTATTGCCTATGATCCATGTATTGATTTATCTTGATAGACTGTAAGATCCCTAAAGGTAGGCACCAAGGATTACTGATCTTTATCTAGCACATAGGAAGCTAGTTGAATATTAAAAATCTAAAGATTTCTTCATTAAAACAGATTTCTTTTTACTCACATTTTAAAATAAGGGAATCAGGTGAGCCAAAGAAATGCAAATAAGAAAAGGTTCAACCTTACTTGGAGAAGGAAATGGCAACCCACTAGTAGTTAAGAAAATACAAACAAATTACAATTTTCTGAGTTGCAAGCTGTCAAATATACCCCCCCCACACACACACACACAAATATTCTTTTAGGATTTTCAATATAAATTGCCAACAGTGTAAGGTTCATGTTACTATAACCTCCTCAACTTTGTGTGTGTGTGTATGTATGTGTGTGTGTGTATATATATATATACATATACACGTGTGTGTGTATGTGTAGCTCATGTTTGAGAACATTTGCCCTTTAATTTGCAATTAAAATCAGTTTCTTTAAGTATGTTAGTTACAAGCTCTCAATAATGAAGCCAGGCCTTGCTTCTGTGCTCAAGACACAGATGAGTACTCTGTCCTAAACAGCAACCTCAGGGTCAAGTGTCAGCAGTCTCAGGCCTAGAAGCAGTTGGATATTCCGATGACTATGCCCAGACCTAATTTGCAGTACCTGAGAAGTGACATCGGCCATTTGCCCAATGTGTGCCAGCAACTTGGGGCTGGTTTCTGCCATAGGCCATTCCTCCCCAAACCTATGTTCTAAGGAAGAATCAAGGCCCTGCTCCCTAAGGGTCATAATTCAGGAAGGAACAGAAATGCCTCTTCAGGCTACTTTAGTGCTTATACCAGTGAAACTGAAGCTCAGGTCAATCTGAACTAGTCCATAGACCTCCCTCACCCACCTCACTATAGAGAGTCAGGCCCTCCACGATGGCTGTTGTCTTGCTCTCTGTACATCCTCTACTTGACCAGGCCCTGCTTCACTCACATGACTATCCAATCCTCTTAATTATAGGGCTTCATTAGTGCCTGCTAACTGATTAGCCCACCTGATGTCAATTCCCCCTATAAATGGTAGCCTTTCTCTTCCCCAGAATAGTGAAGGCTACTGTCATGTCTTGCTCACTTTCTGCTGCAGACAGTGAGGGTGTTGTTGCTCCAGGACCTTGCTTCACACTGATAAGATTCCCTGTCCACTAAACCACTGATGTTTCTGTCACTGTCTCTAGGTTCTTTCCTTGGTCTCCAGGCTGGGCAACTATAAGGCATGCAGGCCTGTGAGGTGTCATGCAACAATATATATATATACATATATATGTTCCCTATTCTCCTAATCCTACCTCTAGAAAGCTGCCCCAGGGAAGGCAATGGCACCCTACCCCAGTACTCTTGCCTGGAAAATCCAATGGACGGAGTAGCCTGGTGGGCTGCAGTCCATGGGGTCGCTAACAGTCGGACAGACTGAGCGACTTAACCTTCACTTTTCTCTTTCATGCATTGGAGAAGGAAATGGCAACCCACTCCAGTATTCTTGCCTGGAGAATCCCAGGGATGGGGGAGCCTGGTGGGCTGCCGTCTATGAGGTCACACAGAGTCGGACACGACTGAAGTGACTTAGCAGCAGCAGCAGCAGAAAGCTGCCCAATGGGCTGCCGTCTGTGGGGTCGCACAGAGTCGGACACGACTGAAGCGACTTAGCAGCAGCAGCAGCACAGATGAATAATACTATGATACACTGGAAGTATTGCTTGTAACAGTGGGGAAAAAAATGGAAGTGGCTTATCCAAATTTCTGTAAGAAAGTGGTTGTTAGATCAACCAAGTTCATCCAACAATTGAAAACAAATTTCATAAGGATATCTAATGACATGAATGAAAGCAAATGATAAAGTATTAAGAGGAAACTACAGGGGAAAAAAACAATTATTGTAAAAAGAGGAGAGCAGTCAACAGGAAAAATGATATACAAATGTCATGGAAGATAAAGTGAATATAAATAGCATATTGCTTTGGCGACTTAAGTCAAATTTATTCTCAGCAAAAGTATCTCTTTGTCTATATCTTTAAAAACAGCCAGTTGCTTTTCTAAGTGTTTAATTTAACCAGCTCTTGGGTTCTCTGAGAGCTAGTGGCAGAAGAAAATGCACAATGATGGAGTCAGATATTGGTTTAAGGTCTCAATTTCACCACACATTACATATGACACCCTGAAGTCATTACTTAAACTTTGATCCTCAGTTTTCTTATCTTTAACATGAGCATAATAGTTATAGTCTATCCATCAGAGTAACTAGCAAACTAGCAAATACTGATAATCTTTTCATTTCCATTTCTTACATATTAAATATATTTATAGCTACCTGTCCCATTCAGTTTCTGCTAACTAGCTATCAACCAGATGAAACTAATCCTGTCAACCATAGTTGACAGGCTAACTGATCCTAGAGGAGATTCATTTATAAACAAATACGGTTCAATCAAAATTTCTCATCTGAAAATCCAAATAATATGGGAAAGTTTCAGTAATTGGAAGGGGAGCTATAATTGGAAAGGAGAGGAGCTAAAACATCAGAATATAGACTTGAAGCTGACAGCTGTTGAAAGCCCATTAAGAGAGAAGAGGAGTAGCACACATGAAAAGAAAGGAGAAGAGTGACTATAGTTTATTGTGACAACTTACCACAGGCTTCTCAGGCATGCCAGCCCACGGTCAGGCGGGGCATGAATGGGAGCATCTGCAGACCTGTTCTCCCCTACTGGCCTCAGTTCAGTTCAGTTCAGTCGTGTCCGACTCTTTGCGACCCCATGAATCACAGCACACCAGGCCTCCCTGTCCATCACCAACTCCCAGAGTTCACTCAAACTCACGTCCATCGTGTCAGTGATGCCATCCAGCCATCTCATCCTTGGTCATCCCCTTCTCCTCCTGCCCCCAATCCCTCCCAGCATCAGAGTCTTTTCCAATGAGTCAACTCTTCGCATGAGGTGACCAAAGTACTGGAGCTTCAGCTTTAGCATCATTCCCTCCAAAGAACACCCAGGACTGATCTCCTTTAGGATGGACTGGTTGGATCTCCTTGCAGTCCAAGGGACTCTCAAGAGTTTTCTCCAACACCACAGTTCAAAAGCATCAGTTCTTCGGCACTCAGCTTTCTTCACAGTCCAACTTTCACATCCATACGTGACCACTGGAAAAACCATAGCCTTGATAGGCCTGCTGCTGCTGCTGCTAAGTCGCTTCAGTCATGTCTGACTCTGCGTGACCCCAGAGATGGCGGCCCACCAGGCTCTCCCATCTCTGGGATTCTCTAGGCAAGAACACTGGAGTGGGTTGCCATTTCCTTCTCCAATGCATGAAAGTGAAAAGTGAAAGTGAAGCTGCTCAGTTGTGTCCGACTCTCAGCGATCCCATGGACTGCAGCCTACCAGGCTCCTTCCATGGGATTTTCCAGCCTAGTGATCCCTTAAACTCATGGAACCTCACTTGTGGTCTGCCATATCAGAACACAGAGAGAAGATGGCTATCTATATAGCAGAAAGCAGGTTCTCATCAGACACCAAATCTACTGATTCCTTAGTCTTGTGTTTCTAGTAGCCTCCCAAACTGAGAAATCTGTTTATAAGCTACTCAATCTGTCATATTTTGTTATAGCAGCCCAAATGGACTGACATCCACAAAACCTAAAATACTGACTACCTGGCCCTTTTACTGCAAAGACTACTGATCTCTGATACAGACCACAGTGAAACTGTTTTCCTTATATTAATATTATCCTACAGAATATTGATATACTTGAGTATATTCATTTATCATTCTCTACTTTATTTAACTTATATGCAGAGTACATCATGAGAAACCCTGGGCTGGAAGAAGCACAAGCTGGAATCAAGATTGCTGGGAGAAATGTCAATAACCTCAGATACAGATGACACCACCCTTATGGCAGAAAGTGAAGAGGAACTAAAAAGTTTCCTGATGAAAGTGAAAGAGGAGAGTGAAAAAGTTGGCTTAAAGCTCAACATTCAGAAAACTAAGATCATGGCATCTGGTCTCATCACTTCATGGGAAATAGATGGGGAAACAGTGTCAGACTTTATTTTTGGGGGCTCCAAAATCACTGCAGATGGTGACTGCAGCCATGAAATTAAAATACGCTTACTCCTTGGAAGGAAAGTTATGACCAA
>SJYX01000360.1:90878-142133 GCA_006410675.1 Oreotragus oreotragus
AAGGCAATGGCACCCCACCCCAGTACTCTTGCCTGGAAAATCCAATGGACGGAGTAGCCTGGTGGGCTGCAGTCCATGGGGTCGCTAACAGTCGGACAGACTGAGCGACTTCACTTTCACTTTTCTCTTTCATGCATTGGAGAAGGAAATGGCAACCCACTCCAGTATTCTTGCCTGGAGAGTCCCAGGGATGGGGGAGCCTGGTGGGCTGCCGTCTATGGGGTCGCACAGAGTCGGACACGACTGAGGTGACTTAGCAGCAGCAGCAGCAGCAGCCACCCACTTCAAAAGCCCTATGACCCATTA
Organism: Oreotragus oreotragus; assembly: GCA_006410675.1. Taxonomy (NCBI): domain Eukaryota; kingdom Metazoa; phylum Chordata; class Mammalia; order Artiodactyla; family Bovidae; genus Oreotragus; species Oreotragus oreotragus. Next base: position 91,185 of record SJYX01000360.1, read on the forward strand.
AAAAAAAGCAAACCCTTAAATGTGCCAGCCCACACACACAAAGGTACTTTAAAAAAAAAAAAAACTATTCTTTCAGGCTTGTGCCTTTTAAAATAGTAGTGTCTGCAGAAATGTCACATCAAAAGAAACTGCCAGAGGTAGAAGTACTTAACTGAAACTGCTTTTATTAGTATATTGCAAGAAATCTGCTGGCCTAAGAATGGAAAAAGGACTAATACTGAATAAAAATATCATGGTGCCAAAGGGAGATTTTTTATATTAAAAAAATCCCACTTCATATTTTAAAATCTAAATGAGAAGATTCTCTGACTATAACCAGTTTCTTTTTGTTTTTAAAAATAGCAGCCATTTCTGACGGAGAAGGCAATGTCACCCCACTCCAATACTCTTGCCTGGAAAATCCCATGGATGGAGGAGCCTGGTAGGCTGTAGTCCATGGGGTTGCTAAGAGTCGGATACCACTGAGCGACTTGACTTTCACTTTTCACTTTCATGCATTGGAGAAGGAAATGGCAACCCACTCCAGTGTTCTTGCCTGGAGAATCCCAGGGACAGGGGAGCCTGGTGGGCTGCCATCTATGGGGTTGCACAGAGTCGGACACGACTGAGGTGATTTAGCAGCAGCAGTAGCAGCAGTAGCCATTTCTGAATCTGCCCCAGAATTCTGATCCCTCAATGAAGTTTAGAGCTAACCCATTAAGTTAGTTAGCTGGCACATATACTAGTCTCTAAAGTCAGTCTCTACTACACAGCTGTCAACCATGTCAACCTCCCTCATACCCCTTTCAGAGCTGCTCACACCAGAGCTTTTAGTAGGCACTGTACCCTCACCTGTCTATGGGCTATGCACAGACTCTTCCCTTTATTTGCAAAGCCTTAAATCCAATGTTTTGATTAATCCTCATTTTACTACCTTATGACTCAGCATGTGCCAGGATTTTAATGACCCATATCCTCCTCCCTTACCCTCCACCTCAGGAAGACTCCTAACCCTCACCTCCTCCAAAGCACCCCCAACTTTTTAGGAAGTCCACAAAGGGGTGCCTCACATGCCCATAGAATGAGCATCTAGTTTCATCCTTTACCTAGTGTCTGCCATGTTTTCTCAGGCTCTGGCTCCCTGTGTCTAGGGCTTGAGAGCAGTCCCCACTGCAGGTGATGCCAATCATATGAATGCCAAAGTTCTAGCCAAGGATACTGTTGCTGAACCTGCTAAAATGGGAAAGACAGGGATGGTGGCTTCCCCTAAATGCGCCTCTTCCTCTAACTCTACACCACTTTGTCACGTGGTACCAAAGAAAACATCTGTCATCTTCCTGGCACACTATGTGCACACTCAGTCACTCGATTGTGTCCAACTCTTTGCGACCCCTTACTGTAGCCCATCAGGCTCCTGTGTCCATGGGATTCTCCAGGCAAGAGTACTGGAGTGGGTTGCCATTCCCTCCTCCCGGGGATCTTCCCAACCCAGGAAGATTGAATCCCCGTGTCCTGTGTCTCCTGCATCGCAGGCAGATTCTTTACCACTGAGCCATCAGGTAAACCTCCATCTTCCTGGAGCAAGTCCCCAAACAAGAACTCACACGTCTTTCTCCAACAGTATGCAACAGTTCTGCCTCCTCAGGACAGTCTAAAATCTAGTCATTTAAAAACATATATCCTCAAATTCTCATTTTACTGATTTCCCCACTCTCTCCCAGATCAAGGCCAAACATATCTTTTTTCATGGCTCCTCCATAGTTATATCTCGGCGTTTTCAAATTCAAAACTTTACAGATTTTCAAATTGTAAGCCAAATATTCCTTTCTTGTCTCTGACAGCCTCACATTGATACATTATGCCAAAAGACCCTTTTCCTACCAGCACCAAGAAGGAAAACGAGGGAAATGGAAACAGGAAATCCCTCACATCACATGTATGTTTGTCAAACTAAAAGGTTCCGCACCAAATATGAATTAAAATCTCCATCTTTCTAGAAGAAAATAACCTGTAGTTTTACAATGGCAACTTCCAAAGTTTTGAGGTTTCTAAGATCTTAGGGCCAAGACTCAATCTCAGGTTCATATCCAGGTACCAGAGACATCTCTCATCCTCTACAGACTCTATGAAAGCTGGGTTCCTCAGCATTTGGCCTAAGAATGGGAGCTCTGCCCAGAGATAATGACTCTGACCACATGTATTAGTGAGATGCATTCAGCTTCAGGTAACGGAGACCCAAAATAATAGTGGCCTAAACAAGATAGAGATTGTATTCCCTTCTTCGTAAAATTCTGAAGTTTGGTAGTCTAGGGCTGGAACTGTTCTGGAAGTCCTCAGCAACTCATGTTTCTGGGTCACTGTACCACCAACTCTACAGTATAGCCTTTGCCCTCTTACTCCAAAATGACCCAAATTATAAGGAACAGGATGGAGGAAGGATGAAAAAACAGCAAAAGCTGCTTGCTACCTGTCACCTGAAGTTACCGAAGACTGCCATACAACATTCTATTTGTGTATCTTTCTGTTCAGAACATGGCCATTCCTGGCTGCAACAGGCACTCTATTCTTTGTTCTAGGCAGACACATACCCAGCTACCAAGTCTATTCATGTGGGAGACCAGAAAGAGGATGGATATCAGGGGACAAATAGAAGTCCTTGTCATAGTGCGCTCCCGAAATCACTCTTTCTCTGTGCTAAAAATAAACCCAGAGTCCCTTAAAATAGAATGCTTTGTATTCCCTGTTTTTATAAAAAGTTGACCTACGAGTCCAAATTCTGCCACTCAGTGTTACTGTAGGCAAGTCACTTGGCAGTTTCTTTCCCTTTCACCTTAAAAGATTGTTACTCTGAGGACTGATTGGGAATAAACTAAGAAAATAAAGGTGAAAATAATTTTTTGAAATGTGATATAAATAACTCGAGGCAAAGTAGGATTCAAGCAATAAATTATCTTTTGTATTATTTAAACATGTCTCTCATTTAAATTATCTCCATTCTTCGTTTAGGTTTCTTAATGAAATGTAGCAGATAGATGTCAAGAGAGCAAAGGACCAGAAACAAAGGCTTTGATACCAAGTGATTCAGATAAGGTCATTTGTATACTGAGAAAGAAAAGGAAATTCTCTAGAAATTGCCAATATTTATGAAAACTCCCACCATTAACCTGGTCTCTCAACATTCTGCATGCCTGCATGCTTAGTGGCTGAGTCATGCCTGACTCTTCACAACCCCATGGGCTGTAGCCCCCGCCAGGCTCCTCTGTCCATGGGGATTCTCCAGACAAGAACACTGGAGTGGGTTGTCATGCCCTCCTCCAGGGGATCTTCCCAACCCAGTGGCTGAACCCAGGTCTCCCACATTGCAGGCAGATTCTTTACTGTCTGAGCCACCAGGGAAGCCCAAGAATACTGGAGTGGGTAGCCTATCCCTTCTCCAGGGGATCTTCCCGACCCAGGAATCAAACTGGGGTCTCCTGCACTGCCGATAGATTCTTTACCAGCTGAGCTACCAGGAAAGCGCCTCTCAACTTTCTACCCATATTTACTTGTTATTATTAGATATGGTATTAGATCTTCATAACAGAAGTTATTATTCCTCAAATACTAGGTTCTAGCAATCTGTCTTGCCAAGGAAGCTACCCTAGACATTTAGAACAAATAGAGCAGCTATAAAATCAACTAGTGTTTTTTAAATAATTTTCTAAAGGGTTTAGTTTTGCTGATATTGTTGTTATTTCTGTTGCTATTTGTTGAAAAGTGATGGAGAGATGGACTGTCTGAAAAGCACCTAGGAATTCTAAATGATTTCAAAGAAGGACACCAATGAAGGCAAAGGGAGTCTTGTTAGTGGTAACTTATACAGATGCTATGGTTTTGCCCCACTCTGCTGGAGAAACAGAGCATGGGGGATGCAGGGATGTTGTTGAAAGTTTTGGGAAAGCAAGGACAATTCTGAAAATCATGTTAGAACAGATTCCAGCCTCCAGCTGTATGTTTTTATCCTCTTCCTTTGGTTTGGCATCATACAAAGTCAAGCTGACTGTAATACCCTCTAGGTAACCTGATAAAAGACTTGTCAGAATAGGTTGGGTTGTGTGTGTGTTTCTTCAGTCATGTCCGACTCTGCGACCCCATGGAGCATAGCCTGCCAGGTTCCTCTGTCCATGGAATTTTCCAGGCAAGAATACTGGAGTGGGTTGCGTTTCCTCTTCCCGACCCTGGGATCAAGCCTGTATCTCTTGGGCATCCCATATGGGCAGGTAGATTCTTTACCACTGTGCCACCTGGGAAGACCCAGGCTGAGTTATGGTGCACCAACAAAAGAACCTCAAATTCTCAATGATATAATACATTATTGTTAATGTGTTAATTTCTTTCCTATGCTACATATCTAGCATGAGCTAGAGGAGACTGCTGTTCTATACATCTGTCCAAGGACACAGGCTGTCAAAGTCTCTAGTAACTTCTGGGTACATTACCAGGAAGAGAAAGCCTCTGTTGTACCCACAGAAAGGAGAGAGAGCACTGGAGTGTCATCTAAGAGATTTTTACCACCTTAGCCCAAATAATACAATTCACTTCTGCTCATAGCCCACTGAACAGAATAGGTCACGTGGCCCCAAACTAAGTGCAAAGAAGCCAAATAATGTGAGCAAGTACATGGAATATTTGGCAATTTTTCTATGCCATGGTAATGGTTGAAATGCTTCCTGCCTCATTTATTCTTCATGCTTTCTATAAATGACAGGTTTTATTTTGAAGAACTTTCTTTTTTTATATAAGGTAAGACAATATCTTGGTCTTCCAGTATGATTCCCTCTATGCACACACAGTGAAGGAATAAAAATTTATTCTAAAGGTCATGAAGGTACACATATATTTAAGTCTGAAGTGTGTTCCAATGAGAGTGGCTGATAGAACAGTGTAACAGGCAAAAGCACAGGCCCTAGACAACTTGGGTTTGAATTTCATTTCCCCCATTTACCAGCCACATGAAACTCCAATACTTCGGCTATCTAATGCGAAGAACTGACTCATTTGAAAAGACCCTGATGCTGGGAAAGATTGAAGGCGGGAGAAGGGGACGACAGAGGATGAGATGGTTGGATGGCATCACCGACTCAATGGGCGTGAGTCTGAGTAAACTCTGGGAGCTGATGATGGACAGGGGGACCTGGCGTGCTGCAGTCCATGGGGTCGCAGAGTCGGACACAACTGAACAACTGAACTGAACTTGGTAAAGATATGTGAGCTTCTATGTCAAATAGAAAATTTTCTCATCTCTAGAATAAAGATGATTATAGCACTTATTTTGTGGTTCCTGTAAAGATCAAATTAACTAAACTGGTCTATATAAAATACTTACCACCAAGCTTAGTACTTACATGTTCAGTGAAAGTTAACACATTGCTTACTGTCCTGGCTTTTTATTTCATCGATTCAGTTTCAGGCTCTAGTCTCCTAACATGTCTCCTTGGATTAATGATTCATTGTCTGGTTTCCACATCTTTCTCCTCTCTCTTCTTTCAAAGTCTCTGCTTTTTCTAATCTCCTCAGTTGCTGGTTCTCTTTTCTCCCATATCAAATGGCACCTCTCTAAAATTCACACACACACACAATGTTAACACAGAGCAGTGACAATGCCTTTTAGTTCCTGAGTGCTTCTCCTCCACTGGCCCAATCTGTCTAGCAAATAGTTGTGTGACTGAAGGAAGAACCCCAGGAACCCTAGAGTCTCCTTGCCCAGTCTGGACTTAAAGCTCTGTTGCTTATTTACTGTGACATTGGATATTGGATATTTTAATACACTGCTCTGACCTTCATTTAATTGTTTATAAATATATAGATAATAGTAATATGTAATTCATTAGGCTGCTGATATACGAATTTAGTACAGCGATTGGTATAGAATAAGTGCTCAATAAATTACTCTGTAAAAGAGGACAACAATATTTAAAGGACATGCATGAGCTTAAGGAAGCTCTGAAAACATAAACTGTTATGTCAGTGTTTTCTATGCATGTCTATATCTATATGTGTGTTTGTATGCACACATATATGTGTGTATACAAAGGTGCTATTTCCCAAAACAAAAAGATGCAAAAACAACTAGAATCAGCATTTTGTGCTAGGGATAACTGCTGGCCCATCACTAGATTACTATCCTTTCAGCACAGATCTCATCAAGCATCAATATATTGTTACTTACTTAGATATACATCCTATTCTTAGTGCATTATGCTTTAGTTTCTAGAAAGCTGCCAACTAGCATCAATACAAAAATAAAATGTATAAGTATTCACTGAATGCTTACTCTATGCAAGATACAACTGCTGTGAAGCCGATTAAATATTTTTAGCTTCATGCATTATCAGTTGACTGATACCAAAGGTACTAACTTCTTACTGGAACATTATCATGGAATATTGAGTGTCATTTCTGTTTTTAAAAGCGCTCCTATCAGGAGAGCTCTATACTATTTTGTTCTATTTTGCTCTGAGAAAAAGAAACTGCAACAGAGATGAACATCAGATTTTGTTTTGTTGTTCACAGTATGGTACTATCTTGTCTGATGAAATGAATTAGATTTCCATCTGACTGCTCCTGTGGATGAGAAGAAGTTTACCTGCTAATATGAAGACTGACCCTACTAACCCCTTCTCTGAAAACTATAAAGTACATTGTTGTGTTTTTATATTAATAAACATTGGCAACCAGTGGATTTCAGTTTATTATTTTTTCAGAGTTTTTCCAATTGACCTAGCCTGGCAATATTTAATGTACAAGGGCCAGGCATGAGACCAAAAAGCAAGCCTTGTGACCTCTGAAAATTTACTCATTAGCCAGCAAGTTCTGTACTAGTGCTATGCAATAGAAATATGTGATCCACTCACATTATTTAGAATTTTCTAGTAACCACATCTTAAAACAAAGTACTTTTAAAGTAAAAGAAATAGGTGAGATTGACTTAATGAGGTATTTTAGTTAAAATAATGTCATTTCAATGTAATCAATACAAAAATCATTGAGATAGCTTGCATGCACTCTTATTTTGTCTCTGAAATCTAGTGGGCATTTTCCACTTACAGTATATCTTAATTTGGACTACCTGCATTTCAACTGCTTAATGGCCACATGTGGCTGGTAGCTGCTATACTTAGTGCACTTCAACTCAGACACTCAATCGTGTCCAACTCTTTGCGACCCCATGGACTGCAGCATGCCAGGCTTCTCTGTCCATCACCAACTCCTGAGGCTTACTCAAACTCATGTCCATCGAGTCAGTGATGCCATCCAAACATCTCATCCTCCATCGTCCCTTTCTCCTCCTGCCTTCTATCTTTTCCAGAATCAAGCTCTTTTCCAATGAGTCAGTTCTTCATATCAGGAGGCCAAAGTATTGGAGCTTCAGCATCAGTGCTTCCAATGAATATTCAGGACTGATTTATCCTGCAGTCCAAGGGACTCTCAAGAGTATTCTCCAACACCACAGTTCAAAAGCATCAATTCTGGACAGTTCAGTGCTATACTATTGTTGAGTAATCTACTAGGATAAAAACTTAATAAAAATTTAGCACTATATATGGAATTATTACATCATATATTATACATTACTTTGTAATTTAAATAAAGGAAACAAATTCAGATGGCTAACACAAATTTAGCTTTAAAATTTTTTAATATAAATTTATTTATTTTAATTGGAGGCTAATTACTTTACAATATTGTATTGGTTTTGCCATACATCAACATATATATTAAACATTTTTTAAAATTCTACATCATAAATCATTTCTCATGTGGCCAAAAAAGAAGGAGGAAAAGAATACTAGACCATAGAAGGAGCAAGTCGAGATATGAGCACAAAGGTACTTCCCTGGTGGTCTAGTAGTTAAGAATCTGCCTTGAAATACAGGGAACGTGGGTTCAGTTCCTGGTCAGGGAACTAAGATCCCACTTGCCACAGGGCAAGTAAGCCTGTGTACCACAACTACAGAGTCTGCATGCCACAACTAAGACCCAAAATAAATAAACCATTTTTTTTAAAGGATATGAGGAAGGTACTTAATTTCCTATTTTTAAACACAACCATATAGGAATGGTTTGAAAAAAAAAAACCTATATAAGGGAAAAAAGGATATAGTCATTGAGTATATACAGTGGTAGAAATTCTAAGGATGTTCGCACAGTTGTGGACACTGGTTCACCAGAATTCATGAGAGAAGTCTGCTGTTCATTTAAAATACAATGTGATGAGTGTTAACCTTGAGATACATACTGGGAAATAAGGAAACAAAACAAAGCACTGGGAGGAGTATCAAATATTGAATAGCTTAGATGAAAAGATGAGAAATGTAACTAAGGCTCTTATTTTTCTTTCACGTAAGAGAGAAAAAAAAATACATGTGATTTTGGAAAATGGGGAGGTGTCTCAAGTCAAGAAAGTAAGAATCTGACATAAAGTCTCCTCAGTCAACATGTTGTTAAATATTGAGTCACTATTAGGATATTAAAACACAGTAATAATAGGGCTAGAAATAGAGATGGGTGTTATCGCTCAGTTTCCAACCAGGAAAACTGAAACCACTCCTAATATGTAAAACAGAGGGGATTTATCCAGGGAATGCATTGTCCAAGTGTTAGAATTACAGAGAAACCAGACAGGAGAAAGGACAGGACTCAAAGGTCAGCAATCACCAGAAGCCCCACTCATCTTCAGGATTAGAAGAACACAGGTGGGTTTCCAGAGCCAAAGCATGAGACCACTTAGCAGAAGCTCAAACCACAGAGGGTTTTCCTCACAAAAACCGGGAAAACTAAGACAGAAGCTTCCTGTGTGACCTGGACTTGGAGAAAATGCAGCTACTAACCAGAAAAGAAAAAAAAAAAAAAAAAATGTAAAGGGCCCAGGTTTGATCCCTCATCAGGGAACTAAGATCCCACAAGCCACGCAGAGTGGCCAAAGAAAGAAAAGGCAGACAGATGCTCTTCCTTCCTTCTCCTTCTATGCTCCGGTCTCCCTCCCCAGAGGCTTCCGAGAGAAGAACAGAGCAAGAGCAAGAAATGCATCAGCTAGCAAACAGGTTATGGACCAGCAGAGCGTTAAGGGAAACTGAGTGATTTGTGTTTCAGTTTGTTCAACAAAAGTGAATCTGTGCCTACTGTGGATTAGAAACTCTTCCTATTGGGAATACAAATAAGAAAGACCTCTAAATTTTCATGAATAAAATATTTCCAACAACCTTTGTGAAAACAATAACACCTAATTAGGAAATACACTAGTCAGATAAACCAGGCTCTAAGAGGCTTGACGTTAGGAGAGAGGTCTGGGAGACCTCTTTCCATCTCTTGATTCTCAGCAAATTCATCCACCATCCTTATTCTCAAATGCTAACCTTACTCCCTACTTTATTGAGAAGATGAAATTCATCACAGGAGAGCTTGTACAGAGACTGCCACCACATCTCCCTATCACCATCATCTGCCTGCACCACACCTCCCCACCCAGCAGCATCTACACTCACACCTCCGCCTGATACAGGATACGAGCTCTTCATCCTCCTGCCTAAAGCCAGTCCCTCCAGCTGTGTCTGAAATCCATCTCTTCCTCCAACACCATTATTTTTACTCTCTACTCTATCATTTGCACCACCATACAAACAAGCAGTTATTTCTCCCATCTTAAAACATAAACATGAAAAGAAAATTATCTTTACCCCACTTCCCAATTTATCACCTGCTTTTCCTCTCATTTTGAATCAAAATTCCTGGAAAAAAGCTTTCTATATTTACCTTTCCTTGGGCTTCCCAGTGGCACTAATGGTAAAGAACCTGCCTGTCAATACAGGAGATGTAAAGAGATGTGGGTTCAATCTCTGGGTTGAGAAGATCCGCTGGAGGTGGGCATGGCAATCGACTCCAGTATTCTTGCCTGGAGAATCCCATGGACAGAAGAGCCTGGCGGGCTACAGTCTATGGAGTCACAAAGAGTTGGACACAGACTGAAGCCACAGCACACGTGACATTCATCTCATTTTTATTCATCTCTTGCCAATCACTAAAACACACACCAGTCAGGATTTTGTTCCCCTAACTCCAAAGGAACTTCTCAAGCCAAGGGTATTAGTGATCTTTACAACTGCCACATTATTGTGCAATTTCCCCTAACTTAACCTGTGAGCACTGTCGGGTACAGTTGTTACTCACTCCTCCTGATACACACACTTTACTTGACTTCTGGGATACCACATTCTCTTTATTCCTTTCTTTCCTCAATGACCCTTCTGTTTCCTTTGGATAAAAGAAGAAAAAAAACTTCATCTTATCCTTGACCTCTTAGTGCTGGAATACACCAAGCTCTACCCCTGGTCCTTTTATCTTCTCTATTTACATACACCCAATGCCTTGGTAATCTTTTCAAGGCTTATGTCAATGACTCCCAGATTTTTACCTCAGCCAATGTATTTCTCCCCAAATCCAGATTCAGCATTCTACATGGATGTCTTAAAGATACCTCAAGTTCAACATGTCCATACTAAATTCCTTATCTTTTCAGAAAACTTACTATATCTCTAGCCATCCCATTTCAGCTGATGGCATATTTATCTTTCAAGTTTCTCAGGCCATAATCCTTGAAGTTATCCTTGACTCTTCCTTTCACGCTCAACATTCATCCATCAAAAAAATTCTGTTTGCTCTACTTTCACAATATATCCAGAGTCAAATTATGTCTTGTTAATTGCTACCACACTAGTCTGAATAAATATCATTTCTTACCCAGGTTGATGCAATAGTATCTAACGGGACTTCCTGTTTCTACCTTTTTACCCCTACATTAGCAACACGGCAGTCAAAGGGATCCCTTCAGACCTAAATCAGATGATGTCACTCCTCTACTCAAAACCCTGCAATTGGTCCCTAATCTGGCGTCTAAGGGGTCGCACAGAGTCGGACACAACTGAAGCGACTTAGCAGCAGCAGCAGCAGCAGCATCAGCAACGGTAAAAATCAAAGTCTTTATATCGGCCTAAAATGTCCTACATGACTTGGCTTCTGTTACATCTCTGACATCATATCCTAATATTTTCACCATTGTTCCTTTGCTAGAGCCACCCTGCTTAATTAGTAAATATTTGTTAAACAACTCAATCCCAGTCTCCATGGAGCTCTTAGTCTACTGGGAGAAACAAAGATAAAGGATTAAAAAGAAGTTGATAATTAAAGCTCTTCTCTTCTTCCCAGTCTAAATGCTGTCAAATGAATGTTGAAGGCTGAGGATTTGCCTGGGGTGGCAGTGCTGTAGGAGACATAGGGGGGAAACAAGGACATTTCAGGCAAGATGAACACTGCATATGCAAAGAGCTAGAGAAATGAATCAGCAGAACATTTAAAGAATTACAAGTAAAGCATCAAAGAATAACATTTGAAATTAGAGAATCTGGATGTAAAGAGGAATACAGTCTATATTTTAGACAGGAGTCAGATCATGAAGGACTTTCTATTTGTTTTTTCCCTGCTAGTTTTCAATCTATCTTCAGAGTAATTTATTAACCACATCTTTTTGATATACCTCAACAGAGCCAAAGCAATACTTGAAAAGAATTCTGAATTCCCCAAGTTAAAGGTACAAACGAAAAACCCAAAGTCAAATTTAATTTGACAAGGTAAAGGAGTGGGTGTTCTACTATATCAAATTTAATCTGTACAAAATCATCTCTGGTAACATTATTTGTCCTGATCTACTGCATTTAGACTACTTTAGTAAGGCTTGATCTCCCTGTCTATCCAAACACTGATTCACTTACAGCAAGCTTCAGGCTAACACTGCTCTTACTAATACCCAACAAATCCATAAGGTTTAGTTTAGTTTCACACAATTTTGTATAAAAGGTGAACTGAGACTAGACTCAGCTACAGCTTTCCCCAGACAAGGCAGCTGTCTACGGAAAAGTCTCAGCATCCACAGTTATCAAGTGGTGAGTTACTTCTGCAATTTGCAGATTTTTAAGGATCTAGAGAAGAAATTTAGAGCTTTTTAAATTCTATCGTATAGGGAATCTGTGCTTGTCAACCTGGCTTCTTAAATACACTGTAATCAATGTTAGCAAGCAATTGACTTTATATAGATCAATTCATCTGGCCTCTGTAATAGTCTCATTTTAAACAAAGGGGGGGCAAAAGCAAATGATAACATTTATGAGATGCTAAGAATGATGAACTAATTTTGTAATACAGAAGTTTCTTTTTAGTCTTTTAAATGGTAATAAAGGGACAAATACAATGATCATGATTGCTTGCTTCAGAGTAATCACTCTAAAATAGACAGCAGTAATGTTCTAAACCAAACACTGCTCTGCTTAAATCATTATATTGGAGTTTTGATCTGTAGTATGTTTCTACTTTAACAACAACAACAACAACAAAAATTGAGGAGCATAATTAGAAATGCTTGTTCAAGAAACAACGAAGTAAAGCAAAGGAAAAGGAAGGAAAAAACATTGCTGGAGCAAAATATGATGGGAGATGATGGATAGAAAAATTGCCTTTGGTTTGGTCAGCATATGTAAACGATTATAATTCTTTGGTTTTTCAGTTTCTCACAGGCCTTAATTGTTTGTTTCCCAGCCCAGGATGAAGTCCGTCCAGTTCTGCTTCCTCTTCTGTTGCTGGAGAGCAATCTGCTGCAGAAGCTGCGAGCTGACCAACATCACCATCACGGTGGAGAAAGAGGAATGTAGCTTCTGCATAAGCATCAACACCACGTGGTGTGCAGGCTACTGCTACACCCGGGTAGGCGCTTTGCTTTGCTGGAAGTGAGGGTGCTGAGGATCTGGACAAGGCAGGCTTCATTGATTCCCACTTGTCAATATTTTAAGTTTCCCACGGAATAGCCATGAGTCCTTTAGCCAATACTGTTTTATGACTGGCTTTTTCATCACGATATAAACTAAATGTTTGGGCTTAGATTTGATTACAGTAAATGTAAAGAGTCAGGTTTGATCTGATCAATTTAGTAATATGCTACTCTATTTTTTTAATTTTTAATTATTTCAAAAAATAGTTCTGATAGATTTTACATCTGGAGAGATTAAAAACATAAACATACATACATTTAATAATAGAACAGCTACAATAGTCCCCAAAGGCTAATTTCTGTAATTGAGGCCACATCTTTACAACAGAGATAGTACCAAAATATGTTTGCAAGCCACATAAAAGCACAGCCACATTATAAAAATTGTCTTATTGGCCTGCTGAATACAAATGCCAACAAGCAGCCTGAGAACACAATCAATCCTTGTAGACTGTTATAACCAAAATGAATTAGTAAACCCACTCAGTTCTTTATACTGTTGAGAAAATCAAGGCACAGAGGCAAAAAACAGTTTGTATTCACATAGCTTCTTTGAGTTAATCCAATGGGCAGTTTCTACTTCTTCCCCTATAACACCTGGCTATCTATGCAGAATTTCATTCTATAAGCTGAAACTGAAAATATCAACTTTTTAATGAAATATACTTTATGGGGTGGTAAATGAGTTTGACCAAAATCCACTTATCACATCCTCTTGGGATATAGACTTAGTGGCATGATATTGAAATAAACAGAAGTAACAATTTTTTCCCTCAGTGCAAATATATATATATATATATATATAAATACATATATACTTTTTTTTTACTAGAAAGTGCTACAAAAAAACCTATTCTGCCAAGATTAAAGTTCTTATGTACAAATCATGTAACCTTAGAAACTGTGACTTGTGCAAAATATATAACCTTCAAGGTGGAGAGATGTCTACAATACAGCAAAATATTTAAAATCTTACATAAGCTTTCATAGTCAGGCTAATATAAGCATTATCATTCCACATTATATACTTTTTGACTTTTTATAAACGCTCAGGGACAACGCATTTGGGAAAAATTTCTGAGGAATTAAACTTTACTGATTCGTGGTTCAAGTTGTCATTAATACAGCTTTCAACTAAGTAAAAAAAGTCAAATTAAAATTGTCAATTTCTCTTTTAATCATTTTCCTCTATTGAAATTCAAATTTCTTGACAGTTGAAAAAATAATTAACATTTTGACAAAGACACAAGGAGTAAGAAAAGAAATAACTTATATTTTCTGAAATATCTGTAGAATAAACAGGAAACATGGTATAGCATGTAGGTCATTTGTGAGATATGTTTCCTTGATTAGGAATTTCAAAAAATAATTTTAAAGTGTAAACATTAGAGTAAGCAATATGCAATCCCTGTCTCATTTTGATTAAGCTAAACAGAAACTTCCAGACTACTGTAACTCATCTGTCTCTCTCTCTGCTGTCTTCTAAACTACTCAGGACTTGGTGTACAAGGACCCAGCGAGGCCCAATATCCAGAAGACATGTACCTTCAAGGAGCTGGTGTACGAGACGGTGAAAGTGCCTGGCTGTGCTCACCGTGCAGACTCCCTGTACACGTACCCAGTAGCCACTGAATGTCACTGCGGCAAGTGTGACCGCGACAGCACTGACTGCACCGTGCGAGGCCTGGGGCCCAGCTACTGCTCCTTCAGTGAAATCAAAGAATAAAGAGCAGCGGATGCTTTGAGCTGCCGACCCTTAAAGGACCAAAACATCCAAGATGTCTGTGTGTACACGTGCCTAGGCTGCAGACCACCACGGCAGACCCTACTGATCTCTGCTCTCCTGAGAAGGGGAGCTCCAGGAATGGAGAGGGCTGGGGCCTGTCACCACTCAGACCTGTATTCTACATCTGGTTCCATAAGTCTTACTCACTCTCACTTAACTTACAGACACTAGGGTGCTTTCCCATTTAATAATCTTAGAAATCCTCTCAGGCAATCCCTTCCTCTTAAAGCTAGGGATACGGTCCCAGGGGAAGGAAATCAGCTAAAAGTAGGTGAAAGTACTAAATGCAGCATTCTCCTGCCANCCTTCAGTGAAATCAAAGAATAAAGAGCAGCGGATGCTTTGAGCTGCCGACCCTTAAAGGACCAAAACATCCAAGATGTCTGTGTGTACACGTGCCTAGGCTGCAGACCACCACGGCAGACCCTACTGATCTCTGCTCTCCTGAGAAGGGGAGCTCCAGGAATGGAGAGGGCTGGGGCCTGTCACCACTCAGACCTGTATTCTACATCTGGTTCCATAAGTCTTACTCACTCTCACTTAACTTACAGACACTAGGGTGCTTTCCCATTTAATAATCTTAGAAATCCTCTCAGGCAATCCCTTCCTCTTAAAGCTAGGGATACGGTCCCAGGGGAAGGAAATCAGCTAAAAGTAGGTGAAAGTACTAAATGCAGCATTCTCCTGCCAGATTCAAGAGCCCTCAAGAGAAGGGCCAACCTCTTCTTCATGATTGTAGCCTCAATGCGTAACACTCCACATAGAATTTAGTAAGAAACTCAATAATGGCTTCCTTAAAGAAAGTAAGATCAGAAAGTTAGGGATAGGAGAACACTGAGAGAGGATGTTAGAGGCTATCTGATGAGGCTGTGCTCCACGGAAGGGGGGCATCAGCTTCAGTTCTGTCTCAGCTCTTCTCCTCTGGCACATGGAGGATGGAGACAGAATAAAACTCTCTGANGGACATGATTGAGAGACTGAACTGAGCTGAAGGAACATTCAGAGTCTAATTCTTCAGTCTATGGGTATATGAAATTCGGATTACTTGTATTTGTTGTTTTTATTTTTTTGTTGCAGTATCATTGCTTTGCAGTGTTGTGTTAGTTTCTACCATACAACATAATCAACTATATGTATACATATATCCCCTCCTTCTTGAACCTCCCTCTGCCTCCCTGTCTCACCCCTCTAGGTCTTCACAGAGCATCAAAGTGAGCTCCCTATGTTACACAGCAACTTCCCACTCACTACCTGTTTTACACATGGTAGTATGTATATGTCAGTGTTACTCTTCCAATTCACCTTGTCTACATGTCCATTCTCCATATTTGCATCTCTATTCCTATCTTGAAAACAGATTCATCTGTGTTGTTTTTCTAGAATCCATGTATATGCATTAATATATGACATTTGTTTTCCCTTTCTGATTTACTGATTTCTTTTAAATAAAAAATCAGTAATTTTTAAAAGGAGAAAATTGTTTATTTTTCTTACTACCACTATTGTATCTCCTCATGTTTAGCAGAGGTTATTTATAAGTTGGGCTTCCCCGGTGGCTCAGCAGTAAAGAATTTGCCTGCAGTACATATCTTGAAAACAGATTCATCTGTGTTGTTTTTCTAGAATCCATGTATATGCATTAATATATGACATTTGTTTTCCCTTTCTGATTTACTGATTTCTTTTAAATAAAAAATCAGTAATTTTTAAAAGGAGAAAATTGTTTATTTTTCTTACTACCACTATTGTATCTCCTCATGTTTAGCAGAGGTTATTTATAAGTTGGGCTTCCCCGGTGGCTCAGCAGTAAAGAATTTGCCTGCAGTACATGAGTTGCAGGAGACAGAGGTTCGATTCCTAGGCTGGGAAGATCCCTTGGAGGAGAGCATGGCAACCCACTCCAGTATTCTTGCCTGGGATCCCATAGACAGAGGAGTTAGGTGGGCTACAGTCCACAGGATCACAAAGAGTCGAACAGGACTGAAGCAACGCATGCACCCACGCATGCATTCATAAGTCACTGATCTAAAGACATATATTTAAAATAATCCATGTTTGTGGGGATTTAAAATTAGAAATTTTATCACTTATCTAGATCTTTAAATGTCCTATACCTTATAAATTGAGAAATATCTGTGATTTTTAACTATATGTCAACAGGGGAATGAATAAACAAAATAGATTAAAAAAACACACTTTGTATAACTTGAATACTTTTCAATTTACTGAGACTTGCCTTACGACCCAGAATATCATCTGTCTTTGCAAATGTTTCATTTAAATTTTAAAAGAATGTGTTTTCTGCTGTAGTTTTGTGGAGTGTTCTATGAATGTGAATTATATCAATTTGGTTGATAATGTTGTTTGAGTGTTGTATATCTTTACTGATTTTCTGTCTCCTGGTTCTATCAATTATTCAGAGAATAATGTTAAAATCTCTAACCATAGCTGTGAATTTACCTATTTTTTCTTGTAGTCTTATCAGTTTTTGCTGCTTTTGTTTTGAAGCTCATTATTAAATATAAAAATGTTTAGGATCAAGTCTTATAGATGAATTTTCCCCTTTATCATTATGAAAAGACCCTACTTACCCTTGGTAAAACTCTTCTCTAAAACCTACTTTGTCTAATATTAAGACAGTCATTACCTTAGCTACTGATAAAATAAATGAACTATTGTGAATAACACTACACAATATGAGAGTGAAGCTATCTTTTCAATACCATTTTCATTTCCTTTGGATATATACTAAGAAGTGGAATTGCTGATCATAAGGTAGTTTTATTTTTAATTTTCTAAGAAATCTTTTGCTCTTTTCTACAGTGGCAGTATCAATTTACATTCCATCAACAGTGAGGCACATTATTTCCTTCTTTTCCATATTCTCGCTAATATTTGTTATCTCTTCTCTTCTTGATGACAGCCATTCTAACAGATGTGGGATAATATCTCATTTTGGTTTTGACTTGCAATTTCTTGATTGTTAGTGATGTTGAACATCTTTCATGTACCTTTTGGCTCTTTGCATGTCTCCACCAGAGAAATGTCTGTTCATTTCTGATGCTGTTCTTTAGTCAGATTTTTGGCTTTGTCATTGAGTTGAATAAACCAAAATATGGAAACAACCTAAGCATCTGCCAATCAGTGATTGCATGTGTACACACACAGATGTGTACACATAGAATGAAATATTATTCAATTATAAAAAAGGGTATTCTGCCATTTGAAAAAAACATGGATAGACCTTTACAGCATTAGACTAAATGAAATAAGACAGAAAGACAGATACTGTAACTTCAGTTATATATAGAATCTACAAAAGCTGAACTTTTAGAAGCAAGAGAGTAGAATGATGTTATAAAGGCTTGGGGAAAGTGAGAATATGTTGGTCAAAGCATGCAAACTTGTAATCAGAATATAAATAAGTTATGGAAGTCTAAATCAGAGAATTGTGGTTATGGTCAACAGTACTATGTGTATTATATACCACAAATTTGCTAAGAAATTTGATTTTACACATTCTCACTACAAAATGAAACATATAACTATATAATATTTATATATCTTGAAGGAAAATGACCATGAAATCTACTTACTTTGGATTGTTGTTTTGCAATCACTAAATTGTGTCTGAATATTCATTGGAAGGATTGATGCTGAAGCTCCCATTCTTTGACCACCTGGTTCAAAGAGCCAGCTCCCTGGAAAAGACCCTGATGCTGGGAAAGATTGAAGGGAAAAATAACTTAAGAGTTGCTAAGTTATGTTTTTGGACTCCAAAATCACTGCAGATGGTGACTGCAGCCATGAAATTAAAAGACTTTTGCTCCTTGGAAGAAATGTTATGACCAACATAGCATATTAAAAAGCAGAGACATTGCCACCAAATGTCCATCTAGTCAAAGATATGGTTTTTCCAGTAGTCATGTATGGATGTGAAAGTTGGACTATAAAGAAAGCTGAGCACTATACAATTGATGCTTTTGAACTGTGGCGCTGTAGAAGACTCTTGAGAGTCCCATGGACATCAAGGAGTCCAGTCCATCCTAAAGATAATGCATCCTGAATATTCATTGGAAGGACTGATGCTGAAGCTGAAGCTCCAATACTCTGGCCACCTGATGTGAAGAACTGACTCATTTGAAAAGACCCTGATGCTGGAAATGATTGAAGGTGGGAGGAGAAGGGGATGACAGAGCATGAGATGGTTGAATGGCATCACTGACTCAAATGGACATGAATTTGAGGAAGCTCTGGGAGTTGATGATGGACAGGGAAGCCAGGGGTGCTGCAGTCCATGGGGTCACAAAGAATCAGACACAAATGAGAGACTGAAGTGAACTGAACTGAAGTTGTGTCCGACTCTTTGCAATCCCATGGTCTGCAGCATGTTAGGCTCTCCTGTCCTTCACAATCTCCCGGAGTTTGCTCAAATTCATGTCCATTGAGTCTGGAATACTATCTAACCATTTCATCCTCTGCCACCCCCTTCTCCTTTTGCTTTCAATCTTTCCCAGCATCAGGGTCAAAGGAATTGGCTCTTGAAACCAGATGGCCAAAGAATTGGAGCTTCAGCATCAACCCTTCCAATGAATAATCAGGGTTGATTTCTATTAGGATTGACTGGATTGATCTTGCAGTCCAAGGGCATCTCAAAAGTCTTCTCTAGTCTTCACTCCCCTCTTTCACCCATCAAGAGGCTCTTTAATTCCTCTTCGTTTTATGCCATTAGACTGGTACATCTGCATATCTGAGGTTTTAACATTTCCCCTGGCAATCTTGACTCCAGCTTGATACCATCCATCCTGGCATTTTGCATGATGTACTCTGCATATAAATTAAATAAACAGCATGACAATATAGAGCTTTGTTGTACTCCTTTCCCAATTTTAAACCAATCAGTTGCTCCATATCCTGTTCTAACTGTTGCTTTTGACCCACATACAGACTGAGATTACCAAGATATTGAACAATTTACCTTGGAAACCAACCCAGATTATTCTGTCATTTTTGACATTGCACCCCAGAACTGCACTTTGGCCTCTTGTTGATTATAAGGGATACTCCATTTCTTCTAAAGGATTCTAGTCCACAGTAGTAAATATAATGATCATCTGAATTAAATTCACCCTTTCCAGTCCATTTTACTTCACTGATTCCTAAAATGTCAATGTTCACTTTTGCAACCTCCTGCTTCACTGCATCCAATTTATGTTGATACATAGACTTCCCATTCCCAGTTCCTATGGAATATTGTTCTTTATGGCAATGGACTTTACTTTCACCACCAGACACAGCCACAGCTGAGTGTCATTTCTGCTTTGGCCCGATTGTTTTATTCTTTCTGGAGCTATAAGCCATTGCTCTCCACTCTTCTCCAGTAGCATACTGGACACCTTGGACCTGGGGAGCTCATTTTCTGGTATCATATCTTTTTGCCTTTTCATACTGTTCATGGGGTTCTTCTGGCAAGAATGCTGGAGTGGTTTGCCATTCCTACCTCCAAGGGCAATCTCCCAGATATTGCTGGAAGAAATATCAAAAACCTCAGATATGCAGATGACACCACTCTAATGGCAGAAAGTGAAGAATAACTAAAGAGCCTCTTGATGAAAGTGAGAAAAGCTAGAGAGTGAAAAATCTGGCTTAAAACTCAACATTCGTAAAACTAAGATCATGACATCTGGTCCCATCACTATATGGCAAATAGATGGGGAAACAATGGAAACAGTGACAGACTTTATTGTTTTGGGTTCCAAAATAACAGCAGATGGTGACTACAGCCATGAAATTTAAAAAAAAAAAAAGCTTTCTCCTTGGAAGAAAAGTAATGACCAACCTAGACAGCATATTAAAAAGCAGAGACATTACTCTGCCAACAAAGGTCTGTCTTATCAATCCTATGGATTTCCCAATAGTCATGTATGGATGTGAGAGTGTCTTTATAGTCCTATAAAGAAAACTGAGTGCCAAATAATTAATTCTTTTGAACTGTGGCATTGGAGAAGACTTTTGAGAGTCCCTTGGGCAGCAAGGAGATTCAACCAGTCCATTCTAAAGGAAATCAGTCCTGAATATTCATTGAAAGGATCGATGCTGAAGCTGAAAATCCAATAGTTTGGCAATCTGATGCAAAGAGCTGAGTCATCTGAAAAGACCCTGATGCTGGGAAAGATTGAAGTGGGAGAAGGGGATGACAGAGGATGAGATGGTTGGATGGCATAACCAACTCAGTGGTCATGAGTTTGAGGAAGCTCCAGGAGTTGGTGATGGACAGGGAAGCTTTGCGTGAGGCAGTCCATGGAGTAGCAAAGAGTCGGGCATGACTGAGCGACTGAACTGAACTGACCTCCAGTGGGCCATGTTTTGTCAGAACTCTTCACTATGACCTCTATATTGGGTGGCCCTACACGATACGACTCATAGCTTCACTGAATTACACAAGCCCCTTGGCCATGATAAGGCTCTGATTTCGGAAGGGAGTACTTTGCATATGCTTTAAGAAAAGAAGACAACCATGCTCTATGAGTGTCTTAAAAAAAAATCATTGGCACAAGTGTGGGTGACAACTGTAAAATTATAGGGAACAATGTTTACAAATAATTGCACCATCAGGTTATTTTACAAGTTTCTTTAAATNCATGGTTGTCTTAAAAAAAAATCATTGGCACAAGTGTGGGTGACAACTGTAAAATTATAGGGAACAATGTTTACAAATAATTGCACCATCAGGTTATTTTACAAGTTTCTTTAAATACTATACTTTAAAAAGCAGAACTGGAAATTATAATATGTATTGTGTGTGAAGTTTAAGGAAAAAAGATAATCTTAAGAACATCATGCTTTTAAGAGTTTTCTTGGGCCTAGATCAAAATATTAGTGAAAAATCTATATCTTTATAATGTTTGCTTTATTAAACTTTTTAAGATTGAAGTATATATAATGTACAATGTTATGTTAATTTCAGTCATACGTAAATATAATTCATTTATGCATGCTGTGCATGCTTAGTCGCTCAGTGTCTGACTCTTTGCAACACCATGGACTCTAGCTTGCCAGGCGCCTTAGTTCATGGGGATTCTCCAGTCATGAATACTGGAGTGGGTTGTTGTTCCCTCCTCCATGGGATATTCCCAACTCACGGACTGAACCCGGGTCTCCCGTGCTGAAGGTAGATTCTTTGCTATCTTAGCCACCAGAGAAGCCCAGGAATACTGGAGTAGGTAGCCTATCCCTAATCCAGGGGGTCTTCTAGATGCAGAAATAGAACCGGGGCCTCCTGCATTGTAGCCAGAATCTTTACCAGCTGAGCTATCAGGGAAGGCCATCAGTTATGCATATATGCTTTTTTCTTCAGGTTATTTCAATTTTAAGTAATTATAAGATAATGAATATAATTATCTGTGTTAGTATTAGGACTTTGCTGATTACCTATTTTATATACAGTACTGCTTTGGCCCAATTGCTTTATTCTTTCTGGAGC
Organism: Oreotragus oreotragus; assembly: GCA_006410675.1. NCBI lineage: Eukaryota > Metazoa > Chordata > Mammalia > Artiodactyla > Bovidae > Oreotragus > Oreotragus oreotragus. The sequence goes on from SJYX01000360.1 coordinate 113,286, forward strand.
TATAAGCCATTGACCTCTGCTCTTCTCCAGTAGCATACTGGATACTTTGATTCATATATTTGTACTATATACATATATACACAGTAATGTATATATAGTTAATCCCAAACTCCTAATTTATCCCCCCCCCATACCATTATCCCTTTGGTAACCATAATTTTATGTTTTCTTTATGAGTCTACTTCTGTTTTGTAAATAACTTCATTGGTTTCACTTTTTTAGATTCCACATATAGATGATATTATATGACATGTATTTTTCTCTGACTCACTTCGTTTAATATGACTATCTCTAGGTCCATCCATATTGCTGCAAAAGGCATTATTTCATTCATTTTATTGTTGAATAACAGTCCATTTATATATATATATATATACACACATATATCTTTTTTATCCATTCCTTTGTTTCACCTTTAGCTTACTTCCATGTTTTGAATTTTGTAAATAGCANCACTTCGTTTAATATGACTATCTCTAGGTCCATCCATATTGCTGCAAAAGGCATTATTTCATTCATTTTATTGTTGAATAACAGTCCATTTATATATATATATATATACACACATATATCTTTTTTATCCATTCCTTTGTTTCACCTTTAGCTTACTTCCATGTTTTGAATTTTGTAAATAGCATGATAATGAATGTTGGAGTGAATGTGTCTTTTTGAATTCATATTTTTTTCTGAATGTATGTCTGGGAGTGGGATTGTTGGATCATATGGCAGCTCTGTTTTCAATTTTTAAAGGAACCTCCACACTGTTCTCTACAGTGTCTGTTACCAATTACATTCCCACTAACAGTGTAGGAGACATAAGAAACATGGTTTCGATCCTTGGGAAGATAATCTGGAGAAGCAAATGGCAACCCACTCCAATATTCTTGCCTGGAGAATCCCATAGACAGAGAAGCCTGGTGAACTACAGTTCATAGGGTTTCAAAGAGTCAGACATGTGTGAAGTGACTTAACACACCTGCATGCATCAGGGTAAGTACTCTTTCCTATTAAATGTGGATGTAATCCCCAAAAGCCAGGCAGCAACCTGCAATCACATGAAGTTTTCTGTCTGAAAAGGAAGTAACCCAGAGAAACAGACTCAAGTGAAGAGAAAACAAATTTAATGACCTTATTTGAACACATTAAAGTCATTGCTTTCTCAGGAATTTTCAGTTATAGAAGGCAACACATTCCTTAACATAAGCCAATTTGAGTAAGGTCTTTTGTCACCTGTATCCTAAAATAGTCCTAAGTAATGCAACAAAGTGCTTTCACATTTATTTATCTGTACACCTTATCTCTAAACTCTTAACTCATTATCTCCACATCTTCCCTGATAAATTAAAGTTTAAAGAGTTTGGATAGTCTGTTTAACTTCACAGATTTCTTTGTGAGGTGTGGTCAATTGCTAATCACTCATCAAGTACAATTCCTCTTCCAGTAGCTATTTACTCACAGATAGGGTACCCAAGGAGGACCCATAAAAATAATGATCATTCTTCATTAAAGAATATTGGAAGGATATTGGGCCATCTGTGATGTCCCTAGTGGTAAATAATAAATGGATGTCAAGAAAATGGCAATGAGAAGCCCCAACAGGGTCTTTAACATTCTGATATTGATAGAAGCTGGGAGTGACCTATGCTATAATGGCCACAAATGATAGTGAACATGGGATGAATCGTTAAGGTTTTACTATTAATTTTTTTTTTTTACTCTAAATAAAGGACATTCTAAGATAGGCTTGAGGTTGAGGGAGAGTATACTTGTATATGAACCATAACATTTTTTGCCTCAACATNACAAATGATAGTGAACATGGGATGAATCGTTAAGGTTTTACTATTAATTTTTTTTTTAACTCTAAATAAAGGACATTCTAAGATAGGCTTGAGGTTGAGGGAGAGTATACTTGTATATGAACCATAACATTTTTTGTCTCAACATACATTATATCAAAATTGAAACATTTAAAAGATAATTATGCTGCTTGAATTCTTAGCCTTTCTAGATTTGCAATTCTGAAAGAACAAAAAGATCTTTTAAAAATTATCATATAGCTGCTTCCTGGCTCCAGTTATATGCTTTCAAATGGATATTGCTTGTGGATTATTAGGTAGGTCACCAGTAAAATCAAATACCTGTTGTGTTCTTACGATTTATATGTCTCCATACTGTTACTCAGCCAGATCATTGTCAAGCCCAGAGACAGGCTGTTACTCTATGGAGAAACTGAATGATCACACTCACATTTCCCATAGTGCTTATCCTGCAGATGTGCTCAATAGCAAACCAAGTACATTATTTCTAGTGCCAACAGTGAGCTCATTTGGAAGAGATCCAATTTCAAGGACAATAACCTTCATAGTTCAGCTTGTCCATTTTCATCCTTTCCATGGTGGCCCGCAGGACCAGTTCCACACACCACAGGCTAATACATGCAAAGCTGTTTAATCCCCTTCCAGTCTCTTCTGAGCTCATTGTCCTCATCACTATATGTTCCATTCATGAGGGAATCCCTGTTCTCATGGCCTAACCCAAAGATCCTCTCACAATCTTGAAAATAAGTGAAACTGTTAGTCACTCAGTTGTGTCTGACTCTGCAACCCTGTGGACTGTAGCCCATCAAGCTCCTCTGTCTATGGAATTCTCTAGACAAAAGTACTGGAGTGGATTACCACTTCCTTCTCCAGGGGATCTTACCTATCCAGGGTTGGAACCTGCATCTCTACATTGCAGGCAGATTTTTACAATCTGAGCCACCAGGGAAGCCCTTGCTTGTGGCCAAAATGTTCTCCTTTCTATCTGTAAATCTCCTTTCCATTCTGGATGGCCTGGCTCAGAAATCTCCCAGTTCCTCTCACTCCCAGTCCCCAGCCTTTCCCCCTGGGTAACCACATGTTTGTTCTCTACGTTTATCTCTCTATTTCTGCATTGCAAATAAGATCATCTGTACCATTTTTATAGATTCTACATACACACGGTGGTATACATTTGTTTTTCTCCCCCTGACTTATGTTACTCTATATGACAACTTGTGCAAATGGCACAATTTTGTTTCTTTTTATAGCTGAGTAATGGATACATGCTTAGTTGCTCAGTAGTGTGCGACTCTTTGTAACACCATGGATTAACACCCACTAGGCTCCTCTGACCATGGGATTTTGCAGGCAAGAATACTGGAGTGGGTTGCCATTTCCTCCTCCAGGACAGGTTCCTGACCCCGAGATTGAATCCATGTCTCCTGCATTTCCTACATTGGCAAGTGGGTTCTTTAACACTGACCCTCCTGGGAAGCTTATGACTGAGTAATAGTCCGCTGTGTGTATGTACCACATCTTCCTCATCCATTCTTCTGTTGATGGGCATAGAGGTAACTTCCTGGCTATTGTAAGTAGTCTGCATGAGCATAGGGTGCATATATCTTTTTGAATTATATACTTTTTTTTCTTTTATTTATCTGGTTCTGATTCCTTGAATAAAATAACTTGGATGAAAAGAAGAGTTGTTCATTTTGAATGGCATAGTTTTTGTCTGATTGATGATTTGTTTTGTCTTCCACAAGAAATCTTTATTTAACAAAACTGTATGACTTTATTTTGGGGGGCTCCAAAATCACTGCAGATGGTGACTGCAGCCATGAAATTAAAAGATGCTTACTCCTTGGAAGAAAAGTTATGACCAACCTAGAGAGTCTATTGGACTTCCCTGGTGACTCAGATGGTAAAGCGTCTGTCTACAATGCAGGAGACCTGGGTTCGAGCCCTGGGTTGGGAAGATCCCCTGGAGAAGGAAATGGCAATCCACTCCAGTACTATTGCTTGGAAAATCCCATGGACAGAGGAGCCTTGTAGGCTACAGTCTATGGGGCCGCAAAGAGTCGGACATGACTGAGCGACTTCACTTCACTTTGCTCATGTACACAGAGAAAACATTATTTGCCCAGAGAGAGTCTTAAATGTGTCCTAGACATAATAGAGGATCATGACTCTAAGAGATTAGGAAAGAAAGCTAAAATCAAGAAATTTATACAGAAATCTTCTCTTTACATTCTCATATATTAGAATTTATACAGAAATCTTCTCTTTACATTCTTATATTAGGATTTCTTTTGTCTTTTCTTTAATATTGTGGCAAAATATACATAAAGCTAAATTTACCATTTTAACCATTTAAAGTGAATGGCTCTGTGGCATTGAATACACATTATTCTTCATCTCAAGTTTTTTATTGGATAACATCTCCACAAAGATCAAACTAGATCATAATATTTAATTTAATTTGATAAAATGACCATGAAAGTTATATTATTACTAATCCCAAATAAATTTTCAGAAGTATTGGCATGAATTAGCATCTCAAAGAAAAAGCAACTAAAATTGTAGTTTAAGTATAAACTCTGACATTTAATAAAAACAGCTATCCTAAGCCCTTTGTATAACACTCAGTACTACAATTTGAACGATTCAAAGGAAAATGAAAAAGAATATTAGCATGTGCAATACATTTTATCTCCAATGAAATCATTAACTTATCTGTTTCTGCCCTAAACTGAAAAAAAAAAAAAAAAAAAAAAAAAACNAATAAAAACAGCTATCCTAAGCCCTTTGTATAACACTCAGTACTACAATTTGAACGATTCAAAGGAAAATGAAAAAGAATATTAGCATGTGCAATACATTTTATCTCCAATGAAATCATTAACTTATCTGTTTCTGCCCTAAACTGAAAAAAAAAAAAAAAAAAAACTAAACTAAAAAACAAAAAAATCTCAAGATGTAAGTGCAGAAAATAATAAACTACTTTACTTGTGTGATAACAGAATAAAGTTAGATAAACTCTAAGGCTTAGTTTTCTATACATTCTTTTCATACCTGATGGTATAAACTTATATTCAGTGAGCAATAGTTACAGGAGTATGAACCCTGTTTTCTTTAAGAGCTATAAAAACTGATATATTTAAGTGCATTTGTTCATTATTTTTATCTCTTCTACTAGACTAAGCAAAGTGTTCAATGTTTTCCCTATTACATGCCCAGCATCTGACTCAGAGGTAGCGCCAGAGCTTGGTATGTCCCTTTTTATAAAAATGATTTTTATACATTTATTTATTTTTGGCTATGCTGGGTCTCCTTTATTGCCCAAATGCTTTCTCCACTTGTAGTATACTCTCTAGTTGCATTGCTCAGGCTTCTTATTGCAGGGACTTCTCTTGTTCTGGACCACAGGCTCTAGAGCTCAGGCTTAACTGCCTTCAGGCATGTGGAATCTTCCCAGACCAGGGATCAAATGTGTGTCCCTTGCATTGCCTGGTGGATTCTCAACCACTGGACTATGATGGAAGTCCTCCATGTGTTCTTGGTAAAGTAGTAGATCACATGCTACATTACTGAGTGAATTAAAGAATAAATAAATGGATTATTATTTTCCTTCCCTTTGGTCCCTTTTGGCTTCCTTCCTCACATATTCCTCTTTCTCTCTCCTCTAATTTTTTCTTATCCAACAAACCTTGACCAGTCCTTTTCTGTCTGTCTTCTCTATTTTTAACGTCTCTGTTTTTATCTCCCTCAAAATCTTCTTTCCTGCCTGTTATTGTGTACTTTTCCTAAATTGTAAGCACGTTTCACACTACAATTGTAAAAGAGACCCATTGTGCTTCCTTTCTGTTTTTACAATCAGAATATACAATAAATATCTTATTATTATACAATATCTCTTTGTCCTTCTACCCAATTATTCAAAAGATAAGATAAATATTATAAATATTATTTTTATTTATAAAAAGGGAAAGTATCCTTCTTTTTTCTTCTTCAACTTTATGCCACAGAAACATAATGTGAGAAAAACATTGCTGATGACAGAGAGGTGAATCTCGCCAATCTAACAATAAATGATCCAATCAAAAAATGGGCCAAAGAACTAAATAGACATTTCTCCAAAGAAGACATACAGATGGCTAACAAACATATGAAAAGATGCTCAACATCACTCATTACTAGAGAAATGCAAATCAAAACCACAAAGAGGTACCATTTCACACCAGCCAGAATGGCTGCGATCCAAAAGTCTACAAGCAATAAATGCTGGAGAGGGTGTGGAGAAAAGGGAATCCTGTTACACTGCTGGTGGGAATGCAAACTAGTACAGCCACTATGGAGAACAGTGTGAAGTTTCCTTAAAAAACTGGAAATAGAACTGCCTTATGACCCAGCAATCCTACTGCTGGGCATACACACTGAGAAAACCAGAATTGAAAAGGACACATGTACCCCAATGTTCATCGCAGCAGTGTTTATAATAGCCAGGACATGGAAGCAACCTAGATGTCCATCAGCAGATGAATGGATAAGAAAGCTGTGGTACATATACACAATGGAGTATTACTCAGCCATTAAAAAGAATGCATTTGAATCAGTTCTAATGAGGTGGATGAAACAGGAGCCTATTATACAGAGTAAAGTAAACCAGAAAGAAAAGACACCAATACAGTATACTAACACATATATATGGAATTTAGGAAGATGGTAATTATAACCCCGTATGTGAGACAGCAAAAGAGACACAGATGTATAGAACAGTCTTTTGGACTCTGTGGGAGAGGGAGAGGGTGACATGATTTGGGAGAATGGCATTGAAACATGTATAATATCATATATGAAATGAATCACCAGTCCAGGTTTGATGCATGATACTGGATGCTTGGAGCTGGTACATTGGGATGCCCCAGAGGGATGGTATGGGGAGGGAGGAGGGAGGGGGATTCAGGATGGGGAACACGTATACACCTGTGGTGGATTCCTGTTGATGTATGGCAAAACCAATACAATATTGTAAAGTAATTAACCTCCAATTAAATAAATTTATATTTGAAAAAATAAAAAATAAAAAACTAACAAATATAAACATTTAATATCCTCACTTTACATAGCTTTTCAATGTGATGAAAATCAGTTATGATATTATGTAGTTACCTCAATTATTATTAGAAAATGATTTGTCTGTACACCAACATTTTGAAGACTAATGTTAACATTTTATTCAATACTATTTACATAGCCATGTGTATTCAATGAATAATAATGTGAAGATTTAAGTTTCTTATTGAACCCAGGTCTCCCACATTGTAGGCAGACACTTAACCATCTGAGCCACCAGGGAAGTCCTCCTATATATAAAACCAAACAAATGCATTAATTACAAGCAAAGTTGCAATGTCAATAAAATTTGACTCAGTGATATTATCCTTCTTCAGACTTAAATTGAAGAAAGTAGTGAACAACACTAGACCATTCAGCTATGACTTAAATAAAATTCCTTATAATTATACAGTGGAGGTGGCAAATAGATTCAGGGGATTATATCTGGTAGACAGAATGCCTGAAGAACTCTGGATGGAGGTCCGTAACATCATACAGAAGGCAATAACCAAAACCATCCCAATGGAAAAAAAAATAAATAAACAAATGCAAGAAGGCAAAGTGGCTATCTGAGGAGGCCTTACAAATAGATGATGAAAAAAGAAACACAAAAGGCAAGGGAGAAAGAGTAATGAATGCAAAACTCCAGAGAATAGAAAGAGAAACAGCGAGGACCTAACAGAAGCAGAAGAGATTAAGAAGAGATGGCAAGAATACACAGAAGAACTATATTAAAACGATCTTAATTCATCAAATGCAGTGATTATACTACCTTTTGTTTCCATCCACGCCACACATGGGATCTCAGTTCCCTAACCAGGAATGGAATCCATGCCCCATTCAGTGAAAGGGTGGAGTATTAACCACTAGACCTCCAGGGAAGTCCATCATTTACTACTTCTAAAGAACAATGGTGCTCCCTGGTGGTGCAGTGGTAAAGAATCCACCTGCAGTGCAGGAGACAAAGATGACAAGTGTTTGATCCCTGGGTCTGGAAGATCCCCTGAATGAGGGCATGGCAACCCGCTCCAATATTCTTGCCTGGAGAGGATCCCATGGACAGAGAAGTGACTGAGTATGTATGCAAAAGAACGGTTACAAACTACTAAGTAAAAGAACCACAGTTGGGTAACAGTCTACTTGAAAGGTAAATGTTTTGCATCTTGCTTTTTTGTTTACTTATGTTATTTTGGTTTATTTTGCTTTGTTTTAGATCATTACACCTATACTTGTTTGCACTTTTGGGTAATGTAAACCTCTTACATTTTCCACTTTTTTTTTTTTTTCTGAATTTAAACTACAATGAAATCTAATTCAACAGTAAAATATAATATGATTGTACTTTTACTTGCTATACAGGGGCTCATGCTGCTGCTGCTAAGTCACTTCAGTCATGTCCGATGCTGTGTGACCCCATAGACTGTAGCCCACCAGGCTCCCCCTTCCCTGGGATTCTCCAGGCAAGAACACTGGAGTGGATTGCCATTTCCTTCTNTGTTTTAGATCATTACACCTATACTTGTTTGCACTTTTGGGTAATGTAAACCTCTTACATTTTCCACTTTTTTTTTTTTCTGAATTTAAACTACAATGAAATCTAATTCAACAGTAAAATATAATATGATTGTACTTTTACTTGCTATACAGGAGCTCATGCTGCTGCTGCTAAGTCACTTCAGTCATGTTCGATGCTGTGTGACCCCATAGATTGCAGCCCACCAGGCTCCCCCTTCCCTGGGATTCTCCAGGCAAGAACACTGGAGTGGATTGCCATTTTCTTCTGCAGTGAATGAAAGTGAAAAGTGAAAGTGAAGTCACTCAGTCGTGTCCCACCCTCAGCAACCGCATGGACTGCAGCCTTCTAGGCTCCTCCGTTCATGGGATTTTCCAGGCAAGAGTACTGGAGTGGGATGCCATTACAGGGGCTCATATACAGCTGCAAATACAAAAATCCCAAGACCATGTTTTGATTATGAAGTTTATATCTATCTGATGAAAATGTTTTGATACTCTTTTTTTAAGATTGCTATACAATTCCAAAACCGTAACTCATATATGCCAAAAATGTACAGCTTCCTAAAACATTTTAGAAATATGTAAGGGGCACTTTGTAAGTATACTTTGTGTACACTTTGTATGTACACTTTGTGTACATTAGTAAATTCAATGCTCAGTAAAATCCTATGAGACATAATGATATCTTCACACTGGTGGTGGTGGTTTAGTCACTAACTTGAATCAGACTCTTGAGACCCCGTGGCCTGTAGCCCACCAGGTTCCTCTGTCATAAAATTCTCTAGGCAAGATTGCTGGAGTTGGTGCAATTTCCTTCTCCAGGGGATCTTCCTGACCCAGGGATCAGACTCAAGTCTCCTGATTCTGAAATGAGCATTTGGAAGAGTTAAATGTATTACAGCATTACACAAAAATAATCTGCAAAGCTAGAATTTAAAATCAGTTCTATCAAATACCATGTTCTTTATTCTCTGGATCACTATATTTTGCTGCTCAGTTTCTCTTATTATCTATTTTGATATATACTCAGGAATGTTTATTTCAGTACTTAATAAATGCAGTTCCACATTATGCACCAGCCATCAAACAGTTGCCAATATTATATTAGATTCCTAAGATAAAATGATCAAAATCTTTCCAAGTGCCATTGATTATATCAGAAATAACATCTCAAAAACGTTATATGCCTCAGTATTTACTTCTTTTTTGTGGTCTACAGTGTTCTAGTTTATATTTTCGTGTGTGTGCTGAACCTCAAAGAAGACTTAACTGAAATTATAAAGTGTATTCAAATCTCTGCATTGTAGATGTACTGTGATTAATAGAATTGGGAATTCCTGACAGGGAAGGAAAATATGCAGTTGGGAAGAATGTGATTGTTTATCACAAACTCCTGATTATTCACCTATTGAATAATTTTTGCACCTTGTGGTTAATCATTAGACTCAGTTTTTTTCATTTTCATAAAATATAACATGGTGTTCTCTGAATTGTTCTCCTTCATTCAAAAAGTTTATGAATCAGGCAGTCTATATCTGTGACTGTTTTGATTGCACTTTTCATTTTACTTAGTATTGGTAGATCGGGAACTATAATAATGAATCTGAAATGGTGTGGATGCAATGATAAAGCTCAAGTAAAGCAGGAAAAAAAAGAGGAGATATTACTTGATCTCAATGGCAGTCAATATGATATCTTGTATTTAATGGAAAATAATTGAACATTCCTACCTCTGACTTTTTCAATTTAAAGTGAATTACTGTTATATAATTTCCATCATTAGTTTTTCCTCTAATTTATTTTTTTCTCATAAAAATTATTGATGAATAAAATTTCATCTTTTCTGAATTTTATATATATTATGTTGGAGTAGTATTAACTGTTTTTTACCTCTATTACTTAACATGATGTTTTTAAACAGCCTCAGAGTAAACATTAGCATTTCAAAGGTTTTGGTTTAGTTTTATTTTGATTCATCCTCAGCCTGCTATGAGGTGTTTTTTTTTTTAATTAAAAAAAATTAATTCCTTTAAAATTTATTGGTACTGGCTCATAAAATAATGTATCCTTACTTTTCCTAGCATGCTTTATACCAACTATACCCAAAAGAATATTAGGATAAACACAAAAGAATAACTAAGGCAGTAAGTACTGAATAGATTAAAAAAAAAAGGAAAGTATTTCATAGGATATATAACACTAAATTCTTGGGCTCCAAAATCACTGTGGTGGAAAATGCAACCATGAAATTAAAAGACATTTGCTGCTTGTAAGGAAATCTATAACAAACCTAGACAGCTTATTAAAAAGCAGAGACACCATTTTTTGTTGCCAAAGGTCCAAAGGTGTGGTTTTTCCAGTGGTCATATATGAATGTGACAGTTTGACCAGAAAGGAGGGTGAGCACCAAAAAGTTGATGCTTTTGAATTGTACTGGAGAAGACTCTCAAGTGTCCTTTGGATTGGAAGAAGACCAGACCAGTCAATCTTAAAGGAAATCAACCTTGAATAGCCATTTAAAGGACTGATGCTGAAGCTGAAACTTCAATAATTTGGCCACTTGATTTGAGGAGCTGACACATTTGCAAAGACTCTGATGCTGGGAAAGACTGAAGGCAAAAGGAGAAGGGGATGGGAGAGGATGGGTTGGTTAAATAAGCATCAATGACTCAATGGATATGAATTTGAACAAACTCCAGAAAATAGTGAAGGAGAGGGGAGTATGACATGCTGCAATCCATGGGGTTGCAGTCAGACACAATTTACTGACTGAACAACAATAATAGCAGCAACATGATACTAAACTGAAAGTTATTAAAAGAATGGAAAGAAGTTATTTCACAAATTTAAGTCGAAAAAGAGGAGTCTTATTATAAAAGGGAAATGTTATTAATTTTCATAAGATCATAGATTTGCTATAAGAAATGTAAATATTTGAACTTTTCCATAGATATAGTCCAATACATACGTCACTGATGTGGGTGGGTTGGTGAGTGATATGCCTTTTGTGCAGACAATTAGGGGACAAGTTTTCCATAGGGAATAAAAAATATATATAAGGAAGCCAATTAAAATGTGTTCTTTCTATCATTATATATCAACAGTTCTAAATAAAGTCAGTGATTAAAATCTCCTTGAGACAGGGCAGATTTTTCCCATTGCCCCTCTCCCTTGGCATGTCACAGATCAAGGGTCAGGAATGGATCACCTTGAGCATGTTTTCATGTGTTTATTGGCCATCTGTATAACTTCCTTGAGACATTTCTCCAAAGAAGACATATAGATGGTCGATAAACACATGAAAAAGTGCTCCACTTCATCGCTTATATTCAGTTCAGTTCAGTCGCTCAGTTGTGTCAGACTCTTTGTGACCCCATGAATCGCAGTACACCAGGCCTCCCTGTCCATCAACAAATCCCGGAGTTCACTCAGATTCACCTCCATTGAGTCAGTGATGCCATCCAGCTGTCTCATCCTCTGTTGTCCCCTTCTCTTCCTGCCCCTAATCCCTCTCAGCATCAGAGTCTTTTCCAATGAGTCAACCCTTAGCATGAGGTGGCCAAAGTACTGGAGTTTCAGCTTTAGCATCATTCCTTCCAAAGAAATCCCAGGGTTGATCTCCTTCAGAATGGACTGGTTGGATCTCCTTGTAGTCCAAGGGACTCGCAAGAATATTCTCCAACACCACAGTTCAAAAGCATCAATTCTTCGGCCCTCAGCTTTCTTCACAGTCCAACTCTCACATCCATACATGACAACTGGAATGCAAATCAAATCAACAATGAGGTATCACTTCACACTGGTCAAAATGGCCATCATCAAAAAATGTACAAACAGCAAATGCTGGAGAGGATGTGAACAAAAGGGAACCTTCTTGCACTATTTGTGAAAATGTAAATTGATACAGCCATGATGGAGAACAGTATCAAAAACTAGGAATAAAATTACCATCACTTCAGTTCAGTTCAGCTTAGTCGTGTCCTACTCTTTGTGACTCCATAAACTGCAGCACGCCAGGCCTCCCTGTCTATTGCCAACTCCTGGAGTTTACTCAAACTCATGTCCATCGAGTCAGTGATGCCATCCAGTCATCTCATTTTTTGTTTTCCCCTTCTTCTCCTGCACCCAATCCCTCCCAGCATCAAGGTCTTTTCCAATGAGTCAATTCTTCTCATCAGATGGCCCAAGTATTGGAGTTTGAGCTTCAGCATCAGTCCTTCCAATGAACACCCAGGGCTAATTTCCTTTAGGATGGACTGGATGGATCTCCTTGCAGTCCAAGGGACACTAAACAGTCTTCTCCAACACCACAGTTCAAAAGCATCAATTCTTTTGAAAGCTCAGCTTTCTTCATAGTCCAACTCTCAAATCCATATATGACCACTGGAAAAATAATAGCCTGGACTAGACAGACCTTCTAGGTTGGTCATAACTTTCCTTCAAAGGAGTAGTGTCTTTTAAAATTTCATTGCTGTAATCACCATCTGCAGTGATTTTAGAGCCCCAAAAAAGTCTAATACTGTTTCCACTGTTCCCATCTATTTGCCATGAAGTAATGGGACCAGATGCCATGATGTTAGTTTTCTGAATGTTGAGTTTTAAGCCATCTTTTTCACTCTCCTCTTTCATTTTCATCAAGAGGCTTTTTAGTTCCTCTTCACTTTCTGCCATAAGGGTGGTGTCATCTGCATATCTGAGGTTATTGATATTTCTCCCGGCAGTCTTGATTCCAGCTTGTTTCTTCCAGCCCAGCATTTCTCATGATGTACTCTGCATATAAGTTAAATAAGCAGGGTGACAATATGCAGCCTNAGCCAACTTTTTCACTCTCCTCTTTCACTTTCATCAAGAGGCTTTTTAGTTCCTCTTCACTTTCTGCCATAAGGGTGGTGTCATCTGCATATCTGAGGTTATTGATATTTCTCCCGGCAATCTTGATTCCAGCTTGTTTCTTCCAGTCCAGCATTTCTCATGATGTACTCTGCATATAAGTTAAATAAGCAGGGTGACAATATACAGCCTTGATGTACTCCTTTTCCTATTTGGAATCAGTCTGTTGTTCCATGTGTATGCTTCCTGACCTGCATACAGAAATCTCAAGAGGCAGGTCAGGTGGTCTGGTATTCCTATCTCTCTCAGAATTTTGCACAGTTTATTGTGATCCACACAGTCAAAGGCTTTGGCATAGTCAATAAGTTTACTAACAGTCAAATAAGCTCGTGTTATCGCTGTCACAGAATTTGTCAGCAAGAAAGATAACTTAAAATGATGAATAGTTGTTTAATGTTTTGGGAAACTTTTATGAGTAATCTAAACATAATTGTTAAGAATAAGTAAATTAAATAGATGCAAAATAAAAGTTTATAACTAAAATTTTCAACAATAATTATACTTTATTTTGTTTTCTTTAAAATTTTCCAAAATCTTTTTGTTAATTTGAAAGCTTAAAGTTACACTGAGGTAAATTAAATGAATATTCACTACTCATTGACTATCTAGACAATTTCCAAAAGAGATAAAAGTACTAAAACATTAACTATTGAAAATAGATTTATCTACTTTTAGCTTTCTATTTGTTCTATTAGTAAACATGTTTTGTGCTGCATTGAAAATGAATTCTCCTTTGAAGGAAGAATATACTTCCAGAAATTGTGAAATATGTTTATAAATTTGTCAATCCACATGCTAGTGAAACAGACACAATTGCTTACTTCTTAGTTTTCACTAGGAATAAAGGGTTCTCAAGGTTAAGAATTCTAATCAATATGTGTAATTAAAACTACTTAGAAATTATAAGGGTGAAAAGAAACAACTGTGTATGAAATGTAGGTAAGGAAAGGAGAATAATCAGTTATCCAAGACTGAGAAAGAGGTAAAACCATAGGACAAAACCTGAATGGATATCTTTAAATTTTCAAAAGGTTTATGGAAAAGGAAACTTGGAAAAAGAATTCATCTGTGTCAAATTGACTAAAATTTGAATGAATTTATTTAAGTTTTTAAAGGATGAGTTTTAATATCAAAAGTACAAAATTAGAATTTGGTTTTCTCTCTCTGTTGTAAGGACAAAGTTATTTTGAACTACTGGTCTGCTCTTAGTAAGAGACTGTGAAAGGCATTTTTTAATCTTTTAGGTAATCTACTTGGAAAGCAAAAATTTTGTATCTTACCAAAATAATTTACTATGCCTTATATTGTCATTCATCTGTGTCAAATTGACTAAAATTTGAATGAATTTATTTAAGTTTTTAAAGGATGAGTTTTAATATCAAAAGTACAAAATTAGAATTTGGTTTTCTCTCTCTGTTGTAAGGACAAAGTTATTTTGAACTACTGGTCTGCTCTTAGTAAGAGACTGTGAAAGGCATTTTTTAATCTTTTAGGTAATCTACTTGGAAAGCAAAAATTTTGTATCTTACCAAAATAATTTACTATGCCTTATATTGTCTTTTTTTTAATTAATTTATTTTTTATTGAAGGATAATTACTTTACAGAATTTTGCTGTTTTCTGTCAAACCTCAACATGAATCAGCCATAGTCTTTGATTACTTAAGAAAACCTAGGCTTTCTGGTATTAAAAGAGAGTTTTGTTCATAACTATGTAATCTTCTTTATTTAATTTTAAAATCTTCTATTGTCACTTTGGTTAAATAATCAAGTATTATTTCATTATGATCTGGGATCCTGTATAGTCAAATGTTTGAAACTTTCGATAGTTTGACAGCTTCCTCAGATCAAATTCTAACTGGAGTCATTCTGATCTCAAAGTAACAGATTTTCCAGAAGGCTCCTAGAAAATCTCTAAGGATTTTTTTGTTACCTTGCAAAAGAGAGATGGTAAACTAATCAATTTATTCTGTGTGTTAAATAACTTGGGAAGCATTGTCAAGTAAGAAGTGATAATAAACCTTCTTAGTTATGTGTATGAATATATATACCTAAAATGTGTATTCCAGAAATTGTTTAAAGTTTCTAGATATTTGTCAATACTCTCCTTGTCCAATTATTATCACAAATTATTGTATGTGATATAAATAGCATTTGCTTATCAAATGAATCTCATCAGATTTTTAAATATGGCCAATATTTTTATGTCTTTTTGTCATTTATTCACAGTTATTGTTTTACTCTGGTGCTTTTGCCCAGGTGATTCATCTTTAGAGAGATTCATGGAAAGGATCTTGACAAATATTCCAGAATATAGGCTTCTGATAACTTTAATATCATAAAACTGAACTGGGTAAGAAGTCTCAGACTAATGGAAAAACTGGCTTCAAGCAGAATAAGAATTAATAATAGAGAATTGGATAAATGAACTAGGACAGCTTTAATTTTTTATATTTTTTCTTTGAGATATGCTTCCCTCATGGCTCAGTTGGTGAAGAATCTGCCTGCAATGCAGGAGTCTCCGGTTCAATTCCTGGGTTGGGAAGATCTGCTGTAGAAGGGATAGGCTACCCACTCAAGTATACTTGGGCTTCCCTTGTGGCTCAGCTAGTAAAGATCCACCTGCAATGCAGGAGACCTGGGTTTGATCCCTGGGTTGGGAAGGTCTCCTGGAGAAGGAAAAGGCTGCTGCTGCTGCTAAGTCGCTTTAGTCGTGTCCGACTCTGTGCAACCCCATAGACAGCAGCCCACCAGGCTTCCCGTCCCTGGGATTCTCCCCACTCCAGTTATTCTGGCCTGGAGAATTCCATGGGCTGTATAGACTATGGGGTCATAAAGAGTCAGACATGACTGAGTGACTTTCACTTTCACTTTCTTTGAAACACTGTTGGATCCTTAATGCTTTACTTTTCCAGATTTAAGGAAAGTATCTTTTCTTTTCTCTTAAGCTATCTATGACTTACACTAATTTTTTTATATATCTCTAAACAGAAGTGAAACATATGTTTTCTGCTTACTTTCTCTCTCTAGAACTCAGAAACATACTGAGTATTCTTGTTTTCATAACAATACAGCAATTTTATAAGTTCAGTAAGAATCTCTTCTCCTTATAATAGATACAATTGGAAACACTGACTATATTAACAAGGCTTTGACTATCATATTTGAGAATATGCATAAAATCAGATATGACTAGACAGTTTCAAGGCAGTAAAGTTGACTTCATAGCACCAATAAAAGCACCTTGCAAAAACCAGCCTGGTACTCTGTGTCAGAGTTTCTGGTAACTGTACTAGTTAAGTAAGAAAGATAATTTCCTGGCAGATCCAAGTATCTCAGAAAGATGAATTAACCCCAAAATACAGGAATTCCAGGTGAAGTATGATAGTTCTTGGCTTGGTTTCTTAGCCTAGGGAGCTTATAAAAGTCTAACTTAAAAATTCTTATTTAAAGTTCCAGGGCCCTGCTCGCCATGACTAGAGAAAAGCCTGCACAGCAACGAAAACCCAGCACAGCCAAACAAGCCGAGGAGCCCGCGTGGGGAGCCGCAGACACGGCCAAGAAAAGAAGGCCCCTGTGACTCCAGCCTCCAGAAACTCACCTGAGAGGGTGGCTCCTGAGAGAGAGAGGGGCCAGGGTGTCCCTCCTGAGACAGGGGACAGTCTGCCTGGAAACACGTCTCTTCTCTGCCCTCGATCCCGGCGGGAGCGACTCAGTCATTAATCAACCGGGCGGATAAGCCTGACGTGGTGACACTCGGGTCCAGCCCGCGCGGCGGCTCTGTGCTGTGGGCCTGCCTCCTGGGGGGCGGGTCCCCCCTCTGCCGGAGCCGCCGAGCTGCTCAGGTTCAGAGGGCTCTTCCAGCAGTGAGGACACAGGAGCAAGCGGAGGTCTTTGGATGCTTCCTGGGCCCGCCAGGTGATGCTGATACACACCTTGGGCTGAAGACTGCTGGCTTAATTACTAGATATTTCCATCAGGTGGAGGCAGACTCTACTAGTCTGAAAGTTATGGCGGCGAGACAGGCGTGAAACTGGAACGTGGATGTAGGTTTTTTGGCTAGTGACCTGAGCTGCTGAGTTGAGACAACAGCTAACCCTACCTGCAGCAGAGAGGTCCCTCTGGTGTCAGCCAGGACTTGTGAGCCTGTCCCACCTGAAGGTCCACGTCTCTGAGAGTCATCCTTCCTGGAGCAAGAGAGAAGAAATCCAGCCCCACCCACCAGAACTTCAGCACAAGCCTCCCTAACAAAGAAACCTTGACAACCCACTGATATAACCCCACCCACAGTGAGGAAACTCCATAGTAAAGAGAACTCCACAAATTCTCAGAATATGGAAAGGCCACCCCAAACGCAGCAATATAACCAAGATGAAGAGACAGAGGCTGTCTCTTATACACATCTAGATGTGTATAAGAGACAGCAGGAACATCCCGCCATAACCAGAATGAACTAACTGGGGCTAGCAAACCAGACTGTGGCATACCTTCCACGCGAAAAGCTCAAACATAAGACACCGCCAGGACCGTGCACAGAACAAAGGGTGGAAAAGAACTAGCCGGCTGCAGACCATCCCCCGCAGCCAGAGCCGGAAAGGCTGGAAGGGGGCAATCACAGCCCCGGAGAGACTTTACCTACCAAATTGCAAGCAGGCTTCTTTGCTAAGACTGCTGGGGGTTCTGGACAGTCACCATCCGCCTCACAAGAGGTGCCAGTGGTACACCCAGAAAATCGAGCAGCAGATACGAGAAAGGCGACAGGTCGCAGCCACCGCGCTCGCCAAACACCTGGNATAAGCATCTGAATGCAGAGTTCCAAAGAATAGCAAGGAGAGATAAGAAATCCTTCCTCAGTGATCAATGTAAAGAAATAGAGGAAAACAACAGAATGGGAAAAACTAGAGATCTCTTCAAGAAAATCTGAGATACCAAGGGAACATTTCATGCAAAGATGGGCTAGATAAAGGACAGAAATGGTATGGACCTAACAGAAATAAAAGGTATTAAAAAGAGGTTGCAAGAATACACAGAAGAACTGTACAAAAAAGATCTTCACGTTCCAGATAATCACGATGGTGTGATCACTCACCTAGAGCCAGACATCCTGGAATGTGCAGTCAAGTGGCCCTTAGAAAGCATCACTACAAACAAAGCTAGTGTAGGTGATGCAATTCCAGTTGAGCTATTTCACATCCTGAAAGATGATGCTGTGAAAGTGCTACACTCAATATGCCAGCAAATTTGGAAAACTCAGCAGTGGCCACAGAACTGGAAAAGGTCGGTTTTCATTCCAATTCCAAAGAAAGGCAATACCAAAGATTGCTCAAACTACTGCACTATTGCACTCATCTCACATGCTAGGAAAGCAGTGCTTACAATTCTCCAAGCCAGGCTTCAGCAATACGTGAACCATGAACTTCCAGATGTTCAAACTGGTTTTAGAAAAGGCAGAAGAACCAGAGATCAAATTCCCAACATCCGCTGGATCATAGAAAAAGCAAGACAGTTCCAGAGAAACATCTATTTCTGCTTTTTTCCTATGCCAAAATTACCATATGACCCAGTAATCCCAGTACTGGGCATATAACCTGAAAAAAAACATAGTTCAAAAAGACACATGTATCCCAATGTTCACTGAAGCACTATTTACAATAGCCAGGACATGGAAGCAATCTAGATGTTAAGTGACAGATGAATGGATAAGAAAGTTTTGATGCATATATGCAATGAAATATTACTTAGCCATAAAAAGGAATTAATTTAAGTCAGTTCTAGTGAGGTGTTTGAACCCAGATACTGTTATACAGAGTAAAGTATGTTAGAAAGAGAAAAACAAATATTGTATATTAACGCATAAAAATGGAATCTAGAAAAAATGGTATTTGTGAACCTATTTTCAGGGCAGGAACAGAGACTCAGACATAGAGAACAGACTTGTGCATACAGTGAGGTAAGGAGAGGGTAGGAGGATTTGAAAGAATGGCACTGAAATGCATACACTACCATATGCAAAATTGCTAGCTAGTAGGAAGGTGCTGTATAACACCGAGAGGAGAGTTCAAGCCTGTTCTCCGTGACAACCTAGAGCGGTGGGATGGGATGGAGGGTGAGAGGGAGGTTCAGGAGGAAGGGGCATATGTATAAATATGATTGATTCAAGTTGTCGTATAGTAGAAACCAATGCAACATTGTGAAGCAATTATCTTCCAATTGAAAATAATTAATAAGACTATTTAGTCAGGAGAAAAAAAATACAACTGTCATGTATAGTACAAGGCTATATTTGATCATAGAATAAAAGTGGGATACAGTGCTCATCTTTTCCTGTTTTACACCTTCATGGACTGAGGAGGAAAGAGCTGCTGGTATTTCCCCAGGTATTACTTAAATGGATTTCATAAAGTCCAGTTTTTCTTGACAAAGATAGACACTTGTAAAACTTGAAGTTGCAACAATGAGAAATTTTTTTCAGAGATTTCTTAAGATATTAATTTCTTCAAGTTTATTTCTTAGCTTGTAACTGAGATGGAAAACTGGATAAAGAAGAAAGCTTAAAAACCTTGATTCTTTGGCTAAGATAGCTTCCCAAAGTGTCTCAGTGTTACAAAAGTACTCATGTCTTATTTGTTCTTGCTTTAGCTCAGAAAGTTTCTCATTCTGCATTTATGTTGTCTTTTCCATGTTCAATTTGTTTTCCCTTCTTCTATCACATGAAGAAAAAGAAAGTCCCCTACTTAGATTTAGGAGCAGTAATAAGAAACAAATCCTTTGAGATTTTACTTTAATTAAAAAGAGCTATGTCTGCTTGCCATCTTTTCTTTCCACCTGTGGTGAAGTTCTATTAGCAGAGATGCCAGTGGACAGAAAGTAGAATGAGTGCATCTGAGTGCACGTGCACCACCAACGTGAGTAGTTATTTGTAATTTTGTATTACTTGGGAAACTATAAATTTCAGCATTTCCCAGCACAATTAGATATCACATAGTGATATTCAATGTTTAAATATATATTTTCAAAAAATCAAGGAAATGTTTGGAAAGAGAAGCCAAATGACTTTCTTTTTCCCCCAAAACAGCTTTATTTAGTGATTGTACATAGTCCTTTTTCAAAGGATTTATGGCTTAAGAAAAATTCAGAGGCCATCTGTTTCAATGTCCACCTAGCAATGGAGTGACTACCTGTATTTAGAATGATAGAGTAAATAAAGGATCAGCCTCTCATACTATTTTACATTGTCCGTGATACTGGGAATGTTCTGTGCCATTCAATTATAGGACCCCCAGCCATGTATGATTATTGAACACTTGTGCATGTGTGCATGCTGTCACTTCAGTCACATCTGACTCTGAGACCCCATGGACTGAAGCATGCCAGGGTTCTGAGCCCTTGATTGTCTCCTGAAGTTGGCTCAAATTCACATCCATTCAGTTGATANCACAGTTTATTGTGATCCACACAGTCAAAGGCTTTGGCATAGTCAATAAAGCAGAAATAGATGTTTTTCTGGAACTCTCTTGCTTTTTCCATGATCCAGCAGATGTTGGCAATTTGATCTCTGGTTCCTCTGCCTGTTCTAAAACCAGCTTCAACATCTGGAAGCTCACGGTTCACATATTGCTGAAGCCTGGCTTGGAGAAATTTGAGCATTAATTTCCTAGTGTGTGAGATGAATGCAATTGTGTGGTAGTCTGAGCATTCTTTGGCGTTGCCTTTTTTTGGGATTGGAATGAAAACTCACCTTTTCCAGTCTTGTGGCCACTGCTGAGTTTCCCAAATTTGCTGGCACATTGAGTGCAGCACTTTCACAGCATCATCATTTAGGATTTGAAATAGCTCAACTGGAATTCCATCACCTTCACTAACTTTGTAGTCTGTCTCTTATACACATCTAGATGTGTATAAGAGACAGGAGAACCTTTTCCAGTCTTGTGGCCACTGCTGAGTTTCCCAAATTTGCTGGCACATTGAGTGCAGCACTTTCACAGCATCATCATTTAGGATTTGAAATAGCTCAACTGGAATTCCATCACCTTCACTAACTTTGTAGTGATGCTTTCTAAGGCCCACTTGACTTCATATTCCAGGATGTCTGACTCTAGGTGAGTGATCACACCATCGTGGTTATCTGGATTCCCATTTAGGATATGCCAAATTGTTTTCCAAAAAATTTTTTTTTTAATTTCTGAAAATCGTATATGAATTTACTCTGCTGTTAGTATATATGAATGTTTAACTATAGCCTACTAACTTTAATGAGTGAAAAATAGTACCCTGCTGTTTAATTTGATATCCTTGGTTGCCAGAAAGTTGAATATTTTTCCACATTTATTGTGACTTTTCTTTTTTGTATCACCTTTTATTGTTTTGACCATTGAGTTTGATTTTACTTCTAAAGTTTAACTTTTTAATGTTCTCAGCTACAAAGTCAATTTAAATGGCATGGTCATTAGTGAAGATACTGTCTGTAAAGTTACCAAAGGCTCAATTTCCTCAATGGCCGTCCACCCATCGGAAATGAGAACTTTGGTGGCAGCTGGGGCCAAATCTGGGCAAGTTGGACTTTGGGATTTGGTAAGTTATTATTAATTTTTGAACCTACTGAAATTTGATTAAAGGAAATAGTCTGTGAAAGAATGCCTAAAGCCATGTGTTTCTAGATGTTACTTGAGATACCTAGTTTTGTGCTTTGCGATTTCAAATTTTAGAAACTTAGAGGAATTTAAATTTACTTTATAAAAAACTTCTAACATTTTTAGCTTGAATATCATTAGTCATCTGGGCATAAATGCCTGCCAGGAAACTTTATTACAGCTTTAAATGTATATATAAAAAGATCACAGCAAGTTCTTAGTTTTCTAATTATGTTTAAAATATAATTTTCAAACTGGATCAAAATGTCTCCCCAAGGATCTTCTTATGATGATCCTAGTCATTTTTTGATGAGTCAGAAACTGATACTAAATTTCATTCATTGCATATATGATAATGCATTGATTGCTTTTAGTGGTTACAAACTTGAAGAAAGCCAAGTTAATATGCTCTGAATTTATTTACTTTTGGCTCTGCTGGGTCTTCGTTGCTATTCACACTTTTCTCTAGTCTCGGTGAGCAGGGGCGACTCCGTAGTTGTGGTGCTCGGGCTTCCTATTTTGGTGGCTTGCCTTGTGGCAGAGCGTGGGCTCCAGGGCACTCAGGGTTCAGTATCAGGGCACATGGCTCAGTAGCTGTGCCTCCCAGGCTCGAGAGCACAGGCTCAGCAGTTGTGGTACCCTGGCTTAGCTGCTCTGCAGCATACGGGATCTTCCCGGATCAGAGATCAAACCCCTGTCTGCTGCATTGGCAAACCACTGAGCCACCGGGGAAGCCCTGAATTTATTTTCTGATTGGGAAGTAGAACAGAGACATGAAAAGTGCCTTAAGGGCAGTTAATGGAGTTGGAGAAGCCAGTGTGACTTGTCGAGAGTTGGGGTTAATCAATGAATTTGGTGAGAAGAGAAGAAATAAAAGCAAGTTCTCTTTTGAGTGCATAGGTTCTTGCTTGTTTTGATAAGATGTTAGTAGGGGTAGGAGGTGAAAGGGATTTGGTGAAGAAAACAGAAGCAGGGAAGTGGGAAGACGACCAGAAATAGTATAAGGTTGTATAAGCTAAGAGATTAATTTCAAGCATGGGAGTCTGACAGGGCTTTTTTTTAAGAGGAGTTGGAAGAATGGGCAGCTTCCCTTGTAGATCAGTTGGTAAAGAATCCACCTTCAGTGTAGGAGACCTGGGTTTGATTCCTGGGTTGGAAAGATCCCCTGGAGAAGGAAATGGCAACCCACTCCAGTATTCTTGCCTGGAGAATCCCATGGACAGAGGAGCCTAGAGGGCTGTAGTCCATGGGGTCACAAGAATTGGACATGACTTAGTGACTAAACGACCACCAAAAAGAATGGGAACAGAAAAAAGGGGTGTTAGTTTTGCCGTAGGATATGGTTAGTGAGTTGAAAGAAGAGCTTCAACAATAAGGTAAGGAAGGAACGGAGCCTTTTAGGAGATTAAAAAAGTATAGGGTCGGGGACTTCCCAGGTGGTGCAGTGGATGAGAATCTGCGTGCCAATGCAGGGAACACAGGTTCGATCCCTGTTCCAGGAAGAGTCCACATGCTGTGGAGCAACTAAGGCTGTGAGCCAGAACTACTGAAGCCGAGTACCTAGAGCTTGTGCTCTGCAGCGAGAGAAGCCACCGTGAGAAGAAGCTTGAGCATCCCACTCAAGAGTATCCCCCACTCAGCGCACTAGAGACACCCCCATGCGGCAATGAAGACCCAGTGCAGCCAAAAAGAAATAAAAATTTTTTTAAAGTATGAAGTAGAAGAGGAAATGAAAACAGTGGATAGACTATTTGTTGAAGAACTTAGAAAAGGAAAAATAGAGAATTAGCATATTCAAGGTGAAGGTGAAGTCGCTCAGTCATGTCCGACTCTTTGCGACCCCATGGACTGTAACCTACTAGGCTTCTCTGTCCACGGGATTCTCCAGGCAAGAATACTGGAGTGGATTGCCATTTCCTTCTCCAGGGGATCTTCCCGACCCAGGGATCGAACCCGGGTCTCCCACATTGGAAGCATAGTCAAGTGAGTATCTTTTCAGGTGGATGTTGCTACATAGCAGAGTTGAAGACATGTAGAACAGTCTATTTGTCATGTCTTTATGATGACTCAAAAAATCCTTTTTACTGGATGTCTGCAGTCCAGTGTTTTTGTCAGCTTTCTAGCTTTTCAGGACACCTGGTTATCTCAACAGACTGAGCAAGTCTAAAGCCAGTGTCTTAGCTATCCTGTTCTCACTCCCCAACTTCCTAAGTTTTTTATTTTTTTAGTATTTATTTTTATAATTTAACTGTGCTGAGTCTTAGTGGCACATGGGTTCTTTGATCTTAGCTGTGAAACGTGGGATCTTTAGTTGAAACATGTGAACTCTTAGTTTTGGCCTGTGGAATCTGATTTCCTGACCAGGGAACAAACCCGAGCACCCTGCACTGGACAGCCAGGGGAGCCCTCCCCTAGTTTTTGTTTTTTTTTAATTAGTTTTGTTGAGGTCTAATTCATATTTTATAAAATCCACACATTTAAAATGTACAATTTAATGATTTTTAGTAAGTTTATTGAGTTGTATAACTATCACCATAATTCAGTTTTAGAACATTTTCATCATTCCTGTAAGATTCCTCATGGCTGTTTATGTTTAATCCCTGTTTCTAGCCTTATCTCCGGGCAAATCTCTACAAATTTACATTTTTTAGATAAATTTCATATAAATAAAATCATAGAATACTGGCCTTTTATGTTGGTGGTGTTCTTTCAGTATGGTTTTAAGGTGCATCTGTATTACCATAACATGCTAGTAGATGCTAATCTATCAGCACCGCTGTCTTTTATTGTTGAATAATTTCCTTGTTTGATTATATGACATTTTGTTTATACGTTTATCACTTGGTAGACATTTGGGTTGTTTCCACTTTCTGGCTGTTGTGAATAATTCGATTTTAAATATTTGTGTACACATTTTTGCGTGGAAATGTGTTTTCATTTCTTTTGAGTGGGTACCTGGGAATAGAATTGCTAGGTCATATGGAAACTGGTTAACATTTGAGGAGCTGCCAAACTGCTTTCCAAAGGGTTTGCACCATCTTCTGTTCCCATCAGCAATGTATGAAGGTTCCAGTTTTCTTCCATGCTCACCAACATTTATTGTCTGTCTGATTATAGTCTTTCAAGTGGGTGTATCTTCCTAGTGAAGTTTTATCTCCCTGTGGTTTTGATTTGCATTTGTCTAGTGAATAATGATGTTGAGGCTCTTATCCTGCCATTTGGATGTCTTTGGTGAAATGTCTCTTCAGATCTTTTGTCAGTTTTTTTATTGGATTGTGTTTTCTTGTTGAGTTGTAAGAGTTCCTTGTATAGTCTAGATGCACATCCTTATTAGATACTTGATTTACAAATATTTCTCCTTTTCATTTTCTTAATGCTATTGAAGTGCAAAAGTTTTGAGTTTTGATGAGGTCCAATTTATCAAATTTTTAGTGGATTGTGTTTTTGGTGTCATTTAAGAAATCTTCCGTGTAGCCCAAAGTCAGGAAGTTTTTCTCCTATGTATTTTTCTAAATATTTTTATAGTTTAAACTTTCACATTTAGTTCACTGATCCACCTTGAGTTAGTATTATTATTATTATAGTCTTTGAATTGTCTTTGTATATGCTCTGAGGTAAGGACCCTGGTTCATCTTTTCATTTGTGTATACCCAGAAGGCAATGGCACCCCACTCCAGTACTTTTGCCTGGAAAATCCCATGAATGTAGGAGCCTGGTAGGCTGCAGTCCATGGGGTCGCTAAGAGTCAGACATGACTGAGCGACTTCGCTTTCACTTTTCACTTTCATGCATTGGAAAAGGAAATGGCAACCCACTCCAGTGTTCTTGCCTGGAGAGTCCCAGGGACAGGGGAGCCTGGTGGGCTGCCGTCTATGGGGTCGCACAGAGTTGGACACGACTGCAGTGACTTAGCAGCAGCAGTTGTCCCAGCACTGTCTGTTGAAAAGACTCCGTTGCCACATTGAATTGCCTTGGTATGCCTTCAGTTTTCCACTTAACTTTTGGTAAGATTCCTAGTCTCGTCTAGGGTCAAAAGTTGCATTGTCATTCATTTGGTCATCCATGTACCCATTCATTCATTCCACACTTACTGAGTGTTTTGTGTTAAGTACCCTTCTAATGATGCTCCAGCCATATTTGTGAGGAAAGACTGTTCATGTTCTCATAGGGTTTGGAATTTAGTGGCACAAGCGGCATGAATGAAGTAGTTACATGTTTGCTAAATGGAATGAAGTGTATGCTCTGATTAATGGAGTGAAGGAAGGGTGGTATTACCATGTAGCAGGTAGACTGGCCTAATTTGGAGGGTCAGGGAGGGCTTCCCTGAAGAAGAGAGAATTGAGTTGAGATTTGAAAGCTAAGTAGGAATAAACCAAGCAAAGAAAGGGAAAAGAGCATTTCAGGCAAGAGGAACCACATGTCAAGGACCTTAGGCAGTAGGGTGCCTGTTTGATACATTCAAAGACCTGAAAAAATGCCTGTGTGGCTGGAGCATGGACAACAAAGGCATAGATGGAAGGGACGAGTGGAGTAGGGGGGAAATACAGAGGTGGGAAGAGGCCAGATGTGTATCTTTATAAATTTTGTTGAGAATTTTGCTTTTTATCCTAAAAGCAAGAGGAAGCCATAAGCCATAGAAGAGTTAGGTTGTCCCTTCATTCCTTATGTCTAGTAAAATCCTGTAATGATTTGCCCTCTCTTTCCTATCCTGGCTAACACCAGGTTAGTGAGGGCTCCATTTTCTTTTTTGGGATTACTGTAGTTGTCTTTACTGGTGCTTGTACCTGCAGTTTTCATATTCCAATCCAGTGTGCACAGGCAGTCATTTCTAGGCTCAAAACAAACTGGTCCTGGACTCATTTTGGTTTGATGTCGTTAGATGCGCACTTAACTTGGTATTTGAGGACTGAAATGGAATTTGGTCTACAGGTTTCCCTCCTTATCCAAAGTGAAAGTGAAGTCATTCAGTCATGTCTGACTCTTTGTGACCCCACGGACTGTAGCCTACCAGGTTCCTCCTTCCATGGGATTTTCCAGGCAAGAATACTGGAGTGGGTTGCCATTTCCTTCTCCACCTTATCCAACAGTAGAGTATTACTATGAAACCGTTTGTGAGGTCAAATGGTGTAATGCAAGAAGCAATTACCTTAAGGTGTCTTGCTAATAAATGCACAGAATAAATCAAGATAAAGTACAGATGCTGTCAGACACAGTTCAGAGCTAAGAGTGGCTTCGTGCCAAGATCCTGAGTGTAAGTTCCCTGGGACAGAGCTTGGTGGTGCCACTCTTGCTGCTTGGGGTGTGCTGCCTCTGTAACAGCTTCCTGCAAAACCAATGCTGAATACTATTTTCATTTTTCACCTTTTCTCATAAAAACGAAAATCCTTTTTGGATTCCCTTCAGCTAGCGAAAATAGGTGTTAACATAGGTGTTTTGTAAGAGTGAAGTGGTATAAAGCAAAAAGCAAGCTTTAGAAAAGCAAGGTTACCTGTATTTATTTTTAAAGTAATTAAAATAGAAAATTCAGTTCTTCAGTTCTACCAGACACGTTTCAAGTGCTTAATAGCCACACATGAATAGTGGATACCATATTGGACAGTGCATACATACATCATTTTTGTCATCTCAGAAAGTTCTTTTGGACAGTGATGCTGTGGAGCAAGTTAATAACAGCATTAATTTTGGGAAAATGAGGCTCAAAGATAAGATAACAAACAACGGAATGAAGGAGACAACAAAACTAAGGAAACAAGTTGAAAATCAGTGAAACTAATAAATTAGAAGGAACAGAAAAGACATTGCTGAAAATAAAATTACTGATATTAAAGATTTGAGGTTATCTTAAACACAGATGAAAAAAGCTTTAAGGGAAAAGCCAGAATTGGATTGGCACATTTGAAAATGTATGCCGTGTTCTCAGAAACTTTGGAGCTTAAAGGACAAAGAATTCTTCAGGTAGGAAAAACAAGTTAGTTTCAAGGGGAGAAGCCAGGCTTGCCTCAGTTTTCTACAACATTTCATGTAATGTCTACAGAGTTCTGAGGGAAAGAAGTGTGGCTTGGAATACATAGGTAGGCCAAGATATTATTCTTATGTAAAGGCAGCAGGGTAGGTATTTTCACATGTGAAAAAACTCAAGAAATTCAAGACCTATGAGTTCCTCTGGAAAAACTGCTTGATAGAAAATCTCAGTCAGTTAAAAGTAAGTCAAAATTAAGAATTCACAAGTGAAGAAGCTTGACAGAAGAATCTATGATGAGTATTGAATCCATTTAAATGAGGAACTAATATTAAATAGCAATATGAATTATGGTTCAGTTCAGTTCAGTTCAGTCGCTCAGTCGTGTCCAACTCTGCGACCCCATGAATCGCAGCACTCCAGGCCTCCCTGTCCATCACCATCTCCCAGAGTTCACTCAGACTCATGTCCATCGAGTCCGTGATGCCATCCAGCCATCTCATCCTCTGTCGTCACCTTCTCCTCCTGCCCCCAATCCCTCCCAGCATCAGAGTCTTTTCCAATGAGTCAACTCTTCACATGAAGTGGCCAAAGTACTGGAGTTTCAGCTTTAGCATCATTCCTTCCAAAGAAATCCCAGGGTTGATCTCCTTCAGAATGGACTGGTTGGATCTCCCTGCAGTCCAGGGGACTCTCAGGAGTCTTCTCCAGTACCACAGTTCAAAAGCATCGATTCTTCGGCACTCAGCTTTCTTCACAGTCCAACTTTCACATCCATACATGACCACAGGAAAAACCATAGCCTTGACTAGGCGGACCTTAGTTGGCAAAGTAATGTCTCTGCTTTTGAATATACTATCCAGGTTGGTCATAACTTTTCTTCCAAGGAGTAAGCGTCTTTTAATTTCATGGCTGCAGTCACCATCTGCAGTGATTTTG
>SJYX01000360.1:145611-168205 GCA_006410675.1 Oreotragus oreotragus
TAGATCTGATAGATAGAGTTCCTGATGAACTATGGAATGAGGTTCGTGACATTGTACAGGAGACAGGGATCAAGACCATCCCCATGGAAAAGAAATGCAAAAAAGCAAAATGGCTGTCTGGAGAAGCCTTACAAATAGCACTGAAAAGAAGAGAGGCGAAAAGCAAGGGAGAAAAGAAAAGATATAAGCATCTGAATGGAGAGTTCCAAAGAATAGCAAGAAGAGATAAGAAAGCCTTCTTCAGCAATCAGTGCAAAGAGATAGAGGAAAACAACAGAGTGGGAAAGACTAGAGATCTCTTCAAGAGAATTAGAGATACCAAGAGAACATTTCATGCAAAGATGGACTCGATAAAGGATAGAAATGATATGGACCTAACAGAAGCAGAAGATATTAAGAAGAGGTGAATTATGGTTACAGAACTAGATATGAATGTTGTTAACCTGGACAAAATAAAAATAAATATAGAGATGGAAAAAGGGGAGATTGAAGGGGGGGAGGAAATAGTGTCCTCAATCAAAAGAAATTTAAAATTGAGACATTCATAGTTAAATTTAAAAATAAAGCTTAATGACTCTAAGGGCTTTATGCTTTATATTTTTTCCTTCTTAGATAACTAGATAACTCTTGTAAAGAAACACTTGAAATTCAGAAATTCCTTCAGCTTGCTTTTGTTTTATTATTTAAAGTATAGTTAAATTTAATACTATTAAAAGTGGCCTTTCCCATCCCACCCCCACAAATTTCTTTTTTTTTTTTAGTTCCTGAGAATTTATTTCTTGATTTTATCACCCATGGAATAAGTGTTGTTTTTCTTTCTCTCAATTTGTTTCTTTTTTTTTTTTATTTTTTTTTTATTTTTTAAGAGCTTCCATTTTACTTTATTTTACTTTACAGTACTCTGTTGGTTTTGGCATACATTGACATGAATCTGCCACGGGTCACCCCCACAAATTTCTTCTCTGTCCTCTATCTATATAAATAACTACATGTAAAGACATCTATAATGATTGCTTAATATTTCAGTGATAATTTTGGTCAATTTTCGATTTTGAATGATTTTTCAAAACTTTTTTTTGGAGAGTATTGTTTTTCTAAAAAATATATGCTATGGACAAATTTGCCAAAGTGTTAACAGTGGTTAACTCTGGGTAGGAGGAGGAGTTTGTGTGATTGTAATTTTATTCCTTTTTTTAAAAGAAATTTTTCGTTCTTTTCTTTAAAATTTTTTTCTCTTTAAAAACTTAAAAAAGGCAAAAACAATGCTTGAGTATTTCAGAGCAGACTAAGCTAGATTTGGAGATGATAGTTGTTGGTTCATAGTATAACATGTGGTATAGGAATATAGCATGGAAATTCGAAACGTGATGATTTCGGAGTTGATAATCCAGTAGTGAAAGGATAGTCTTTAGAAGCAGTAATATTACTACAGAAATTCAAATACATGCATTTTTCATGGGGTATTTAGGGAATTTGGGTTTTTTTTTCAGTTGCTAAGTCATGTCTGACTCTTTGTGATTCCATGGACTGCGACATGCCAGACATCCCTGTCCTTCAATATCTCCTGGAGTTTGCTCAAACTCACGTCCGTCGAGTGACGGATTCTAACCATCTCATCCTCTGCCGTCCCCTTCTCTTCTTGCCCTCACTCTGCCGCCCCCTTCTTTTGCCCTCAATCTTTTCCAGCATCAGGGTCTTTTGCAATGAGCCAGCTCTTTGCATCAGGTGGCCATAGTATTTAGGGGATAAAATATTTTAAAAACTATCTTTTTGTGCCAGAACCAAACAACTTAGGAAAATTGTGCTCAGGATGATATACTCATAGAGAAGCATACTTAGCAAGCAAAGTAGAAGTAACATTGATGTATTTTAGTAGGAAGGAATTATCCTGTGTGTGCAATAAAAAATAAATCTCACATTTCCTGAGGATTTCATGAAATGAAGTCAAAATAAGCAGTAATTATTTCTCCTCTGGGCATTATGAAAAATAGTTGTCTAGTGGCAAAAAACTGAAAACTTAAATGAGACTTAATTCTGTTGGATTGAAAATTAGGAAAATAATGTAGTGAGAGTATAAAGTTTCTAGTTCTGACTTTCTAATTGGGAGGTTGGGTATAATAATAGACTGAGAAAAGACTGAATGTAATAGAGACAAAAATATTTTAATGACTTAATGACATAGAATATATTATTATTTCTCACCAGTTTTTGTCTCTCTCCCTACCCCTAACTCTCTTCCAGACTCACCAACCTAAAGAGGATGGAGTTTATCTTTTTCAGCCCCACAGTCAACCAGTCAGCTGTCTTTACTTCTCACCTGCCAATCCGGCTCACCTACTGTCACTGAGCTATGATGGCACATTACGCTGTGGGGATTTTCCCAGGGCTGTTTTTGAAGAGGTAAATATTAATGTGTTTACATATTGACCTTAGATGATATTCTAGATTCTTTATGAAATGCCACATGAATGATTATTATACCATCAGACTGGATGAGATGGTATGGAACAGGGACATTAGAACTATTCTGCCTAAATTCATATCCCGTCTGGTACTATTTGTGTGACCTTGGCAAGTTCCTTTACCTCTTTGTGTCTCAGTTTCCTTAGTTTTGAAATGAAACAGTAATAATATTTACCTTACAGGATTGTCATGAAGATTAAGTGAGTTAATGTAGATAAAGGACTTAAAACAGAGCCTGGCACATGATAGATTTTTGCTCTTATTTTTTATTTTTGCAAAAATCTTTTAAAGACAATAACCTATTCTTCTGTTTGAAGGCTTAAAACTTGTCTTTTATTCAGGAAAAACATTAGAATATTATATTTTTGTTTATTATTTCTAGCCTTTGCAGGTATGAATTTTGTGAGGCTGATTCTTAGATGTGACAGAAAAGACTATAGAGAAATTCATCACATAACAAATAGTACTATAGCACATTATATCTAAAACATGGCCAGTCTACATTAACTCAGTTAATGTATCACAGAAACTATAAAATTTGTTTTTTTGTCTTCTAAGATTTATCATATCTTACATGCCATATATATATCTGATAATAGATTAGCTCAGCTGTTTTTATCTGGTGAAGTTAGAATGAAATACTGCAATTGGATGTGATAAATTGTACTCTGGCAAGAAATGGACACCCAGGCAATTTCATTCAGAACATCTTAGGCTGGGTTTATTCGTAACCACCTGTTGAGGATAAGGTCTTTTCCTGGGCTAATCTAGCCCCTATGAGGTCAGATTAAGTTGAAGTCTGTTTAAGAATAGTTGAAAGATGTTAGGCTCATACTTGTGACTATCCATCCGCTGAAAGATACTCTACCAATATAAATAGCATTTACCCCTTGAAGGTTTTCTAATCCATTTGATCTCTGGTTGGGTAGACCAGAAGCTTCCAAAGGTCTGAGGAATCCTCATAATATTTGATCCCAATGATTACATTTGGTCTCCTACTTAAATATCTGCTACTTAATGCTTACAACAAACATGTCATTTCAAGTGAGCTTTCACATTTGCTTATTAACCATATTAGATTTCCTCACTAAGAGAATTCTTATAAGTTAACCCCTTTTTCAATGTGAATTTTAATCTTTATGAAGTTCAGGATGGTTTAGATGTAGGTTTCTACCCTTTAACTTATTTTGAATGAAATTTTTGAAGTTTTTAGACATCCTCAGTATAAGGACAATTTTATGTGTGAAACAATGAAGAAAACATGATATCATCACTTATGATTTATCATCATAAATACTAATTTAATTGATCTAATTTTATGTATGCCTTAATTTTTTATGTAAGCCAATACTCAAAATTAACACATTCTGATGTCTTTGTAATTATTCTAATGTTCTGTGTACAGATTATTCATAATTACCTATAGGACTTTTTCTTAATACCTGTATTTATTGAAGTATACTTGACTTACAGTGTTTCAGGTGCACAGCAAGGTGATTCAGTTATACATATTATTTTTCAGACTATTTTCCATTATAGGTTATTAAAAAAATATTGACTATAGGTCCCTGTGCTATACAGTAAACCTTTGCTACTTGTTGCATCTGTTTTTTAAAAATTAGGAATCTAGCATTCTCTTCATACTAAGTCAAACAAGTGGAATCAAACTGTCATAAATTTTTTAGTTAGGTGAAAATTCATAAGTTTTCTAAAATACGTATATATATATATGTATACAAAAGTTTTTCTGCTATGCTTGATAAAGACTTGGGAGAGAACATAAAAAAAATAGATGGAGAAATTGGAAAACTTAAACTGAATGAAATGGAGCACTGAGTATGAAGAAAAAATGAAACAATCTAGATGAAATTAAAAGATCATCATATAATCCAGTTGGTTTTAAACATGGCCGCTCATTAGAAACATATCTGGAGCTTTGGACAAAAAAAGCAGTACCTAGGCATTTGTAATTCGGATATGCATCTGGATTTTAAAAAGTGATTATAGGTTTTCTTATTAAATGGTAGCTTTGGTGATAGAGAATTCTGTTATTTTTCTGTTGATCAAGCATGATACAGTGGTATTAAGTGAGTAATAGTTCAGTTCAGTTGCTCAGTTGTGTCCAACTCTTTGTGACCCCATGGACTGCAGCACGCCAGGCTTTCCTGTCCATCACCAACTCCTGGAACTTACTCAAACTCATGTCCATTGAGTCAGTGATGCCATCCAACCATCTCATCCTCTGTTGTCCCCTTCTCCTCCCGCCTTTGATCTTTCCTAGCATCAGAGTCTTTTTCCAATGAGTCCGTTCTTCACAGCAGGTGGCCAAAGTACTGGAGCTTCAGCATCAGTCCTTCCAATGAATATTCAGGACTGATTTCCTTTAGGATGGACTGGTTTGATCTCTTTGCAGTCCACCCTGTCCAACCTTCAGCCTTTCCCAGAATCAGGATCTTTTCCAGTGAGTCATCTCTTTGCATCAGATGGCTAAAGTATTGGAGCTTCTGCTTCAGCATCAGTTCTTCCAATGAATATATATAGGGTTGATTTCCTTTTGGATACACTGATTTGATCTCCTTGCAGTCTAAGGGATTCCCAAAAGTCTTCTCCAGTACCACAGTTTGAAAGCATCTGTTCTTCAGTACTCAGCCTTCTTTATGGTCCAGCTCTCACATTTGTACATGATCACTGGAAAAACCATATCTTTGACTATACAGATCTTTGTCGGCCAAGTGATGTCTCTGCTTTTTAATGTGCTGTCTAGGTTTGTCTTAGCTTTTCTTCCAAGGAGCGAGCGTCTTTTAAATTCATGGCCTCTGTCATCGTCTACAGTGCTTTTGAGGGGCAAGTAACTAAAATCTGTCACTACTTCCACTTTTTCCCCTTCTACTTGCCATGAAGTGATGGGACCAAATGCCATGATTTTAGTTTTGAATGCTGAGTTTCAGGCCAGCTTTTTCACTCTCCCTCTTTCAGCCTCATCAAGAGGCTCGTTAGTTTCTTTTTACTTTCTGCCATTAGAGTGGTTTTATCTGCATATCTGAGGTTGTTGATACCTCTCCTGACAGTCTTGATTCCAGCTTGTGCTTCATCCAGTCTGGCATTTCACATGATATACTCTGCATATAAATTGAATAAGTAGGGTGACAGTATAAGCCTTGTCATCCTCCTTTCCTAATTTAGAACCGGTAAGTTGTTCCATGTCTGGTTCTTATTGATGCTTACTGTTCTTACTGTTGCTTCTTAACCCTCATACAGGTTTCTCAGGAGAGAAACCATCTCTTTAAGAATTTTCCATAGTTTGTTGTGATCCAAACAGTCAAAGACTTCAGTGTGGTCAGTGAAACAGAAGTAGTTGTTTTTTTGGAATTGTCTTGCTTTCTCTATGATCCAGTGAATGTTGGCAATTTGATCTCTGGTTCCTCTGCCTTTTCTAAACCCAGCTTGTACATCTGAAAGTTCTCTATTCATATACTGCTGAAGCCTAGCTTGAAGGATTTTGAGCATAACTTTACTAGCATGTGAAATGAGTGCAATTGTACAGTAGTCTGAACATTCTTTGTCATTGCCCTTCTTTGGGATTGGAATGGAAACTAACCTTTTCCAGTCCTGTGGTCACTGCTGACATACTTTCCAAATTTGCTGACATATTGAGTACAGCACTTTAACACCATCATTTAGGATTTTAAATAACTGAGCTGGAATTCTGTCACCTCCACTAGCTTGTTTGTAAGTAATGCTTCCTAAGGCCGCTTGACTTCACATACTAGGATGTCTGGCTCTAGGTGAGTGACCGTACCATTTTGGTTACCTGGGTTATTAAGACGTTTTTTTGCACAGTTCTTCTGTGTATTCTTACCACCTCTTCTTAATCTCCTCTGCTTCCGTTAGGTCTGTATTGCTTCCGTCCTTTATTGTGCCCATCCTTGAATGAAATGTTCCCTTGATATCTTCAGTTTTCTTGAAGAGATCTTTAGTCTTTCCTATTCTGTTGGTTTCCTCTACTTCTTTGCATTGTTCATTTAAAAAGGCCTTTTTATCTCTCCTTGCTGTTCTCTGGAACTCTGCATTCAGTTGGGTATATCTTTCACTTTCTCCCTTGTTTTTTTCTTCTCTTCTTTGCTCAGCTATATGTAAAGCCTCCTCAGACAACGATTTTGCCTTTTTGCATTTCTTTTTCTTTTGGATGGTTTTGGTCACTGCCTCCTGTACAGTGTTACAAACCTCTGTCCACAGTTTGAAGAACTATGGCACTCTGTCTACCAGACGGAATACCTTGAATCTATTCTCCACCTCCCCTGTATTTATTTAGGTCATACCTGAATGGTCCAGTGGTTTTCCCTACTTTCTTCAATTTAAGTCTGAATTTTGCAATAAGAAACTGATGAGCTGAGCCACAGTCAACTCTAGGTCTTGTTTTTGCTGACTATATAGAGCTGCTCCATCTTTGTCTGCAAAAAATATAATCAGTCTGATTGCAATATTGACTACCTGGTGATGTCCATGTGTAGAATGGTCTATTGTATTGTTGGAAGAGAGTGTTTGCTATGACCAGTACATTCTCTTGGCAAAACTCTATTAGCCTTGCACTGCTTCATTTTGTACTCCAAGGCCAAACTTGCTTAATACTCCAGGTATCTCTTGAGTTCCTACTTTTGCATTCCAGTCCTCTATGATGAAAAGGACATCTTTTTTTTTTTTTTTGGTATCAAATCTACAAGTTCTTGTAGTTTTTCATAGAACTGTTCTGCTTCTTTGGCATAAGTGGTTGGGGCATAGACTCAGATTATTGTGATGCTGAATGGTTTGCCTTGGAAACGAGCCAAGATTATTTTTTCATTTTTGAGATTGTACCCAAGTACTGCATTTTGGCCTCTTTTGTTGACTATGAGGGTACTCCTTTTCTTCTAAGGGATTCTTGCCCACAGTAGTAGATACAGTGGTCATTGCCCATTCCCGTCCATTTTAGTTCATTGATTCCTAAGTTGTCCTAAGATTTTTTTGTGTGTGTGTAATAAAGTTTATTAAAAGTATAAAGGAGACAGAGAAAGCTTCTGACATAGACATCAAAAGTGGGCAGAAAGAGTGCCCGCTTGTTAGTGTTAGCAATGAAGTTATATACTCTCCAATGAATCCAAAGAATGTCTGGAGGTTGTAAAGACCTCACCAGACCTACTCCCATAATTTACATTTTAAGATAACAGAATTAGCCAGAAGGTTTAATCCAGAGACAGTCCTCAGGCAGAATACATTGTTGTTATATAATCCTTGTAAAGAGCAGGTCTGCTCCCATAATTTACAGAATTAGCCAGAAGGTTTAATCCAGAGACTGTCCTCAGGCAGAATACATTGTTGTTATGTAATCCTAAGGAATGTAGAGAAGAAAAAAAAAGTTTGTCCTTTCTTCNATAATCCTTGTAAAGAGCAGGTCTGCTCCCATAATTTACAGAATTAGCCAGAAGGTTTAATCCAGAGACTGTCCTCAGGCAGAATACATTGTTGTTATGTAATCCTAAGGAATACATTGTTGTTATATAATCCTAAGGAATGTAGAGAAGAAAAAAAAAGTTTGTCCTTTCTTCCTCCTTGAGAATTCCAATCCCCAAGGGATTCTTGCCCACAGTAGTAGATACAGTGGTCATCTGAATTAAATTTGCCCATTCCCGTCCATTTTAGTTCATTTTAGTCCATTTTAGTTCATTGATTCCTAAGTTGTCCTAAGATAAAAAAAAGTCAGTGTTGTAAACTAAGTAAACCAAGTCATAGTTTAAACAACATGGTGAGAGTGAAGTTTATGGTATAGGAGATACTCCTGCTGCTAAGTTGCTTCAGTCGTGTCCAGCTCTGTGCAATCCCATAGACGGCAGCCCACCAGGCTCCCCCGTCCCCGGGATTCTCCAGGCAAGTGCACTGGAGTGGGTTGCCATTTCCTTCTCCAATGCATGAAAGTGAAAAGTGAAGTCGCTCAGTCGTGTCCGACTCTTAGCGACCCCATGGACTGTAGCCCACCAGGCTCCTCCGTCCATGGGATTTTCCAGGCAGGAGTGCTGGAGTGGGGTGCCATTGCCTTCTCCAATAGGAAATACTACATCTCAGTAAAACTGTAAAAAGAAATTAGGAAGGGGAAAAAAAGTAATAGTGAGCCAAACCAAACCCATGTGCAGACTTGATTCCGTCAACAGACAGCTGTCAGACGCCTTGAAGCTGAGGCAGAGGTGTCAGTAACTAAAGCTGTAGGCTCCTGGTTTGTGGTCTAGTAAAATGGTGTTGAGGATAAATAGCATCATTTTTGGGATTCCCCATCTGTAGATCAGTCTTGCCAGCTCTGCTTGCGTGTGTCCAATTTACCTTGATTCATGGACCTAGCATTCCAGGTTCCTATGCATTACTGTTCTTAAGAGCGTTGGACTTTACTTTCACCAGCAGACACATCCAAAACTAAGCATCATTTCTGCTTTGGCCCAGCCACTTCATTCTTTTTGGAGCTATCAGTAATTGCTCTCTGCTCTTCCCTCATAGCATGTTGGACCCTTTCTG
Source organism: Oreotragus oreotragus (assembly GCA_006410675.1). NCBI lineage: Eukaryota > Metazoa > Chordata > Mammalia > Artiodactyla > Bovidae > Oreotragus > Oreotragus oreotragus. The sequence goes on from SJYX01000360.1 coordinate 154,612, forward strand.
ATTTGGAGGGGGCGGTGTCCATCTTCCAGTGTTCTATCGTTTTGCCTTTTTATACTGTTCATGAGGTTTTTCTGACAAGAATACTGGCATGGGTTGCCGTTTCCTTCTCCAGTGGACCATATTTTGTCCGAACTCTTCAATGTGACCTGTTTGTCTTGGGTGGCCCTGCATAGCATCACTCATAATGTCATTGAGTTAAACAAGCCCCTTCTCCATGACAAGGCTGTTGTTCATGACAGAGATTTGCTTATTAGTAATTATTGTAATTATTTAAAGAAATGTCTGTTGGGATCTTTGCCTGTTTTTACTTGGGTTATCTGTGTTTTTAGTATTGAGTTGTCAAAGTTCTCCACTTATTCGTTTCTTTAAAAGTCCAGCTTATTGAGGTATACAGTACATACTATAAAACTTATTAAAAAAAAACTTATTGAGGCTTATTGAGGTATGCAGTACGTACTATAAAACTTACCTATTTTAGGTGTGCAGATTTATGAATCTTGGCAAACTTATGTAACCACCACTGCAATCAAGATACAGAAAATTTCCATCACCTGAAAAAAATTACCTCATGACCCTCTGCAGTTAGTCCTCTCCTCTTTCCCAAGCCCCTGGAAACCAGTGATGTGATTACTGTCCATATAATTGAAAAAAAAAATTTATTGGAGTGTAGTGGATTTACAGTGTTATGTTTCAAGTGTACAGCACAGTGAATCAGTTATACATATTATCCACAAGATTCTTTTCGCATATAGACCTTTACAGAGTATTGAGTACAGTTCTGTGTACTATATACAGGTTCTTATTAGTTACCTATTTTATATATATTAGTGTGTATATGTCAGTCCCAATTTATCCACCCCCTCCCCCCTCTCCTGGTAAACACAGTTTATTTTCTACATTGATGATTCTACTTCTGTTTTGTTCATTTGTACNAAAGAGTCGGACATGACTGAGTCACTGAACTGAACTGAATCTATCTAAAATGTACCACTTACTATTTAAATATTTACAATCTTCTTACAAATATAAAGCAAGCTCATTGGCACATCACTTATATCACACACTGACACATCGCATATATTGTATCATCACTGTAAGTGAAGCAATTGTTTAGACCTAGATATCTTACTTGCTTCATTTGTAGCAGCGAACTTTTTATATCTATGCTTATTTGTCTGACTTATGTCCCAGCTGGAGTATTCAGTATGTACCTTTTTCAGGAAATGTTCATGGTTCTAAGTCATAAATGTTCACAGTTTCTAAGTCATTACATATATAATAATTAATTTCTGCTGACACTGCACATGGTATGTGATATTTGTGTATATGTATCCTATGTATCCATTGAATGAATGTATGACCAACAATAATGAGAAACAGGGAACAGTTGCCTCTGATTACTTTTGGTTCCCTTTGGTTAGATCCTTGCTGCTTCCATATCTATTTTTCATCAAAAAGAACTCAATAGGGCTATAATGACATATATATATGTCCATTTAAATTAAAATTAAATTTAAGATGACCTTCAAAATTTAGTTCTCTAGTCACACTATCCCCATTCAAAGTACTCACTAGCCACATATGACTAGAGGCTGCCATATCAGGTAGCATAGATGAGGCATATTTTCAGCAGATCAGAAGACCCACAAAATAGCATTACTTTAAGGTGTCTAGATTTGTCCAAAGATTTCTCACAATCACAAATTCAGAATTCCATCCAAGGCATTGAGTTTTACTTTCACAAAGTTTAGACCCTTTAACTTTTTAGAGGCATCCTTGTAAGCCTGTGTAATGAGTTGAGTGTCTTTCTTCAAACACTTACTAGTTAACCAGTGACTTTTTGGTTCTCTGATTGTTCTTCTGATCAACAGTTCATTCATTCACCATTCAGCTTTTCTTCATTAAGCAGTTGCCTTGGAACTAAGGGCACTGAGTAGCAAATATAAATTGCTGGGAATTTTTAAGTAGTAACATTAGAGGAGACACAATCCTTAACTAATGTAAAACTATATGGGACAAATCCTAAATTTGTCAGTACTGAAAGGCCAAGTTTCAGATCCATTAGATTATAAAATTGCTACCGCTTTATTTCACCATAATCAATTATATGGTTTCTTCATATTGTGGGGTTAAAAAAAAAAAACTTATTTCTGATTTTTTATACTTGCTTATGCTTACAAAACCTACTTTCAAGTGAGATTCATTAAATTTAATTTCACAAGTATAGATAGATAGAATAAAATAAATAAATTACTGCCAAAAATCAATGAAATATGTTTTCCTCTGGAAAAAACAAAGAGTACATACTGTGGTACTTTGAGTAAAGAATAATTTTCATCATACTTTTAGACCACAATATAAAAGCAAATGTATTTTCAATCACAGATGTACACTTTAACTGAATTCCTGCACAGCCAAACAAATGGAATAAAAATGAAAGTTTTCATCCAGCACAGTTTGACACAGTTCAGACAAAGGAATAAAATTATTTACTTACTTATTTTACTGAGCTCAATGAAATAATTTGCATGAGGTTAGCCTGTTTCATCCTGAAATAAAATGACAGTAAATGGGAAGCTATCACTTTTTTGATTTTGCATATTTACTACATGGAGAGATTGTGACTACAAAGATTTGGTAAATGCAAAAGTACACTTGTAATGACATACCAGACCAAGCCTGGTGATGGACCAACCACAGATGTTAATGGATTGGATCGGGAAAGAGAAAATGAGAATGAGATCTTTTAACTGATTAAGAACATGCAAAGGAAGTTAAACATATTTAATGTTAGAGCTGTGGTCCTGCTGTTTTAGAAAATTTAAAAAAAGAACTAAGTATCTCTCTCTCTCCCTGCCGTAGGGCCCCCTCTCTTTGACCATTCCAAGCTATTCTTACTTTCAGAGCCAGAGGAAGGGAAGTCCATAGCTGAGAATAGGTCTGTTGCCCCAGAGCAGTTGCATATTCCCACAAACTAAAGGCCCCAGTGTGGGTGTTAGAGGAACTAGAGTTGTGAGCACTAAAGGAAAATGCTGTCTATGGTGGGTGGTACATTCAACAGGTAGTAGGTTAGAACAGATGAGTTATCTTGAGTGAAGCATGAAGATCAAGAATTTGGCCACCCAAGGAAATGCCTGTCACTTTTATAAATTGATCCTTGCCTTGATGTTTTTTGTTTTTCTTATTTTCTGACAATAAAACTTGTTTTTAACTATACAAAATAACCAGGGTATAAAAATGCACATTTTATACACCGGAAAAACTGCCGTTGGATTTCAATGTAACGTATTCCTGAGGTTTCTTCAAAAAAGAAATATTCCCCTGAATTATAATCTTGGGTCTTTGCAGAAGATCTTGTATCACTGAGGGATAACAACTATACTAGAGAAACCCACTGTTTCTCCACATGCATGCTATTGGCATTTGGACCTCAAAGGTTCTGCATTTTGTGGGATTGTCCCATGCATTGCAGGATATTTGACCTTCCTACTGCTGCTGCTTCTAAGTCACTTCAGTCGCGTCCGACTCTGTGTGACCCCATAGACGGCAGCCCACCAGGCTCCCCCGTCCCTGGGATTCTCCAGGCAAGAACACTTGAGTGGGTTGCCATTTCCTTCTCCAATGCATGAAAGAGAAAAGTGAAAGTGAAGTCGCTCAGTCTGTTCGACTGTTAGCGACTCCATGGACTGCAGCCCACCAGGCTACTCCGTCCATTGGATTTTCCAGGCAAGAGTACTGGGTTGGGGTGCCATTGCCTTCCCCGGACCTTCCTACTAGCAAACTCCAGTACTTTGGCCACCTCATGCGAAGAGTTGACTCATTGGAAAAGGCCCTGATCCTGGGAGGGATTGGGGGCAGGAGGAGAAGGGGACCACAGAGGATGAAATGGCTGGATGGCATCACTGACTTGATGGACATAAGTCTGAGTAAACTCCTAGAGTTGGTGATGGACAGGGAGCCCTGGTGAGCTACGATTCATGGGGTCGCAAAAAGTCAGACACGACTGAACTGAACTGAATAGTAAATTANTGAAATCTGATGAAATCAGGCTTGTGATATCTTGTGTGAAAGTCGCTCAGTCATGTCCAGCTCTGTGACCCCATGGATTGTAACCTGCTAGGCTCCTCTGTCCGTGGAGTTCTCCAGGCCACAATACTGGAGTGGGTAGCTGTTCAGGGGATCTCCCCAACCCAGGGATTGAACCCAGGTCTCCCGCATTGCAGGTGGATTCTTTACCAACTGAGCTGCCAGGGAAGCCCTTCTGTGTGATATCTTGGACAGAAGATAATTTTAGCATAGGAAGAAGCTCTTACTCTGGGGATAGTGGGATCCCTCCCACAAGTCAAGTGCTGAATTGAGTTGCAGAGCCCTTGGCCATGGGCAGGCAGAAAAGATAGCAAAAACTGGGTCTCTGTACAAACTGTTGGATAAAATTTTATGATTTTAGCTTTGGTACCGTTCTATAGCTACTACCTAAAAATATATTTTAAAATTTAATATAAGCCAGTTGAACAAAAATAGAAAATAATGCCAATTTTTTAAAATGTGGAGAATGTTAATGCAACAGTGAAAAAATAATTTTGTTCTCTTCTAAAATCCACAGTTTTGCTTAATATTGCAAGCAATTCTCAATTTATGAGACTTTTAAGTGATTTTGGAATGTGTTCATTATTCACTCAACAAGTATCTGTTGAATGTATACTATGGGGTGGGCTCTAGAAAATCACCTAATTTCTGTTTAGACCCATATATTGGGAAGAACATGGTTTATAGTGTGTGAGAGGTGCCCTGTTAATTCCTAGTAAAGTCTGTGAGCATTACCAGGTAGTACATTAAGAGATTTCATCACTGGGCAATGACGGCCCAGTGTCCCCTTTCCACCCATGCAGCTTTCTTTGTGTTAAGGACCACTTACTTGCCCCATTCCTGTTTGTTTGCACTGCTGACTTTACTCTTGTGATTTGGCTTTCTGGTAATCAGAGTTGTCGTGCCAAGAAACAGCAGTGGGATGGCGAGGCACAAGGAGAAGGGCAAGGTGGTGATGACATGGCTACTTCCTGCCAGGGTGCCTGGTGGAGGCTTCTGAGCTCCTGCCGTTGCCCCACACAGTTCCTCCCCTTAGGTACTGGCCAGTCAGTCTTGCCAGAGCCTGGAAGTGACAGTAGGACGCCTTCAATCGATAGGTCTCACAGGGAAATTGCTCTTGATACACCCTGCACTTTTAGGTTATTGGTGCATTTCAGACCACAGCCATTACGTATGACCTATATTACTGTGGATCTGATTATAGAGTCTGGATTATCCCTGTAGAATGTGTGTTTAAGTTTGGAATAATAGCGTTTAGTTTCCACACTAAACTCTAAGAACTGAATTTTATGATATTCTTTGTAACTTTTATAAATATATTAGCTAGCTGAGGTTTGTTAGGACCTGATCCTATATATTTTAAAACAACCATTTCATTATCATGAACCAGTGAAAAGCTTGTTAAATACCCTGATGATATTTCAGAAAAATCTCAAGAAACAATAAAAGGAGTGCTTCTTTATTCTCTCTGTTTATTTTGCAGAGTCTTTGACAGCAGCTGTATATCCTCGAAGATTCCTCTTCTTACCACCATCAGGTCAGTGCCCATATGCCAAATAACGTAGACCCTAGATTACTATGAGCTCTTTGTTGGACTGCATACATTAGACATCTGATTATCAAAGAGATGTATAGGTCTGATTTGATGTTACAGTGTTCCTGGTTACTTGTTCCTATCCCATCCGGAAGAGTTCTTGCTTCCAGGTTGCCTGTGTCCACAAAGATTCTGTCTCTTTTAGTCTGTAGCTATTCTCTGCCTCTGAGCGGTTATTTTTGGTTAAGGTGAATGACTTTATTCAAAAACGGAATTAGTCATGTTATCATATTGAGACTGACTTGCTCGTGAGACTAGCTGAAGCACTCTTTATTTGTGCCTGTTTGTTCTGGGCTTAGCTTCCCAATCTTCCTATTTCTTTGTTTGGTTATCCTCTTTTTGCATCTGCTACTTTTAATATATGTATTTTACATCAAACTCTACTTAATGTCTACTTCCTACACATACTTCTTTATCAGCATTTATAAAGTTGGGGACAGGGCATGCAATATATGTTAACTGTTGCTTCATGAGTTTTATAGTCTATAGAGGCTATATTTAATATGCTTATTTTCTTTTTCACAGAATTTCCCGTCTTCATTTCCTTTTTCAAACTTTATTAACTCTAGTTAATTTATTGACTTCTAGTGTGTATTTAAAAAAAATTATCTAGGGTGATGATTCTGGGGTCAGAAGAGATAAGGTCATTGAATGGCAGTGGGAAATGTGGTTCTCCATTGTTCATCCTTTAATAAGAAAGGGCTGTTGGTGGTGTTGCGATGTAGAGAATAAAAGGGCAGTGCTTTGTTCTTTGCTTTGGAGAGCAGTGAAGAGCCCCACGTATATTTAAATTGTTTTTTGCCTTATTTTTAGTTGTGATTATAAACACGTAACAGTAAGTCAGCCATCTTAACTATTTATATGTATACAGTTCAGTAATGTTAGGTGTGATCACATTGTGCAACAGAGTTCTAGAATTTTCTGTCTTGCAAAACTGAACCTGGCCCATGAGACATTAATTCCTCTCTTACTCTTTTCCAGATTGTGGCAGCCATCTGTCTAGTTTGCGTTTCTATGATTTTTACTACTTTAGGTATTTCATGAGTGAAATCATAGAGTATTTGTTTTTTTTTGTGATGGGTTTATTTCACTTAGCATAATGTCCTCGGTGTTCATCCATGTTCTAGCATGTAACAGGATCTCCTCCCTTTTTTAAAGGCTGCATAATAATTCCATTGCATGTATATACCGTATTTTCTTTATCTGTTCACCTCTTGATCGACATTTGGGTTGTTTCTACCTCTTGACTATTGTGAAAAAGGCTACAGTGAACAAATGGGTGTAAAAGTATCTCTTCAAGATCCTATTTTGAATTCTTTTGGATAATACCCAGAAAGGAGATTTTAATGGATCATCTGATAATACTATTTTCAATTTTTTGAGGAACCTCTATACTGTTTTTCCATAATTGCCAAACCATTTTACATTCCAGGAGTGCAGTAGGGTTCTAATTTCTCTTTATATGTATCAATACTTATCCTGATGATTGTGAGGTAATATATTATTGTGGTTCTGATTTGCATTTCTCTAATGATTAGTGGGGAAAAGGCAATGGCAACCCACTCCAGTACTCTTGCGATGATAAACATCTTTTCATATGCTTATTGACCATTTGTCTATCTTCTTTGGAGAATTGTCTATTTAGGTCTTTTGTTTATTTTTGAGTTACATCATTTTTGTTGTTGACTTATAGAAATTCCTTACATATTCTGCATTATCAAATATATGATTTTTAAATGTTTTCTACCATTTTGTGGGTTGCCTTCTCAGTCTGTTGATTGTTTCCTTTGCACAGTTTCTAAGTATGATGTAGATTTGTCTATTTTGCTTTTGTTGCCTGTACTTTTGGTATCATATCCAAAAAATCATTGCTAAATCCAGTGTCCTGAAACTTTCCCCTGTGTTTTCTGTGTTTTATTAAGAGTTCCAAGTCTTAGGTATAGGTCTTTAATCAACTTTGAGTTGATTTTAGTATATAGTATAAGGTTATGGTGGTTTAGACACTGCGTCATCTATGACTCTTGCGACCCCGTGGACTGTAGCTCGCCAGGCTTCTCTGTCCATGGGATTTTCAGGCAAGAATACTGGAGTGGGTTGCCGTTTGCTCCTCCAGGGGATCTTCCCGACCCAGGGATCAAACCCCCATCTCCTACATCGCAGGCAGAGTCTTCACCACTGAGCCATCAGGGTTACTGTCCAATATTATTCTTTTGCATGTGGATATCCGGTTTTGCCAGAAGCATTTTTTGAAGGGACTCTCCTTTCCCCATTTTGTGGTCTTGGCACCCTTGTTAAGTATCATTTGACCAGGAACGTGCGCGTTTCCTTATGGGCTCTCTGTTCTGTCACACTGGTCCATACCATCTGTCTTTATACCAGTACCATGCTGTCATGGTTTCTGTTGCTTTGTGTAGCATATTTTGAAATCAGGATATGTGAGGCCCCCAACTTTGTTCTTCTTTTAAAAGATTATTTTGGCTGTTTGTAATCCCTTGAGCTTTCATATTAATTTTAGGATTTTTTTTCTATTTCTGTAAAACGTGCTCTTGGGATTGATTGCATTGGTTGAATTCTATAGTTCACTTTGGGTAGTACAGACATTTTAACAATGGAGTCTTCTAATCCACAGGCAATTTATTTGTGTCTTTATTTGTTTGTGTCTTGTGTCTTTTATTTGTTTTAGTAATGCTTTGTAGTTTTCAGTGTACAAATCTTGCATATCTTTGGTTAAATTTATTCCAAAATATTTTATTCTTGTTGATGTTATTACAAATGGGATTTAAAGAAATATATTTATTTGTTTTTGACTCTGCTGGGTTTCTGTTGCTGTGTGCAGGCTTTTTCTAGTTGTGGTAAGCAGAGCTACCCTTCACTGGGGTGCATGGGCTTCTTACTGTGGCAGCCTCTCTAGTTGAGGAGCATGGTTTCTGGAGCACAAGCTCAGCAGCTGTGGTGCACATTCTCTGTTGCCCTGTGGCATGTGTCGTCTTCCCAGACCAGGAATCGAGCCCATGTCCCCTGCGTTGGCAGGTGGATTCTTAACCACTGGACCACCAGGGAAGTCCTGGGGTTGTTTTCTTATTTTGCTTTCTGGACTGGTCATTGTTAGTGTGTAGGAATGCAGCTGATTTTTGTGTGTTGATTATATCCTGCAAATTTGCTGAGATTTAGTTTTAACTGTGTGTGTGTGTAGTCTTTAATCCTACCCAGTTTTCTAATTCTACCAAATTTCCAGTGTTAAATGAATAGATGGCAAGAAAGGCATCCTTGCTTTTACCAGATCTTACAGGAAAAGCTTTCAGTCTTTCTTCATTGAGTATAATGTTAGCTGTGGGCCTTTAATGTATGACCCCTATTTTATTATGTTGAGATCGTTTCTGTCTGTTCCTGGTTTGTTGAGTGTTTATCATGAAAGGGTGTTGAATTTTGTCAGATGGTTTTTCAGTACCAGTTGAGAGGATCTTAGGATTTTTGTCCTTCATTCTGTTTATGTGGTATGTCAATTAGTTGGGTTTTGTGTTTTGAACCTTCCTTGCATTCCAGGTATAAATTCAACTTGGTCATGGTGTATAACCCTTTTAATGTGCTGTTTGAATTTTTTTGCTGGTATTTTGTTGAGAATTTTATAACAATATTCTTCAGGAATATTCGTCTGCAGGGCTTTTTTTTTTTTTCCCTCCCAGTAGGGTCTTTTTGTCTGGCTTTGATATTAGAAGTGTTTGCCTCATAGAATGAGTTTAGAAAGTCAGGCTGACACACTGCTCTGTTTTGTGTTCGGTGGAATGAATACAGAAGGGGAAATCTATGACGATTGTATTATGACTGCAGTTTGATTAATAAAACCCATTTTTACTGCTAAAAAAAAAAGAGTTCCTCTTCAGTTTTTTGGAAGAGTTTGAGGAGCATTTGGTGTTAATTCTTACTTAAATGTTATGTAGAAATCTTTAGTGAAGCCATCTGGTCCGGGGCTTTCTTTGATGGGAAGTTTTTGGTTATTGTTTTAATCCCCTTACTTGTTAGAGTTCTAGTTAGATTTTCTATTTCTTTATGATTCAGTCTTGGTAAATTTTATGTTTGGGAATGTATTCATTTCTTCTGGATTGTCCAGTTTATTGGTGTATGATTGTTAATAATATTAGAATCCTTTTTATTTCTGTAACATAAGTTGTAATGTCCCAGTTTCATTTCTTATTTTAGTTATTTGCACTTTCTATTTCTAGCTTGCCAGTTTTGTTCTCTTAAAAAAACCAGCTCTTAGTTAATTTTTTCTATTGTTTTTGTATTCTCTAATTCTTTTATCTTTAATCTTTATTATTTCCTTTCTTCTGCTAACTTTTGGTTTTGATTATTCTTCTTTTTCTAGTTCCTTGAGATGTAGATTGTTGATTTTGATGTCTTTCTTCTTTTTTGATGTTTACTGTTAAAAATTTCCCTCTTAGTATTGCTTTCATAGCATCCCATAGATTTTGATAGTTGTATTTTTATTTGTGTACAGATATCTTCTAATTTCCCTTGTGATTTTTTTTCTTTGAGCCCCCAAAGTACTTTTTACCTTACAGTTGTATAGGTTATATAAAATGATTTCAGGGTTTGGTTATTAGGGGAATACAAATATGGGAAATAGATTCTGTTAAACAGCAGTAACTTAGATTGTATATTTCTTTATTCTAGGTCTTGTATTTGCATGTGCAAAAAAAAAAAAGGGGAGTGCATTGAGTTAGGAAGCTGAACAAAAATGTTGCCATTTCAGTATGTTCAGTGACCATCCACTGAGCACAAACCACTTTACTCAGCACTGGAGATTCAAAAATGCAGGCAACATCTCTCTCCCGGGTTTCAGTCTTGTAGGAAGGATAACATTAGGTCGTTGATGACTCAGTAACTTCACACTTGGCAGAGAAAACCAGCATTTAGGAGCAATGCCATCTTTACCCTCTGCCCCTGCTATTTTGAGTTATTTAACACTTACTGTCTTTCAAAAAATTGTTGTTTCATTAGGCACAACACCATCACTGGGCGATGGCTGACCAGGTTCCAGGCCGTGTGGGACCCTAAGCAGGAAGACTGTGTCATAGTTGGCAGCATGGCCCAGCCACGGCGAGTGGAGATCTTCCATGAGACAGGAAAGTGGGTGCACTCTTTTCTGGGTGCAGAATGCCTTGCCTCTGTGTGTTCCATCAATGCTATGCACCCAACTCGGTATATTTTGGCTGGAGGTAATTCCAGTGGGAGGGTACATGTTTTTATGAATTAAGAAAGTTGTGGAGTTTTGGGTTTGGAAACACCAATTTGTTCAAATTAATCCATCTAAGGAGCCTAGTAATTCATGTGGCTTAGTCTGTTTACTTGGTAATATGTACTATTTAGCGAATATAAACTTGCTTTGTAAATAAGAATTATGAGCAGAATGTACTTTTAGGAAGAGAGAGGCCTTGGAGGTTGTTTCTGTAGGATGTGGAGGGCATTGGAGGGGAGACTGTGATGCTTTCAGCACTTTTAACCAGCAGAATGTGGAGAAATTCCAGCATCATAAATTACAAAGCTTTGACTGATCAGTGTTTTGGTTGTTTTTGTCGCCTTGATTCTATAGTCATATATAGATTTGTGCTTTATTTTACAGTTTGAAATACATATTTATTTCTAGACTTATATACACTGGAAGGGATCCTGAAAGGTTATCTCATCTGAGTGATTTTGAAACTTTTAATTTTTTAAACTGAGCACTTTTTCCCCCTTGCCTCTAAATTAAATCTTACATGAAATCCCAAGATAATTGCTGAGAAGCTGTGGTTCACTTGGGCAGGGCCTGGGTCCCTGTGTTGACCTTCTCCTCACTCCTCTCCATGGGTCCTGAGACACGACACAGCCAGGGAGTCCCAGGGCTTGTAGGCACAGGGTTGGAATATACTAATCCATGCCACCCAGTGTGAGATTACCTTCAGACCACTGTTTCCCAGACTGGATTGTAGCTATTGACGTGACTTAAGTGACCATTACCAATGTCTAAAAAAGTGAAAAGGAGACGAATAGTAAAGAATAGCAAACGTAATTAGAACAAATATTCTTTTGTGAAACTTAGTTCCATATGCATACGTAGCTGTCGGTATACATGCATATGTATTTTATGATGTAAAATGTATTTCTTTATTACTGTGGCACTGTTGGTCATGGTTAAAGAAGTAAGAGCTCCTACCCTAGAAGGTCCCAGCCAGCTTTATGTGTCCTTGTCTTTTAAACTCTCCAGAGGAGATTTAGTAGCCTGGGAAAGTGTTATGGAATTCCATTTCTGGCGTTTATTCATTAAAAATATTTGTTTAAGGAAGCTGTGGCAACTTGAATGTGTCTGTTGTTGGACCCTACTAAATCAGCAACTGAGATTACTGTGTGTTATTATTGATTCAACTTTTTCTGTTGTTCTTCATTGCCAAACGACTACTCAAACACTGTTCTAAATAGTTTCAGCAATATGCCTGATTTTCTAAGAGGAAATTTCTAAGAGGAAATATGATTTTTTCAGAATTGTATGTCACAGAAATAAAGTGATGTGTGTAATTTCCTTGAATAACATTCTTTTTTAATGTTTATTTATCTGGCGGGGCCATGTCTTAGTTGTGGCAGGCAGGATCCGCAGTCTTCGTTGCAGTATGCAGGCTCTTTAGCTGCAGTATGTGGGGTCCAGTTCCCTGACCAGGGATTGAACCTGGACCCCTCCATTGAGAGCACAGTGTCTTAACCACTGGACCACCAGGGAAGTTCCTCCAGCGTTTTGCTTAAATAATTTCCTTCTCTGTAATTAAAGACTAAACAAGTTTTGAAGCTTATTAAAAGGTTGCGGGTATTTATAAGGAATAGGGTTTCTCTTGTTTTCTTGGTGCTGGAATACAGGAATTGACAAGCAAGGTGGAAATATGAATTTATGAAATACAAAGTAAGGCTATGTGAAGTTGTACAGGTGCATGTGCTTAACTGCTCAATTCTGTCTGACTCTTTGTGACCCCGTGGACTGTAGCCTGCCAAGCTCCTCTGTCCATGGGATCCTCTCAGCAAGAATACTGGAGTGGGTTGCCATTTTCTCCTCCAGCGGATCTTCCTGGCCCAGGGATCGAACTAGAACTCGCACCTCTTATGTCTCCTGCATTGGCGCCACCTGGGAAGCCCTCTGTGAGGTTGAGGTATGTTATAAACTGTTCTGGGAATAGTTAAGGAAGACTTTAGGCTCCCTTTCCCTTTTCCACACCACTTAATTTTATAGGTTCTAGTCGTGGCCGGTTCTGTGGGAACTGTTCTTTTTCTTAACATGTTGAAAACTACTCTTAATCAAATTAGTACTGTCATTTAAGCCTTGAATACTTCGTGGTAATTGCCTGGCTTCTGCTATAAATGTTAGAACATTCTTGATGTTTCTCACTTTTGTGGTCTCTTGCCATTGTAGCTTCATAAGCTGTGCTATTTATATCCATTCAAGAGTTCTGTCTTCTTGAGGCAGTGTAGGAAGGAGAGTGAGTAGGGGGCTTGTTTCTTCATGGTAAGCTCTACAGTGAAACAATTGTTTAAATCTAGAAAGCACATAAAGGACAATTGTCTCCCTTAGGACATCCTTAAACTGTACTCTGTTGTGAAAGGCACTTTTCCCAGACTTGCTTAAAGCCATGTGGCTTGTGTAATTATGTGTATGTTATGTTTGCGCTCTCTTCTTCCCGGATAAACCTCTTGTGTTAGTTGGCCTTTGTAATATCTCATAACCATGTAAGCTCTGAATTCTACTGGTGTTATTTTCTTTGAGATGCCTGACTTTTTTTTTTTTTTTTTTTTTAAATGTGACATTAAGGAGGAAGGAGATGATCTCGTTTGGGGTGAATGGAGACTTGGTCAGACTAAGAGAAACTGCAAATGATTAGGGACTGATAGAATCTT
>SJYX01000360.1:168439-238858 GCA_006410675.1 Oreotragus oreotragus
AGGTGGCCAAAGTACTGGAGTTTCAGCTTTAGCATCATTCCTTCCAAAGAACACCCAGGACTGATCTCCTTTAGAATGGACTGGTTGGCTCTCCTTGCAGTCCAAGGGACTCTCAAGAGTCTTCTCCAACACCACAGTTCAAAAGCATTAACTCTTCGGCACTCAGCTTTCTTCACAGTCCAACTTTCATATCCATACATAACCACTGGAAAAACCATAGCCTTGACTAGATGGACCTTTGTTGGCAAAGTAATGTCTCTGCTTTTGAATATGCTGTCTAGGTTGGTCATAACTTTCCTTCCAAGGAGTAAGTGTCTTTTAATTTCATGGCTACAGTCACCATCTGCAGTGATTTTGGAGCCCCCAAAAATAAAGTTTGACACTGTTTTTTACTCCAGGCTTAATACCAGTTCAGAAGTTAGAACATCTAGGTTCTCCTCTGGGCTCTAAGACGGTGTAACCTTGGGGAAATAATTTGTTTTTTCCTCATCAGAAAAACGAGGTCCAATTCATATTTAAAATCATTCCACACTTATAGCTTCTAAGTTCTTTTTAAAAAAAAATTTTTTTTAATTGAAGGATAATTGCTGGTACAGAATTTTGTTGCTTTCTATCAAACTTCAACATGAATCAGCCATGGGTATACATTTGTCCCTAAGTTCTTAATAGTATTTATCAGGTGGGGGGGGGAGGAATAAAGATAATAGGTGACTCTAAGCAAAGTGATTCTTTTAAATAATTTCAGTCACAGACAGCAGTCAGCTGTGTAAACCCCACTGGTGTCCTTTTATCTATGGGCTCTTTAAGGAGGAGAAAGTGAGACCGGCTGTCAGTTAAAAAGAAAAAAAGAGTCCACTCTCTTCTATGATATTTAAATATTTATTTAAAAATAATTTTCATGGCACCAGTGAATTTATGCTAACTACATACTGCATATGTAGAAAAAAGTACATTGCTTTGAAGGAAAATGTAACTTAGAATTTTTGGCACACGAAAGGTTAACAACTATATATATATTTTTAATGAAACTAAGAAATTCACATTTGCAGGTAGTTTACCTTCTGCTTAAAGATGCAGTACACTATTCTTCAGTAAGAGTTTTATTTCCTCTGATAGATGAAGCTACGGAAACCATTGCTTTTTCTACAATGAGATCAAACTAATTTTGAGATAAAATAGACATAGTGGAACACAGTAAAACTAGGCTAAAAAACGTGAACAACTTTTAATGATGGGGGAGATAGCAAAAAAGACTAGTCAACCAACAGAAGAGGTTTGTTATTCAAGCATTATGTGAAAAGCAAATCGAAGGAGACTTTTCTATCTGTATTTTGTAGGTAGGATAAGCTCTGGAAAAAAATAACCCACGAGTTTCTGTTCAGAGAGCAAATCCCGCTGTTGGAAGTGGTGTGAACTGTTGTACCGTTGGAACTCTAGATACAAGTAACATACCAAGATACGGAATACTGCATCTTTCGTTAATGTGAATATGAAAGGTCAGAGTTCAGGCTCTCTCTCACTGCATAGAAACACCATATTCTACAGACTGAGGTAGGAACACTACACTAAAAGGTAATCTGCTATGTTGCATAAGACAGTCGATATCCAGGGTAGAACCAGCCCCGTGTCTCCTGACAGCCTTGTCCTCTTTGAGTCTACTTTTCACTCCAGTCCTCTGCTAGTAAAGCCCTTCCCGTGCAGATGACAAGTGGCAGTGGCTATCCCTAATCTTTACTAGGGTCCCTCAGTTTTTGTCTTGTCACTTGAAAAACAGATGTTTGTAATTCTGCCCAAATTGTTGCTGGTATGGAAATGATCAGACAGGCCCTCCTCTTCCAGGCTTCGATTCTGGCTGCGTATTAGCATTACAGTACTTGATCTTGCTCAACGTGGCATCAGGCATCTCTTTGCTGGTTGGTTGTTCGAGCACCCTTTAAACAAGCCAGCCCAGCGCCTCGACTAGGAAACGATCCTGGATCTTTACCTGTCAGGAATCACCCCAGAGCTGGCCCTCCTGCTCACACACTGGTAAGAAACAGTTCTGTTGTCTAGATCGGGGTTGGCAAATTCTGGCCTGTGGGCCAAATTCAGCTCACCATCTGTTTTTATAAATAAAAATTCTGTTGGAACAGAGCCTTCCTTGCTCCTTTATGTATTACCTGTGGCTGTTTTTGTGCTCAGACAGCAGAGTGGAGTAGTCGACAACAGAGTATGGCCTTCAAAACCAAAATTTAAAAATATTTACTACCTGGCGCTTTACAGAAGAAGTTTGCCGACCCTTGATCTAGATAAAAGGGCGTTTAAAATTTCGCAATACCCACCTTAAAAAGGAACTCTGTTTATTCCATGGCTGTTGTATTCTGTACATGGATATGGTTCTGCCACCTCAGAGGACACACTAGGGCAAGGCAGACCTGCACGCGACTGACTGCTCTGCGCGCCCCAGGAATCTGTCCACGGACCATCTTACCCACGTCCTCCAGCCCCACATGACTTGGAAATCTCTCCCTGAGATGAAAACAAGTTCTTGTGTGTGAGAGGCTATAAGTGTTGCGGAGCTTGGGCCGCGGACCCCACACTCACCCTTCACACTTCCGCCTGCTTCCACGGCTCTCAGCCAGGACAGCCAGCGTTTTCCTACAGCTTTCGTCTTCCTGGTGCAGAGGATGACCCTAGGGGGCAGTGTTTCTACAGCTAAGTGTTGGTCTCTGCCACGTTCACCTTTTGGAGGCATCTGTTAGATTCTTTTCCTGGTCCCTTCCAAGGCTGGTTGATGTTGGAATTCTATTTTCTGAAGCTTTTCATTCTCAGGATCAGTTTCTTTCTTGCATCTTTTAAGTTCATCAGGCTCTATTTTTCTTACTCCATAAAGTAAAAACAAAAGGTGAATTGATAAGAAAATAATATTTTGTTTGTTAAAATATAAATTGAAATAGTCTTTTCTAGGGGGAGAGGGTTGTTGATCTCAACAGTCTCTCCGGTACCTTAGCTCTGGTTTCTGTTAACTGTACTTAGTCCAACGTCTGACAGTGCTGTCTACCCCTGGCACCACTGAATTTACCTATTGCTTCCGGAGCACTGTAACAGTCTTGAGGTCCTTAGAAAAAAGTCACAGGAGTCTAAGCTCATGATACAGAACTCATGGTGATGCTCCCTAGGATCTAGTCTAAGGGACAGACTTAGCCCACCCCTGCTGCCGCCGCCGCCGCCGCCGCTGTAGCAGTGGTCGTTTCAGATGCCCACTCTGCTCAGATTTGGAAGAAATGAAAAGAAAGTCCAACTCAGACCATCATAAGAAGCAACTTTCCATTTAATTGTTCTACATGGATGTTTACTTTTTTTTTTTTTAAAAGCTCTGTCTGGGAAGAAAACCTAGACAGCCCCCATTGTCCAGGCCCCTGACCTGCCCTGCTGAGGCTGCAGTGATGCGTCTGCTGGGTCCCCAGCAGGAAAGCTCCTGCAGTAAACAGAAGACGACAGCCCTCTAGTCTTCAACTAGTGTCTTGTCTGCTGGGTGACACTACTGTGAGAATCAGTAATAACAAAATAAATTATTTTTGATATCTTCAAAATAATACACATCTATGAAAAATCAAAATTCAGAACCAAAAATTATCCTGCAAATTGGGAGGATGAGAAACGGAGTTGCTGAGCCTTTCTTGAGAGAACCTCTGAAGGAAATGAGTTTTCCCAGTTAGTTTAGACAAGGCGTGTGCCTATCCCCTTTCTTCTTCTAGGAAACGACCCTCCTAGGCTGTGGACTTTCTGAGTCATGAGAGGAGGACTTGGAACATGTGCCGATGGTTCCGCGATGGGCCCCATTGCTGGGAACGGGTAGCTGGGCTCCTTGGTCCACCTGGCTAGTTATTGGGAGGATTCATGCCTTCTCAGGTGTCAATGAGCAGGCTCACCACTGAGCGGATTTTGCAGGCAAACCATCGCCTGAGGGGACAAAAGTATTGATAGTGGAATTGTTCAAACTCGGGGGTCTGGCGGATATCGCGGAAAAAGGCAATGTCAAGGTCAGACTCAGTAAGGATGATCAGGAGGAGGAGCAAAACAAAGAGGAGTCCCATGGTCACAAGGAGCAAACGGAGGACACTTAAAACAAACTTATTCACCTGTTCCTCCTCCGGCCTGCCATGCCCCTGACACAGGGCCCTCAGCTCGCCCCCGAGGGCTTCCAGCTCGGCGGCAGTCGGGGTGCTGGCCTCAGACTCCTTCTCCTCCTCGATGCTGCAGGTCGCCCCGTTGATCTGCCGGGAGAGCAGCATCAGCTCCAGGCTGTGCTCGGCCACAGGGGTGGGCAGCACGCTGTCCGCAGGGCTGTAAGCCTCGTCTGCAATCACGGCGACTCGCTCGTTGCTGTCTGCCCGGCTGCTTCTCACGTGAGGCAGGAACGTGTCCCCGTGGGAGGAGGCACGTACCGGGGTGGAGTGGGCGCTGTCCCGCAGGGACTCGAGGCCTGGAAAGACAAAGGGGAAGTGAGCAGGCTTCTCTGTACCAGCACATGCTTTGTCTGGTGGAGGCAGCCCTGTTCTGTTTGGTCGCTGAAGTCTTAGGAAGGCCCTCTGCAGCCCCACGTGACCAGCTGCCGCCAACCCTGCGCATCAAGAATAGGACCAGAGAAGCAGCAGGAATCAGGGTGTCACTGGTTGTAAGTTTGTTTTCTACTCTTTGCTTATAGTTTTGGCCATATTCATTACAGATTCTGCCTTTCCTGCCTTTGGTGTCCTGGCTCAGCCCAACCTGAAAGAGAATTGCAAACTATCTCTGACCCAGAGCTGGGGTCTTGGTTCAGGGAGCTGAGGGTCTTGTGAGGCAGGAATGAAGAGGAGAGACTGTTTTGCCCAACGGGGCCTCATCAGTTACTTATTCTGGAGCCGTGTCCTGACACCCGAACACACCGCTCCTTGAACTCGTGAGCTCATCTTTTGGACTTCTGCAGTTGCTGTCAGTCTCTTCAGCCTCCACTTTTAGCTGTACTGACCTAGAGTGGGGTGAAAACCCCACTTGCTCTTCCTAAGTGCTTGCCCTCTCTTTTCACCTTCGATTGAGCTGGGTCCAGAATAGATAAAACCAGGGGAGCTGTCAGCCTGGAGTACAGAGTGGTCTCCGAGAAGAGGACCAGTGGGAAATTATCTTAAATTTGTTAGGAGGAGGGTCTTCTGGCCCTAAAACTGCTCATTATTCTCTTAGAACATTTCTCTCTTTCCAGAGTTCAAGCTCTGGTAGGGGAAAACAGGAACTGGTTACTTCCCTCAACCAAACAGGTGCCACCCAGGCCTGAGGATGTGGACTCAGACTGGCCGAGTGTGGCCCCTGTCACCGTGCTCCCAAGAAAAAGGCTTCTTGTTTCAGATTCAGTGTCTGCATTTCCCACTCCTGGACATACTGGTGGTGCCAGAGTGGCTCTCCCTACCTTTCTGGTCCACATCAAAAAAAGCTTGCCCCTTTCTGTTGCTCTGAAATTGACCTTTAGTGCCCCAGACTGAACCAGATTCCCAGGTAGTAAAGATCTGACCTAACCAGGGCTGCTTAGGGAGTTTCCTGGCTCAGGGTTAGCTTCTTTTAAAAGGTGCCAGTCACCTTTCAGAAGCAGTGCGTCTCATCTTCGTTAGCCTCCTTGTAGGGTAGCCAGTTGCAGCCAGGCCGCCTGCCTGCCCAGGCTGCTTCAGCCGTTCTCAGCATATCCACAGTTACTGGTTCTCCAGAGGAACAAACGAGTGGCTAGGGTGGGTGGGGAGATGGCAGCCCCCCGTTCTGCACCTCTGCTCCCCATCACATCAGCATCAGTGTGCCCGCCACAGCTCTCAGCTCCGGCTTTCAGAAGCTTCATGGTCCTGGCTGTGTTTCTTGTCCCTGCGCTCTAGACTCTTAAATCTGTATAATGTTTTAAACATTTCAGAGCACTTTCATCTTTCAACATTCTTCATGAAGTAGAGAGAGCAAGAGGTTACAGAACTTGCCAGAGTCACGTGGTTGGTTGTTACTGGCAAAGGTGATGGTAGCGTCCTAGCATCTTTCTATTCCACGGTGCTAACGACCATCCAGCTGGATTCCGGTGAGCGGAACAGCAGGCCAGGATGAATTAAGTGAACAGCCTGCACCTGCCTTAGATTTAAGTTGCCCAAGAAACCGTCATGAAAGAAGGTAAAATTAAGCGCCTGTCCCTTGTTGCAGTGCCTTCGATGCTCCTCTGCTCTCGGTTCCTCCCTTCTGCTCCCGCTGCACGTATAACAGGAGAAACACGTGCCTGCGAGTGTGAAGTGGGTTCCTGATGAACAGAAGTCTTTTCAGGCCCTGACTGCGCATGGTGCTGGCTCAGCTCCCCTCCCAAACCTCTGTGGCTCTCTGTTCTCTGGGGCCTCCTCTCCCTTGCACCTCACAAGGACAGCTCTGATGGCAGACTTTCCAGCATATGACCAGATTAGCTGCCAGAAGCCACTTCACTGCAATCTCAGCTTGGCCTACAATTCAGCTCTAAGCTTGCTGGGGAAGGTGAGAGGCAAAGGCCGTGACATGAGAAAGCACAGAGGGACCGCAGAAGCCACAACATCGTGAGTTGTTGGTGCTCTCAGTAAGCAAGATACTGGCTACACATGTGTTTTTCCCCTAAGGACAGCATCTGGCAGACAAAATTATTCAGTAAATATTAGTCTTCCCTGGTGGCTCAGATGGTAAAGATTCCACCTGCAATGCAGGAGACCCAGGTTTGCTCCCTGGAGAAGGGAATGGCCACCCACTCTCAGATCCACCTGTAAGGTGATTTTAAATCATCACTCCTATGCCATGTTAGTCCTGTACAGAGCTTCAAGTTTCAGTAAAAATCATCACTCTCCTCAAACCTGTAGTTCTGGGATGGCTCAGGTAGGCGGCACAGCAAGACAGAGGGTGTCTCTTTACCTTGGAGGTGCTCCAGCTGATCACCTTGCCTGGAGTCGGCTCCCGGTGGGCTGGGGGGCACAGTGGTCAGGAGCCTCCCCTGAAGCCGAGGCCCCAGCCTCAGGATGCGCACGCTCAGGGGCCGGAGGCAGTGATTAGTCAGCCGGAGCTGAACTCGGACTCGTGTGTGAATCTTAATCAGGCTCTTCCCCATGGTGGCCCAGGAAGGCAGGCACGTCTTCAGTGGAAACCAGCTGGTCTCCTCACGGGACCGGCCAGGAAGAGAAGGTGCAGGGGGCACGGATGGAAACCCAACCAGGGACGCGGGCTTTTTCACTGGTCACACGCCACAGCAGTCCCTTCACAGTGCCTCCCGTGCTGGAGACAGCTGAGTGGCTCTGAGAGGCCAAGCTTATCAGGGCCCTGGATTCAGTTAGAAGCACTTAGACCCATAAAAAGTAATGTTTTCCCAGCCTGTAGAGCTGGTTCCCTGAGGCCCGTTATCAGGGCCCCAGGCCTCTCAGAGGGTTAGGGACCGAGAGGGTAGGGGTGATGCCAGAGGGGAGAGGAAGCGGGACTGCCCCAGAAAACCCAGGATGTGAAGCCGCAGAGGCAGGGGGCCTTGGGGTGTGAGGCTCTGATGTGTGAGGAGGGGGCTCTGCTGGACATGGGCCCTCTCCTCCGCTGGGCTCTGCAGTCTGGTTGCTGACTGGTGCCCCCGGGGGTACAGTGAGTGATGGGAATGGATATACCTGAGTGACCTCTCTGGGTCATACCTGTGCTAATGTGTTATCTTGGCATCCCTGAGAGCAGAGGGCAGGGCCAACCAGTGCAGGCTTCTGTTTAAAGTTGAGTGAGATTACATGGTTTCATTCAAACTGTAATGTTACGTTAACGTTTTTGCAGTTTTACCCCCATTTTTGGAGAAAAAGCTTTCCCCTGGAAAAGGCAAATGGTTTCTGTGATAATAATTTCTATGGTGTACGGACTGCCGGAAGGACAACCCCTGACGGAGCATGAACCCATTTCAAATGTCCATAACCTCCTGGGAGTTGTGATGGTTTGTGCCCTTCCTCTGAGGCCCCCATCACGTCCCTCCCACCCTTCCCTGCCTGGTCGGGTGGACAGTGGGGATCAGCCATGTTAGGGGCTTTAAAGGCAAAACCTCTCCTCAGAGATGATGCACCTGAACTCTCTCCTCCTGAAATGATCCATTCTTTATTGCACTAGTCTTCCCGACCCCTGTACTTCCTAGGTGGCACAGTGGTAAAGAATCTGCATGCCAGTGCAGGAAACATGAGATGTGGGTGCGAGCCCTGGGTTGGGCGCTAGTCCATGGGGTTGCAAAGATTCAGACTTCACTGAGTGACTAAGCACACGGCACATACCTCTCTTCTACTCTGCTTAAGAAGCCATTTACTTCCTGGGCTTCCCAGGTGGTAAAGAACCAGTGCCAGTACAGGAGACATAAGAGACGCGGGTTCGATCCCTGGGTCAGGAGGATCATCTGGAGAAGAAATGGCAACCCACTCCAGTATTCTCGCCTGGAGAGCCCCATGGACAGAGGAGCCTGGCAGGCCATGGTCCATAGGGTTGCAGAGTCGGACACAACTGAAGCAACCATAAGCAAGCACTGGTAAGAGCCACTTAACTGCTCAAGTCTTGCCTTTTTTCCAAGGCAGATGTCCATCTGCCTCTTCTCACCCTGACTTTCATTCTGCCTGTGAGTTTATTCCCGCTGGGGCAGTTCTGAGCTGCCTACTCCCTCCTGGGTCTAAACGGGCCCCGGGGTGTGAGGAGCAGGGTGGCTTGGGGAGAAGCACTGGGATGGAGGCCTACTGGGCTGTCATCTGCCATGTGTCAAGTTCTGAGGCTGAGCTTTTGAGGCCAGGCCCTGGCCCTGCGGGGAGAGGGGGTTCTCTGCTCTAACGGCCCTCTGCATCTTCCTTGGCCATTTTGCAAGCTCAGGTGACTTTTGGATGTTGAGGAGCTTACTGCTGCTATGATGGGAGGAGGCTGAAGGCATAGCCAGCGCTGGCTGGGAGCTGAGGCGGCCCCATTGCTCGTCTTGGGGAAGCTTGAGAACAGTGTCCCCACCCCTGGGGTGTTGCTAACCCTGCCTGCAGCTACTCCTGCTGACTTCTGTCTCCACCTGGATGGCCCCAGTCTTCCCTCTTCTGGGAATGCTGGTTTTCTTGATATTCTTCCCTATACTGGGGAGCAGTAATGCCCGAGGCTGCTCTGTGATACCTGTATTAGTGCCAGCTCCCCCTGGGGGTGCCCTTCTCTCTGGGAGGACAGCTGTCCCGACTTCCTGCAGGAGTCCTGGGATGGACCTGATGGCAAGAAGGGCCTCAGAGAGGGGAGGAAGATATCTATCCTCAAAAGATGAGAGGACATTGCACTTTGCTGAGATGCACACCCCAGAATAAGAGAGCCGGGCTCAGTTCTCCACTAAAGAGTCAGATAGGAGGGAAAACCCGGGGGCAGTGTCTGATGACAGCGAGAACTCAGCAATCCATACCTTGCATCACAGTTATGCTTGGCAGTTTACAAGGCCACCCCACCCCGACACCCATCCCCCCTCTACAGTGGGGTCAACAGCCTCAGCGAGGTTAAGCAAGCTGCCCCAGAAAATGCACAGCAGAGCTCCTGTCCTGACCTCATCTTTATGTCTGGACCAGGGCTTTTTGCACTGTGCTTGCTGCTGCCCAGTCAGTGCTTTCATCTCTTTAAAGTACTTGCACAGGGACTTCCCTGGTGGTCCAGTGCTTGAGAATCCGCCTGCAAACGCAGGAGCCATGGGTTCGATCCCTTGTCCGGGAAGATTCCACATGCCTCAGAGCAACTAAACCTGTGCTCCACAACAGGAGACCACCGCACGGAGGTGCTCGAGCACTGCCACAACTGGAGAAAGCCCGCACGCGACAAGGAAGATCTGGTGCCACCAAAATCATAGAAGAATAAAGAAAAGTACTTGCACATACAGCAGCTTCTTCCCAGCCCCATGGAGCTTTACAAATGGAGCACTATGGCACTCCCATAATTAAGGCAGTTGATGGTGGTTGCCCGGCCAGGGTTCTTAACCCCTAGCCTGTTTATAGTTCTGTAGTTCTGCCCATACTCGGTGATGCAGTCACTGACCCATCATTAAATTGTAAGCACAAGCCAGGGATCCTCCCAGAGGAGCAGCAAAACAATGTCCCTCCTGCTGCTGCTGCTAAGTCACTTCAGTCGTGTCCGACTCTGTGCGACCCCATAGACGGCAGCCCACCAGGCTCCCCCGTCCCTGGGATTCTCCAGGCAAGAATACTGGAGTGGGTTGCCATTTCCTTCTCCAGTGCATGAAAGAGAAAAGTGAAAGTGAAGTTGCTCAGTCTGTCCGACTGTTAGCGACCCCATGGACTGCAGCCCACCAGGCTACTCCATCCATTGGATTTTCCAGGCAAGAGTACCTGGGTAGGGTGCCATTGCCTTCCCCGAATGTCCCTCCTAACCTAAGGGAGTCTCCATTTTCGTTAACTAACAGCATTTCCACAGAAAGGGCAGAGGGCCTTCCCTCCCCAGCCTCCAGGACAGAGAGGTATGAAGCAGTCATATTCTGTGTCCTGGTCCTTGAGACCTTCTGAGGCCCTACAAAACATCACCTTCAGGATGAAAAGCACTCAACTTTATACCCGTATCAGGCCTATGGGGCAACCCGGGTCAGTGACCACAGCTGAGAGCAAGAGTCCTAGAGTTTCCTCACGGTATTAACAGTCCAGAGACTAGAGGGGTATCAGCCTCAGCTACTGGGGTGTCTGGTTTGGTGAAGATACATAGACTTTGTGTTTCTTCCCACCTCCACCAAGAGGACAGATTTCTACAAAAGGAGAAGGTGGTGGCAGCTACTGGAATGCTTCAGGACCATGTAAACAGGTTTTCATTTTCTGGTGAACTGCCTCACCCACCTTGATCCTTTAGGCTGTAGAGAGCGGGTGTCAGATCTGGAACATAAGTGAAAGCCTGCAATGTGGAGGGACCCTGGGTCACCTCCAGAGCTCGGGCTCACCTTCCATGATGGAGATGTGAACAGCTCTCCTGCGGGTCCTGGGGACACTGCTCAGCCTTGGGCCGTGGGTTATGGAGGGACAGCTGCGGCTGGGGACCATCCCCGCTCTGAGGTTAAAGAAAAAGAGAACCCTTGACTCTGTGCACAGACAGATGTAGAGTTGACTAGTTGTATTCTAGTTACACAGAATTGCCTGGCTGTGTTGTTTTGTTTTTTAAAATCATTATTGCCTTTAGTCCCTGGATCCCAGTCAGAGACACTACTTCAAACCTGTCAACCTCCTAACATCCCAGACCCACCAGAACCTTTCTTGTGTGGCAACGGTGCCACTAGTCCCTGGGCAGGACTGTCGCGGGGGTAGAGCCCAGGATATGTGGCACTCCTGAAAATGTGCCAAAGACCGATTCTGCAGCCTCCCCTGACTTCCCACAGGGGCTGCTGGTGGCTGCAACTCCGTGTGAAGGAGGGAGCAGTGACCTCTCCCATTCGCAGAGGTCAGGCTGGCGGCAACCCAGCCCCCTTAGCCAATCGTCTTCTCCCCGGGTCTCGTCAGGTTCGGAGATGGACTCCTGGACATGCCTGATTTACACTTAAACATGAAGCACAGATCCTGAAACTTTCAGACCTAGTGTGACTGACTTCCTTTCACAGATTGTTTACAGAACCCATGAAATCTTGCTGCTTGGGTGTGTCCTCTGAGGTCTGTGACTAATTTGAGGACTTGGGATGACGTAGAGAATTACCCAGGAAGGTGGCTCCTGGGTCCCATCTATTGTCTTGGCTGCATTCACCCACCTGCCCTCATTCTCCATCAGGGCTCAGGGAACCAGGGTCAGCCTGCTCCCCAGGCCTTTGGCCGAGACTGGTCTCTTCAGCCTCCTGCCTGGTTTGGGAGCTGTCATGGCCAGAATCTTCATAGCGCTCAACTTAAGATCCTGAGATCTGATCTGGGACCTGGCAGGGGGTAAGCCCCTGGCAGCCTACCTGTGTATTTCTGGCGGCTCCCGCTTGATCTTGGCACTGGACTCCATTACTTCTTTTGCAACTCGGCCACTGTAAGTAGTAAAATAAAACATGCAGCAGGAAGTGAGACTGTTCCAGGACACGCTCCTCCCCAAGGTCTCAGATAACTCTGGCTGCACTGGGAAGTAGCCTCTTTGGCCTACCCCATCCCAATGTCCAGGCCACTGCGAAGGGCCTGCCTGTGGGGGTAAAGAGCCCTAAGGCATCCTGACACCTCTCTATCTGGAGTCTTTGGGATCTTCCGTTCTCATTTAAGAATGATTCTTCATTGTCCAGCATGTTCCAAAAATATTGCCTCAAAAAAAGATCTTTAGACAAAAATGAGAGGCATCACTGTGTCAAGCCCTACAGGCAAACGGCTGCAGAGAAGGAAACAGTCAAAGGGTTAGGAGATAGGAGAACCAGATGGAAACCACAGGCTTTTCTGGAGGTTCCCAGCATCTCTGTTCTCAAGGGTGAGGACCACCGAGCCACTGTGCTCCAGGGAAGGGTCTGAAAATAGGTCCATAGTGGTTACTTACTGTCACTATTTACCTGTATCGGAACCGGCTCCCTTTAAAGAATAAATTGCTGCTGGACACTGTGCGCACTTGGCTTGACTTCTCCAGCCTGCAGCAAGGCAAAGTCCAGTGTGACAGATGGCCTGCAAGGCCTTACAGCCTAAGGCAGCGCACCCCCAGCTCCTTCCAAAGGCTACTTGAGGAAACCCTTTGGGGAAGGGCCTTCACAGCCCCGCTTGTCTCTGACTCTCCGTTAGCCCCTGAGGGCCACACTCTCGGCCTCAGTGCTGGGGGCGGGCAGGCTGCAACCTGCTTCCATATCAGGAGTGTACAAGCTCCTCTGGAGTGCCGGCTGGGGCTCCCCAGGGGGACCGAGACAATAAACATTAGGGCCAGGGGCTGGCCGAGTAAGAGAATGCCACCCGCTGAATCTCAGCCAGGCCTCTGGTTAGCAGTGTGCCCTGGGCAGGTGTCTCTTTCCTCTTCCATTCTTCAATATAAAAGAGTGGAGCTGGGACTGCTTGACCTCAGGAGTCCCTTCCAGACCCAGCATCTGAGAGTCCATGTGGGTATCTGGGTAACGGGGTGGAGAAGAGAGGAGAGTCTGCCTTCCTATTCTGTCTCCTCCTTGGAGAGAGCCTACAGTGTGGTATCACTTTAGAGACTCTGAAAAGCCCTGAAATGAAGAAACTAGCTGAACTTTAGTACAAGTTCCACCATTTATTTGAACTCGGACCTATTCGCCCTCTCTCAGAATACCTATTAACACTGCTGCCGAGGCTGTGGACAGTTGAGGCGGAGACTCTGGACAGCCTGTCTATCCTCTTGAGTGACCTCTGTGACCTCTTTAGTCCTCTCACACTTAGACAAGGAAGCTTGGGCAGAGCTCCCCAGATTGAATCTCCTAAGACCCAACTCTACCCACAACACGCCCTGGGTGCATGTCGTACTAACCCAGCTGGGAATCCATCTGTTCCGAAGTCTGTCCTGAGCGGTCAGCGAACATTTAGGGAGGCGTCCCTATACCCAGGAAGAGCAGTTCCTGGGGACACCGTCCCCACCTGTGTCAGGGCTCCACGAGCCTCTGAGCCCACCTGCCCTCCTGCCTAAGCACATTCTTTTTTCGCTCCAAAATATTTAGTATGTGTCAGATGCGTAGTTACATTTTTGTCTGAGCACCTTCTTGAGTCTGACCCAGCGCCTTGTAAAACCCTAGGCCAGACGCAAGGCAGGGATCTGAGCGCATGGCAGATGCTGAGTGAGGCCAGAGCGGCTCTTGCTAGAGACGGCACAAGTGGGGATCGGACCCAGGATGCAGGCTTCTAATACTTAAATCAGGAGTCAGTGGAGAACAGTGGCAAGCAGCCCTGGTTTCCCCTGTGGGTGCTGTCAGGGTGTGGAGATCTATTCACGAAAGGCTCAGAAACTGAGTTTGGTCACAGGTTCAGACCATGGCACAGAGGGAAAAGCAAAGGCAGGCCTCCAAAAATGATGCTGAGATGTTCTCCTGGCTTTCCTGGACAGCCAGGGATTGAATAGGAGGGAAACGGACCACATGAAAGTCTTCCACGTGCCTTCTCCATGAGAAGAAAAAGCCCACTCAGGTGAGAGTTCAGGCTGCCAGTTCAGTTCCTCCCCCCAAGTCTGGTATCAAATGCACAGAAGTTATTACACAGCTCAGAAAACCTGCCCAAGGAACAGCCTCTGGGGCCCTGGTAACAGGGAGGAGACATCCCACAGCAGGCAGCAGAATCCTTGGAGTCGGGGAGGGATGGGGCCCCCTGACCCCCTCCAGCCCACTTCCCCTGACAGGGAGAACTATGACCTGTCAGAGGAGGTAAATACTACACATTTTGTCTTTGTTCTGATCAAGATGCAGCTTATTAAGGGATAAATAAATTATCTTCTGTTTTAAAAACAAGACCAAGAGTTTTAGCAAAACATACTTTTTCTGGCATCACCCCAGTTTCTTGATGGGCTATTTCTCTGCTTCCTGATGCTTTTATAACCACTTTTTAAAAACTGGGCACAAAAGCCTCAGTATAACTTGACAAAATCATTTGGTAAGCTGTGCTCTTGCCTTTGACGCAAAGCTGGTATCTCAGTAACAGACAAGTCCTTGTTACCTCCAGCTACCCCAGTGCCGGGCTCCTGGGCACTTGGCCTGTCACTGGCACCATCTCTGTCAGTGACACACCAGGAAGGGCTGGGCATCAACTCCAGCTCAGCACCAGACCACCCACTGGGGAGTGGGCCCCAGGGTCTCTCCAAGACTTAGGAAATGGTTCTGGGTTGTGCCTGCTCCTTCATGGAGCTGTTGTATTCTGGGCTGCCCAGGCCTCTGAATGCCTCCACAGGGCTGGCCTGCGGTCAGATACCCAGGGGCTTTCTCTGGCCCAAGCCTTCCCCTAGGAAGACACAGAAGGGCTCTGCCACGGGGGACGGGGGGCGGGCGGCTGTCCAAGGACGTCACTTGGGCAGCTCTGCTGAGGCACTTTGCCAGACCTCAGCTTTGACCCTCCAGCCGGTACAGTCACCTGGAAAGGACTCTGGGTTTTATAAGGAAGCCCAGCTTTGTCTTCTCATGGTCACCTTTGTCAGTTTCTTGGTTTCCTGCTCATCATTGCTCTAAAAGTTGATTCTCTGCCTCTGGTCCTGATCAAGGCAGTCCCCACCCCAGGTATCCACTCACTTGTAGAAGGCTTGGTTCTCGATTCCACATTTCCAGAGGTGCTTGCAGGCTTCTGGAGTTGGAGCAAAATATGTGAGAATAATTTTCTTTTCCTACAAAAAATCCCACATAGGAACAGCTGAGTGTGGATGGAGACGTGAAGGGCGAAGTGGGCTAGGACACTGACCCCGGGGCTGTCTGAGGGTTCCCTACCGCTCCCAGGGCCCGGCTTCAGGTGGGGAGAGAAGCCTCAGCACCCACGGGCAGAGCTCAGGTCAGTGTGCAAGGGCACACCTGGCAGTCGGGTCCCGTCGGAGGGAGTCTCCGCTGGCCTAGCGTGAACGAGACGAGCCCTCCCCAGAGAAAGTGGCCCTCTCATCTGGAATTTTCTTCTTTTTGGGGGTACTTATTATCTTCCTGGAATTTTCATATGGAAGCAAAAGAATCTTACTTTGCACCTTTTGGAGGTATGGAACCTTCGGGGTCACCAGCATCCCTGATGAAGTCCCTGTGCTCCAGGGCCTAGCCACCTCCATTCCTCACCTCCATATCTTGCCCTTGGTCCTGACTTAGCCTGCAGGGGGCTTAGCTCTACCTTGGTGGACCACCTTGGTTCAGCCCCGGCCCTCCCTGAAGAGAAGGAAACAAGCACTCACCTCTTTCTGACTTACGTATAAATAAAAGGTCTTTCCTTCAAATTTCAGCTTGGTCACCTCATTCCTAGAAGCACAAAGAGAGTGCCTGTCAGCTCGCTGTGAGCTGCCTGTTCACAGCTAAGTCTCGTAGATGCACAGCCCACCCCGACTGGAAGGGGCTCCAGGCACAGACACAGCTTTAGCCAAAATTAGAACCGAAACAAGACAGCAGCGCAGGGGCCTTAGAGAACAGTTGCTGAAACAGTTCAATCCACGGTTTTCTGGTCAATCACACTATCATAATAGGGTGATAGGAGGATTTCGGGCTCATCAACAGTGGCTGTAAAAGGGGAACATCTGCACGGGCAGTGAGTCTAGGTAGAGTGGTCCTGGGCCATTTCAGGATTTGGTTCATAACACAGGTGCATTATCTAGATGGGACTGTCAAATGTCAGACGCCACAGGTAGCTGATGAGGCCAAAGTTCAAAATACAGCAAATAATGAGAAACAATGCAACCGGGTTCTGAGGGAGCTGAGTCTTTCAGGTGACGGTGCCACTGGATGGAGAATGCAGTCTAATGCAGACAAATGTCAGACGATCTCAGGGAGGGGGCAGGGCAACATACCAGAGAGAGGACAGATTACATGGAACAGTCATGCAGCGTACTGACCAGGAAAGGGGCTTAGGGGTTTGTGTAGAAAAATCCTTGAAGCCACCAGCCCAGTGAATGGCTGCAGTAAAAGAGGCAAACAGGATACTGGGGTACATCGCCCGCAGGACAGACACAAATCAGAAGAAGTGACATGGTTACTGTACATGGCACGGCTTCGACCTCACCTCCACCTCCTGCTCTCAGCCTTGGTGACGTTTATAAAGTGGAAAAACGGACCAGCGTCTTAGCTTAGGTGGTTGTCCCTGAGAGCCAGATGACCAGGCCTCCGCGTCGACCGAGGCCTCGACTCCCCTTCTGCTCATCTGCCTGACAGCCTCCCTGTGGAGCCTGAAGGCCCCCTCCTACCTCACGGGGGCAGAGTCTGTATTTTTCTACCCTCTCCCCCCGCAGGGAGGTCTGACCATGCATATCTGCCTCCACTCGGCTTCTTCCTCTTTGTGATTTCTAGGGAGCTTTCCTCAACATCCCAGAAAGGTAGCAGAAAGGTGCTGAGAACAGTGTACCCGGCTTACTCCTGGACAAAACTCGTGGGGCAGAGGAAGGCCACTTGTTCCCTGGAAGCCACGGCCGGGTCAGGCTGAGAGCTCGCACCTCTGGCCACCTGTTCCGAGCTCATACGAGCCACGTGGGGCTCCTTCCCTGTGAGGCTCCCTCCCAGGCAATCCACCTCTCACACACGTACAGAATACCGTACTTATCAACCGACTGATAACATAAACTAGCACATGGATCATCTCGGCTTCAACACGCAAGGTAGGAAAGTAGAAAATTTTCTGTTGGGAGTCAGACTGAAGCTGACATCTGTTACTCTGATGCTGAGAGAGATGAAGGGCCTCCCTGAAGAAGTGGGCTGTGAGAGAAGCCAGAGAAGGAAGAGGGTCTGGGTCAGCCTGGAGAGCTGAGCTGCAGTAGGGCTCCTGGAGGGTGAGGGTCCTTTAGGTAACGGGCGAGTCCTCCGTGCCTTTAGCTAAAACGTCCCCTACCAGCTGCCTCACGTGACAGCCGGCCTGGTCGGAGTGTGGCCAGGATGCGGGTGCTCTGGGAACATCAGGCCACCCAGAGGCTCCACGCGGCAAGTGCCCCTCACGAGGAGAGCAGTGCCTGATTCTGCTCAATGTCTGAAAAGATCTGGCTGGACAGAAGACCCCGAACCCTCACCATCTTCATCTAGAGAGTGCAGTGAGTGAGTGAGGCCAACTTGGGAAGGTCGGGCAAACGGGAGTGTTGGGGTGCACCCCGGTTAGCGCAGTGCAGCAGGCCCCACCCTGGGAAGGGGTTTTCTGGGGAACGCGGCCTGGTCGGGCACATCTGGGGAGCAGTTTCATGAGCACTCCCTTGATGACTGTGTCTCCAAGCTTCACAAAAGTCACGAGGGTTGGAAAGGGGGTGTCTGGCCTGCAGCACCCCCGGCAGAAAGCTCGCCAGGGAGAGCTCTGCCCTTGCGTTTCCCACCAGCTCTTCTGGATAAGGCCAAGAGAATGAGCCAGGAGCGGGCTTCGGTGGCTAGCCCTGCTGGGCCAAGGAAAGCTGCTTGTCCAAGCCCCTGAGGAGCGGACCAGCTTAGACCTCTCAGCCTAAAGGGAGGATCAGGGGTTGCAGGTGCACCTGAAAAAGAATCTCTTGGAGAGCCACGTGTCCATCAACAAACCAGAGTCTGTGGCTTCAGCTCACAGAGCCCTGCCGCAGAATAGACCCCGGCAGATGGGCAGGGAGGAAGCGGTCAGTGCAGCTGCAGCGAGGGCTCCTGCCTGCTGGAGACAGGAGTGGGAGGGGACAAAAGGGAGGCATGTGACTCCCGGAGGCCGAGGACCCCTAAGCCCTGAAAGGGGGTGGGAGACAGAGCGGCATCTGTTCCCACAGGCAGTGCCCACTGAGGGGTTCAGTCTGAGGAGGGTGTTTTGCAGAGCACCAGGGTAACTTCTGTCTGCCCCAGGGGTCACTGCAAGTCCCCCTTTGTTAGGAGAGTGGGTAAGAAGTGACCCTCCCTGAGATGCTATGGCCCCCAGTGGAGGTCAGTCCCAAGGATGCGGTTCTCATGGGAACTTTGCTTCCCTGACACTGGCTCCAGCTCTAGACCTCTCATCCTACACAGGAACCAAGTATCCACACCCTTTCTCTCTCTGGAGAGGCTGATGGCTCTCAGGAACACCCCTTTGGAAGAATAGGATCCCTAGAAGAGACCACTACCTTCACCAGTTACCATTATGGACGCAAGGCTTAGGAGAGGGTTCAGAACCAGAACTCGCCCACTCACAGACAAAGGACATGGGGACCACAGCCCTCCCCAGCTGGTGAGGGGCAAAAATCCTGTTTTGGAAATGAAGATACTCACCACTTAATGAAGTGGACCCTCTTGTTTCCTTGCAGAACAACAAACCCAAAAGGAGTGAAGGCCAGAAACGCTGCATTTCCTGACACGTCCTGTAACATAAAGATTTCTCATCAAGGTGGTGCAGGCATAGAGGTAAAGGGTGAAGAACACAGCTGTCCTCTGAGGATATAGGGTTAATACCTGGCAACTGGTCACAGAGGGAAGAGCTTGGCATTTGAAAATAACAGGCAAGTTTCTTAGCTTTCCTGAGCCTCAGTGGCCTTAAGTTGTAGATTATAATACCAGTCTTAGAAAACTGTTGCGAATATCCAGAGAACACATTGCTGGGGGGGACTGTAAAATGGTCCAGTCACTTTGGAAAGCAGTTTGGGCGTTCTTCATAGTTGAATGTAGAGTTACGGTATGACCTAACAATTCCACTCCTAGGTTATGTACCCAAGAGAACTGAAAACATACGTTCACAAAGAAACTTGTGTGTGAACATTCAGAGCAGGATTATTCATGGCAGCTGCAAAGTGGAAAT
The DNA here is from genome assembly GCA_006410675.1 of Oreotragus oreotragus. Taxonomy (NCBI): domain Eukaryota; kingdom Metazoa; phylum Chordata; class Mammalia; order Artiodactyla; family Bovidae; genus Oreotragus; species Oreotragus oreotragus. Next base: position 187,735 of record SJYX01000360.1, read on the forward strand.
AACCTCAGCATCCATCAGCTGACAGATGAATAAACAAAATGTGGCACATCCATACAATGGAATATTATTTGGCAGTAAAAAGGAATGAACAACACAGATGAACCTTGCAAACACTGTGCTAAGTGAAAGAAGCCAGTTAATCAAAGAGCACACGGCATACGCTTGCATTTATATGACATGTCCAGGCAAATCCACAGACAAAAAGTGTGTTTCCGGTTGCCGGAGGCTGCGGGGAAATGGGGAAGGGGAGTGACAGCTAAGAGGTACAGGGTTTCTTTAGATGACAGAAATGCCCTAAAATCGTTGTTTCGGTTTCACAACTGTTAACGGGCTAAAAACCATCGAACTGTACACTTTGAAAAGGATGGGTTGTTTTGATGTGTGAATTATATTTTGAGAAAGTAGCTCTGAGTGAGTGAGAATAGCAGTAATCAGTATCCTAACGGCCTTACACACTGGACTCCCTCAGGAAAGTTTAGCTGGAGAAAATATAAGAAGCAACCAGCCAAGTGGAACAGTTACCGCCAGCCCTGTGTTGCCTGAACCAACCAAGAGATCACCTGTCACTTTCAGCTGGTAAACATGACACTTGAGGCTCTGCTGGGCAGAAAGGGGAGAAGGTGCGGCAGAAGCTATAGGTCCTGGTTCCCTCCCGTGGGAAATGGGCTCCATTTCCCAGAAGGCCTAGGCCTTTTCAACGCTGGATGCTGGGGTGCATTCTCTCAGAGGTGCTTCTTTCCTAATAATGGCCACAGGTGAGCATCTGTCCTGCTGGGGGGTGAGGGTGTGCAGGGGGCCAGAAATCATGCCTGGATGCTGACTGAATGGGACTGCAGGACACTCATCTGAGACACAACTCAGATGGTGTCACAGGGTCGGAGTCGGGTCCCTGGTGTGATGCATGCAAACTGGGGCTGTGGCTGTGGGGCTCTCCTAGCCTCTCCCACCTTCCAGCTTTGCCTCACTGGCGCAGACCTTCAACCTGATCAGTCCTGAGAACAGTGAGGGCTCTGCAGGGCCTCATGGGCCTTGCCTCAAGAAAAAAGTACAGTTTTGCCTTAAAACTGTCTTTTCAAGCCAGGGTTACAGGTGTGAACACTGGGCCCAGGGAATAAAACAAATGTACATTTTGCAAACATTTGAATGAATGTACGGCTGTTACTGTCCTTTCCTCTCGGTCTGTTGTGACCCCAACACTTGGCTGCAAGCACAGCATCATGCAACCCATGGGCACAGCAAAAAGCTGTTTAAAAATAACCTGAATGGAGATATTGTGAGGCCATGGGGCTGGGCCTCCCCCTGCCTGTCATCAGGGCTTGGTGGTGGGAGCTAACGGCTGAACATCAGCACTGCAACACAATGCAGAGTGTGCCAGGGGGCCCAGCACTAACTGGGCGGGCTGGAGGAGTCAGACCTCTGTGAGGGTCACCGTGGTGATAGAGTGAAGGGAAGGGCAGGTCCTCCCATGAGCTGGGTCCCTTGGTTGTCACTGGTCACTGCACCATCCAGATACCCCAGGGCTGGCCTCCAAGTGAAGGATGTGTTGGACTTAGTTTCTCCTGATCAGACTGGCTGATTAGGAACAGGGAGCAGGCATGCTAAGAAACCCCGATTAAACGCCAGTAACTATTACTTATTCCAATAAATGATAATAGCACCTGTGTTATATCCCCATCCACCCTCTCATTTGAAGAGAGCAATTATCCAGACTGCTTCTGATGCAACAGCTGCAGACAAAGCTGCTACAAGGCCCTGGCACCTGGCATCCACTGGGCGGGGGCCAGGCAGCTGGGAGGTTTGCTACTTGTCTCTGCACGTGAGGAGTGGGACTGAATTACAGCATGAAACCCACACCTGGACCAGCATGAAAACACACAGGCGGCCACACCAGCACCGTCTCTGGAAGCTTCCCGGTTTCCTTCCTCTAACGAGCCGTTCTCCTTGTGAGCCTGCCCCTGGGGTTTGTATGTGAAAGGACGAGTTACTGACAGGAGAAGGCGATGAGGACAGGGAGAGAAGTGACAGACAGCCGCACCCTGTCCCTCAGGCTCCCATCTCAGCCATCTTTCCTGCCCGTCCCCTGCATGCTGGTGCAATCAGCACCCCCGGGGCTGCGCCATTGGTGACCTGGGAAGTGAAGTAAACACCCAGGTCTTGCCAGCCACAAAGCAGTTACCAGCAGCCCTGCTCTGTAGCCGTCCTGCTCCTCAGCCCTGTGGAAGGAGCTTCAGACCCCAGCGATGCTTCTTAATTTACTCCATAACCTCCTTGCTCCTCTGGGCCTCAGTTTCCTCATCTGTAAGATGAGGACCACCATATATACTTCAAGAAATATGACTTTCAGGACTTCCCTGTGGTCCAGTGCCTAAGACGCCTCACTCCCAATGCAAAGGCCCAGGTTCCATCCCTGGTCAGGGAACTAGATCCCACAGGCCATAACTGAGAGTTCACACGCCGTAACTAAACCACAACTAAAGATCTTGCACACTGCAGCAAAGATTAAAGATCCCATGTGCTGCAACTAAGACCCAGCACAGCCAAATAAATTTTTAAAAAATCATTTAAAAAGGAAGAAATATTATTTCTGTCTGATTTTAGGAAGATGGCCTAAATGACGTCCTGCCAGGACAAGGCCAACGGTGTTTTGGGGAGGGGATGGATTTGCAGAGTCATTCACGTGTTCATATGGAACCCACCATGAGACCTAACCTGCATCCATCAGTCATCAACTGTTCACCCTGAGATGATCACTCTGCCCAGAAAAGGATTTCTGGAAATCAGTCTTGACAGGTTCTTGGAAATGCGGACACCGGGCCATCTTTGCCCAGACCCATCTCTGAATACAGTGAAATAGGCTCTGTCTGCCACCCCCCAGAGGACATCCTGGGGTTGACTGGGGCAGGACCACAGCATTCTCAGTTGTTAATGCCGCTCAAGGTCACACAGTTCTTCCTCTGGACCTGACCGAAATTAATTCAGTCTGGGTGGATGAAGCCTCTATTATTCTTAAAAAAAAAACAAACAAACAGAAAAAACCTTAGAAAAGAAGATTGCACATGCTCTTCCAGACAGTGATGCCCATTCCTAAAAGAGCTTGGAGCTGGGGGACCTTCACACTAAGCCAGTCATGAGAGTCACCCAGTTCCAACATACTTAAACACAGTCATGGTACTTTCCTGCTGGTTCAGTGGTTAAGACTGCACTCCAGTGCAGGAGGTACGGGTATGATTCCTGGTTGGGGGACTAAGGTCCTCCAAGCCACGAGGCATGTCCCCTCCCACCAAAAAAAAGTCTAAACAAACAAAAAACACGGCCACAAGAATGTACAGTGGCGATAAGGAGAGCAGGCAGCCCCCTCCAAGAGGCTTGGCATCCACCCATGAGAGCTCAGAAATGCAAAGCTTGGCAGAAACTTGCCACTGAAGTGACTTCGGTCAAGCTTTCCGTTTGGGCATTCTCTGCATGGTAGCCAAGAGGGGCCAACCTCAGGGTGAGGCGAGTCAGCCCGGATTCCTCTTGTTCTGCTTCTCTGAGGTCGGGGGTGGGGCGATGTGTCAAGATGGAGGGTGGCTTTACTTAGAGAGGAGCCTACGCAGCTGGATTATGAAAGTAAAAGATCCCACTTTAAGAGCAAGGAAACGGCCCTACCTTGCATTTGTGTGGTTGATCTAATCTAGATCCTGCTGAAGTCAACTTTTTTCTTGGTCTGTACAGAACAGGCATAAACCCACCTCGTCAATTTCTGTTACATTTTTCTACGATGATTTCAAAAGTCTCATAGGCCTTTCTGTCCTCTCTTGATCAGAGGTGGCTGTGAGTCCCACTCTGTTCCTAAATAAATGCCATGAACGGCAACTGAAAGAGGACGACCCGGAGACCTGGAAGCTTCGCGTCCCAGCACCGTCCTTGCCAGTAACCCTGGACAAGTCAGTCCCTCAAAGCTCAGTCTTCTTATCTTAGAAGACAAGAATGTCTTCTTAGCAGAGTTGTAAAGATGAAATGAGACACTGTGTGTATGTGCCTGGCATGTGCCGGCTCTCAATAAATGGCACCTTCAAGACTCATGATAGGGAGGGGCTCATGTGATGGGTTCGAGCAGCCCGTGAACCTCAGCAGGGCAGGGGGCCACAGTCTGGAGACCAGGGCAGAGCACCAGGCTCAGGCTCCCTGAAAGGAGCAACATGGTGTCCCCTGATGTTGGAGAGGTGTCAGGCTGGCGGCCAGGCACAAGGCTGGGCCGTCAGCGGTTTGGTGCATTTTTCTCCTCCAGCAGCTGTAAGCCTGGTCTGTTGGGGGCTTCTGCCGGGAGCTGGGGGCCAGGGGAAAGGCAGAGAGCTCAGGATAGCTTTTGCGAATTCAGGGTTCGTGTATTAGTATGACAGCTAACTAGAGAGGACCCCTCTGGCTGTTCCACCCAGAGTTGGTAGGATCTCCTCTTCCTAGTCCCAGGGCCAGGCAAGGACATCCTGGGCAGAAAGAAACCATCCACATGGACAGGAAGAACGGCAGCTTCTTAATCAGTCCAGGAGCACAGAGCCCGGCCGACGCCTTGTTCTGCTCTCATTTAATTATCGAAACGACTCTTCTTCTTCTGTCCTCCCTAGGGCTGCGTGCCCCAGATTCCCAGGGCCCAGTAACTGCCTCTCTGTTAACAGAAATCATCAGTATTTATTACACCGAGCGCGCCAGCTTCTCCCGGCTCCCCTTGTAGCAACGTCAAGGCGAGTGCTTGGTAGCCTATCACCAAAGTGACTCTCCTTAGCGGCAAGAGTAGAAGGCTCCCAGACTGTTCTCCTTGCCCAGGAGGGCTGAGGAGATCCTGAGCTGGAGCCCAGGAGCCCAGGAGCGGAAGCCCAGCGAAACGACGGCTCCCGCCTCCTCCACAAGGCAGTCTCCTGGGCGCTTCTGCGCCTTAGGGATGCTCAACAGGAAGGGACCTCAGTTCACACTCCTGCTCTGCCACTCAGGGCCTTGCGCACTGTGGCCTGCTGGACCCTTCATCTCCTTGTCTATAAATCAGGAAGAAGAATATCCACACCCCAGCGCTGGCATGAGGATTAAATGAGAAAATAATGTGAAAGGATTCCAGTGGGCCTGCCCGGGAAGGCATGCCACAAGCCTCTCCTCCCTCTCCCCTTCTTGGAGTTGATGCCACGGGGGTGAAATGATGGGATACATGGGACTGGGCCTCGTGCAGTGCCTGGTATGAATGCTGGTTCCTTCACCTCTGTGTCTGATGGTGGACAGGCTCAAAGACAGGGCTGAGCCGGGAGCCCCACAGTCCCAGGGTGCATGTGGATTTGGGCTGGACACCAGGTGGCCTGCTCCTTGGTTTCTAGATCTCCGGAGACAACAGGAGAGACCTTTACCCATTCCATTCAGTTGTCATGCTCCGGTTACAAGCCACCAGGTGACGGCCCTGCCCAGGGACCCTCCTCTCCTCAAAGGGACCGAACAGATGTGGGGTCATTATGCAGAGGTGACCTGGCATCTTCGGTTGACCTTATTCATCTTTAGGCAGCTGTGTCTTTCCCCGCCTCCCCCCCCTCCAATAAAAGGCCTCACGTGTTTATTACTAAGGCAGAAGCTCTAGTGCAGAAACACTTGACACAGAGAAAAATCATTTTGCCAATAAAACATACCCAGCAGCTCAGACAGTAGGTGCTCTCAAAGTGATAATGATAAGATGCAAGTGACCTTGACACAGCCTAATGTGTGCTGCTTCATGTGCGAGACTCCTGAACGACCCAGCTTGGTGCTCCTCCAGTGTCTTCTGCAGTTATACCTGATTTTATTACAAGTTTTCATTTGAATCCACTGGAAAATGGGATGATTCTGCTTTTGCTTCTTGGCAAGGAAATTGCTCCATCCGCAAAGTCTCGTGAGAAGACGTGGAGCAAATTCAGCCATGCACAGGGTGGCGGAGAAGAAAAGAAGGCAGCAGTGTCTCCTAAGGTCCTGAAGGGACTCGGGTATCTGCTGAGGGCTTTCACACCGACAAGGCAAGGGAGGCTCAGAGAAGCCTCTGAAGGCCCCAGTAAGGAGGAGACCAGCACTAAAGCCAAGGCCGGTTGACCCCAAAGCCCTCTTTGGTCCTCTGTAGCCCTCTGCCATTGGTATCCAAGCAATCGATGCAAGGTAAACTACGCTGGTGGTACAGAAGGCATTATTCAGGAAGCTTTGCTAATTCATTTGCACATCCCTGTATGTCATTTTTTGGGGGTATAAACTGGTATGAATGTGTTTTCTGACAGTGCTGGCCCTCAAGAACACGGGTTATCTGTCAGTAGGCTGTGCCGGTGGACAGGGAACCGTGGAGCTGGGAGGGTGGCCAGGTTTCTGAGTGTCAGAACGCTCTCAAAGTTAACTGAAGTTTCAGCATTTAATCCTATGCAAGAGCATCTCCTCACCAAGGGGCCACGAGAAAGGTAATTCTGGCTTCTTTGGTTTCTGTTCTGTTCTTTCTTGTTGGAAGCCTACACTGCCCCTCACATTTTAGGAATGAGAGGTCAGTGTTAAGAGTCAGTTTTGCTGGGGTCTCTCCGGTGGTGGAGGGAAAGAGGCACAGATATGGAGGACTGAGGTGGAGACCAGAAGCGTCAGGGCTGGAATGAGATGACGTGCAGGGATCCAGCCACAGACAGGCAGGGAGAGAGGGCCGCGGTCTCCAGCGCTCTCCTCAGTGTCCACGGCTGCCCAAGCTCATCTTCCAAGTGCCAGACGCATGTGAGTCACTACAGAGGGTTTCTCTGGGCAGAGCCTCGCGGGCCGGTCCCCGTCCCGCCCTCATAGGCGCATAATCGAATTAAGTGCGACTCCACTGCCGCTCTACAGTCAATAAAACCCACTCCTGGACAGAAACTAGATTACGGGTCAGGGAAGGGTGGGCCGTGCACTGAGCTGCCTCTGATTCCCTGGGAGGGGCGGGGCTCCCACATTCCGCCTCGCCTCAGTTCCGCCAAATGACCCACGCCTCCCAAAGGGGGGCCCTGGTTTCAGATTTGTTATTTAGACTGTGCCTGTATGCTTCAGCTGTGGTGTGGCACAAGATTCCGCAGCGTGGAATCCAAAGGAGTTTTCACAATGAGACGTTTTCTCTGCCCTCCGTCACTAATGAAGCCAGTCAACCCAATATTGAAGGGCAGGAGCGGGGCGGGGTGCAGGCATGAGGTCCCTCCCTGCCCGTCATCCTCTGGTGGGCGGGGGGCAAGACTGGTGCAGTCTCCAGCCACAGGGGTGCCTTACCTTACACGGGTGGGGGTCCACTCCGTACGTCTCCAATGTCTGCGCTTTCCTTAAAAAGTTCAGCTCTGAAGTTGCTGGTGTTTGACCACTGGAATAAAGAAAATGAAGCGATTCAGGATTTCCTGCTCCTATAGGTTTCCCTGAGATGAACTCAAAATTAAGACGTGCCCAGGGTCTCTCACGCTCCTATTTTTTCATGGGGTATGCTTCTCGCTCTGTCCTAGGACCGACTTCACAGACCCTTTTCTAGGGTCAAACCCTCAGATGTCTTCAGAATGAGGCAGGCAGTGTAATGAATGAGATGGGCTGAGTGTAACACCATACGGAGTGGTGGGGACTATGGCAAACTGGGAATGCTGCCCCATCTAAAGAGGGAAGCTGCATCTAAAGAGGGAAGCTGCTCTCCAGCTCCAAGATGGTAGTGTTGGAAAGCAGGGCCCAGCATTGCTAGATGTGATTTTTAAAGAGGATTCAGACACACTGATTTTTATGTGGCATTTCTCAGTTTTAAATATGATGGGGGCAGGAAAAATACATCTATAGGCTGGCTGCAGGCCATCTGATCTGGACTGAGACACTAAGACAGGACCTGTGTATCTTGTTGCCTAATCCTCTTCCTTTACCAAAAGGTAACATGGGACTGGGGAAAAGAGATGCAGTGAGAGCCGCTGATGAGCTCCCCAGACTCCACAATAGCTCTGTCTGCCCACAAGGTGATGACTATGAAGAGGAAACAAACAGAAAAAGAAAGAAACCAGTGCAGGCACCAAGCCCTCTGAAGAAGGAGCCTTGAACATCGTCCCCCTCCTGCTGGCTCCTCAGCAGAGGTGTGGCCAAGCTCTGAACAGGACCAGGGCAGGCAGGGTCACACGGGGTCTCCGTGTCCAGCACCCTGGCAAGCTGACGTCCTTCCACTGATGTGGGGGAGGGCTTCAGGGACAGGAGGGGGCGGGCAGTTTGTGCAGTCAACAACTCGGACGGCTGCTGGACAGGACTGCAACCCTCTTAAGTTCATCATCTGCCTCAAGTCCTATGGCAGGGCAGGAAGACAAGCCCGCCCAAGGAGGAGCAGCCCCGGATTCCCACCTGTGTCTTTCTGGAGAGGCAGCAATCCATCAACACCTCAGCAGCCTCTGGGCGGCCAGGTGTGCAACATACCATAGAATTTAATGCACAGCCGGGGCCTGAGCCTGGGTGAGCAGTGAGGGTTCTGTGGAACGCAGATGTGTATCTCCACCAGTGCACCCGAGACATGGGGGAAGGTGTTGGGAAAACGCTGGCACAACAGGCAGAAAGCCAGGCCCCAGAGGCCACTGAGCGCCGACACCCCTTCCAGGGAGGCTCTGTTCCCTGTCTGGAGGCTGCAGGGCTCCGTGGGCTCCATTCACCCCTGGAGTCAGCCCAACCCTCTGGGGTCCTCCAAGTGGGCATCGTTTCCTGGGGGATCCCCCTGACTTCTGTTAGGTTTCTGGAGGACTGTCCCCACTGCTCTGACGTCTCCTAAAACCTTCCTGGCAGCCCCAGCAGGCAGCCCCAGCAGACCCCAGGCCTCTGAATGAGCCATGCGCCCTCAAGATCTGTGTCTATTCTGATTTTTACCACAAGGGGCCGCTATTCGCTAAGAGTGATGGGAGGAGCCGTGGGAGGGGCTGGGATTCCACCTCTAACGGGGGTCTCCATTCCTCTAGGCGGGGTGGGGTCCAATATGGCCACACACAGCGGGCAGGAGGTCTGTTTATAGGTAAGGAGGCTTTGTGGACATATTCCTTGGTAAAATTTTTGAGTGAAGGTGAAGGATTTGTTTTTTTTTTTGGGGGGGGTGCATCAGTTAGGAACTAGTTTAAGCTTAATATTATCATTAGGAATATTTTTCTCCCCCTTCCCTTGAGCACTGTCCCACCCCAGAAAGGTAGTTACAAAAATATGTTAAAAGATTTAAAAATTGTACTGTATTAATATGCTGTATTGCATGTAAATTTTTTCTTCACAGTTTAGCAGTTGTCTGCTCCAGCATGCCATACAAAGTAGAGCCTAAATATCCCCCCCTCTTTTTTTTTTAATAAAAATTAAAAGGCAATGGCACCCCACCCGAGTACTCTTGCCTGGAGAATCCAATGGACGGAGTAGCCTGATGGGCTGTAGTCCATGGGGTCGCTAACAGTCAGACAGACTGAGCGACTTCACTTTCACTTTTCTCTTTCATGCATTGAAGGAAATGGCAACCCACTCCAGTGTTCTTGCCTGGAGAGTCCCAGGGATGGGGGAGCCTGGTGGGCTGCCGTCTATGGGGTCACACAGAGTCAGACATGACTGAGGTGACTTAGCAGCAACCTTTGTAGAAAACCCTATTTCATATGGGTGAAAGGGTGCATTAATACTATTTTTATGGACTTGGGTATATCTGGGTGAACTAGGACAATCTGAGGAGGACAGTTACCTCCTGCTTCTGGCTGCATCTCCGCTTCTTCCCTGGGTACAGTGGTGTGGGGTCGAGGGAGGCAATGTTAAAGTCACACCCCCTGAACCAGGAATCTCCTGGCGCCCAGAGATTCTAGCCCTGCTCAGTCCTATCTGCTGACCCAGAAGTCACAGACCAGGGGTGGAGGTGTGCCCATTTTCTCGACCCCTCCTGTCTTCTCTCTGTTCTCTTTTGCTGTTTCTTTTATGTTTTCCTTTTCCCCCGTCCATGCTTCTGCTCCACACCAGATGTGTATAAGAGACAGCATCCTGCCTGTAGAATGCTCAGCAGCAAATACTCAGCATCTACTCTGCGTTGGGGATTGTGCTGGATGCTGGGGATATAGCAGTGAGCACAACAGACCAAAATGCCTGTTCTCACACAGCCTGCAAGAATAAGATAAAGCGTAAAGAATCATTATAAGTGCTTGTGGGTTGCAGGGAGAATGAAATAGAGCCAGAAGAAAAATGTAGAGTGTTGGCTGGTAGAGGGGGTGGAGTTTTCTTTCCACAGAGTGGCTAGGGATGCCCTCCTGAGAAGGTGAGGACTAAGAGTGGGGCTGCAAATCAGAAGAGCAGGGTGCCAGTCCAGGTTCACCCTCCCTCTGTGTGACTAGTCAAGTCACCATGTCCCTCTGTGACTGTTTCGTTCTTTGCAAAGTGAGCACTTAGGACAGGATTCATTTCTTCAGTCGTTCATTCGGCAAATACTGGGTTGGCCAAAAAGTTCATTGGGTTTTTCTGTAACATCTTACTGAAAAGCCCAGGTGAAATTTGCGGCCAACCCAATATTTATTTCCTGATTATTCTGAGCCAGGTACAGCCCTCAACATAAACACTGCAGAGGTGAATATGACAAATGAAGCCTCTGTCTTCATTGGGACCTCATGTTCTTGTGGGGAAGACAAGTAAATGAATGAAGAAAAAATATCATTTTTTAAGTTTTTTGTTTGGGGTATAGCTGATTAACAATGCTGTCATAGTTTCAGGTGCACAGCAGAGAAACTCAACCATATATGTATATACATGTATCCATTCTCCCCCAAACGTCCCCTCCCATCCAGGTTGCCACATAACAACATCTTTGACAGACCTAAGAGTTTTGAAGTTCATTTAATACACAATGACTCTGGGTGAAAGGCAGTTCTTTGAATGGAATAGCCAAAAATCCTAATGTTCTATATTCGGGTTTCTATATTCACTTGCCTGTGATGTCTCTCCCTGTCGACCAAGAATAGAAATGGGCCGCCATGCTAGGTAGGGACCAGTCTCACATTGGAAAACCACCAGTGCAGAGAACCATGGGAACCATGACGGCATCACAGGGAGCACAGCTTTCCTTCTGCCTGGGGTCTCGGGGACCTCCCTGGGCCTTTCACAACTCAGTAACATTTACAGCCTGCAGAGTCAGAAGGAGGGAAGTGATTGTTATGGAATTTTACCCCAGGACTGCCATCTGTCAGTTCCCGACTTTCAGTCTAACATTTTCAGATTCTTTCCAGGTATTTGTTTCTTGGCATTTGTTTCCACTCCCTGCCATCAGAAAGCTACACTTCTGATTATTCTTTTCGTGACAGTTGCAATATTCCCTGCCTGCTGAATCTCTTGCCTCTGATTTTTCTGCCTGGTGTCCTAACCTTGTTATTTTGCTTGGTTGGTATTCTTCTCTTCACAGCCAGGGTGACTCCCACCGCAGGCCTGCCTGCCACTTCATTAGCAAGCTGCTTACACACCTTGCAGGTCATTAATAAAGATAGTAAATGAGGAAAGGCCCAGCCCCTGCCCCTGAACCCCTGCAGACACCTTCCTGGTGAATAATTACTATTTATTGTGCTGCTCTGTTTATCTTCTTTTAGCCAGTTGTGATACTGTTATTCTCCGAACTAACTTTACCAGTTAGTTCATAAGTTAGGACATGAGTTTGAGTAAACTCTGGGGCGGGTGATGGGCAGGGAGGCCTGGCGAGCTGCAGTCCATGCGGTCACAAAGAGTCGGACACGACTGAGCAACTGAACTGAACTGAACTTTAACAGATTTTTCAAGGGGATTTCTCATGAGGCAGATGTTCATTCTGAGGCTTAATAGCTCCAAGAACTAGAGAAAATCTTGGTGGAATCAGTGTCCAGGGTTAGACAAGTTAAAACTCTCCCAGATGCTTCTTGACCCCATGAATGCCACTACCGTGAGCCTGCCTTTAAAGGCTTCATAGCTCATGCTGGGAAATCTCTGTTCTTATTTTTCAAGTCCCCTTGATTAAGATCTTTATGCTTTCTAAAGTCTAGTTATTATTTTTTTAAAAATCAACATGAACTAATGAGAACAAGCTTTCATCCTCGCTTGCCTTTAACGTATTTATTCATTTAGCAATGCACTTTTACTTAATTCTGTCCAGCACAAAATATTTCCTTGGGGGATGACATAATGTATGACACATTATTTAGACACAGAAGTACAAAGATAATAAGATGCTTCTGCTTCTGGTAGTATGCGTAAGCTTCTAGCAAACCAATTCTTTCACAAATAACAGCTATAAACTTAGATAAAATTAAAGAACAAAAAACTAGCTACTTGAAAGAATTGGAGAGTGAACAAGAGTAATTTGTTCTAGAAAGGAAATAGCACTGGGTGAGTTTCCTATGTTAGTGGATTTTAGACTCGTGTTGCCACGAAGGGTGGGATGGCTAGTTCAGTTCAGTTCAGTCCCTCAGTTGTGTCTGACTTTGCGATCCCATGAACTGCAGCACACCAGGCTTCCCTGTCCATCACCAACTCCCATGGCTTGCTCAAACTCAAGTCCATTGAGTTGGTGATGCCATCCAACCATCTCATCCTCTGTTGTCCCCGTCTCCTCTCACCTTCAATCTTTCCCAGCATCAGGGTCTTTTCAAATGAGTCAGTTCTTCACATCAGGTGGCCAAAGAATTCGAGCTTCAGCATTAGTCCTTCCAATGAATATTCAGGACTGATTTTCTTTAGGATTGACTGGTTTGATCTCCTTGCAGACCAAGGAACTCTCAAGAGTCTTCTCCAACATCACAGTTCAAAACCATCAATTCTTCAGCATTCAGCTTTCTTTATGGTCCAACTCTCACATCCTTACATGATTACTGGAAAAACCATAGCTTTGACTAGATGGATCTTCGTCAGCAAAGTAATGTCTCTGCTTTTTAATATGCTGTCTAGGTTGGTTATAACTTTTCTTCCAAGGAGCAAGCATCTTTTAATTTCATGGCTGTAGTCACCATCTGCAGTGATTTTGGAGCCCCCCAAAATAAAATCTGTCACTGTTTCCATTGTTTCCCCATGTATTTGCCATGAAGTGATGGGACTGGATGCCCTGATCTTTGTTTTCTGAATGTTGAATTTTAAACCAGATTTTTTTCACTCTCCTCTTTCACTTTCATCACAAGACTCTTTAGTTCCTCTTCACTTTCTGCCATAAGGGTGGTGTCATGTGCATATCACAGGCTATTAATATTTATCCCAGCAATCTTGATTCCAGCTTGTGCTTCATCTAGCCTGGCATTTTGCATAATGTACTCTGTGTATAAGTTAAATAATCAGGGTGTCAATATACAGCCTGATGTACTCCTTTCCCAATTTGGAACCAGTCCATTGATCCATGTCTCATTCTAACTGTTGATTCTTGACCTGCATACAGATCTCTTAGGAGGCAGGTGAGGTAGTCTGGTATTCCCATCTCTTGAAGAATTTTCCACAGTTTGTTGTGATCCATACAGTCAAAGGCTTCGCCCTCATCCCGGTCTCTCTTTCCATTTATCTTAGTGAAGCACATACCTTTCACAGGCAAATCCTTCTCTGTTTTCCTTACAATATAGCATCTCTCTTGCCTTTAAGCCTCAGCCTACACCACTGTTCTTGAAGAGGGAGCCTTAGGGTTGTACCGGCAGTGGATCACCGAGATTGGAATGTCCTTACACCCTGGCGTGAGGAGGGCCAGGTCTACCGGAGCCGTGTGCTTGGGCCGTGGGGGAGACAGTGGCCTGGCCTGAACCGCGGGACACGCACCTGAGCTCTGTCTTGTGAATCTCAGCAATCTTCCTTTCCAGCTTCTCTGAATGTTTAGGGAAAAACTGGAACTTGGAGCTGTAGCCTTCGGGGTGTTTTCCTGGGTCATAATCCCCAATCTCCGCTTGCAAAAGGAAAGCAGAGGAAAACAATTGTGGAGACAGGTAAATCATCACTGGCAACACAACAGGAAACTAACACACAGAGCAAAAGGCAAAGTCTGCACCAGATTTGCCAAGCGCAGTGGATCCTGAGCACGACTGTAGGTGGGGCGGAGGGCAGGTCCCCAGGAGCAGGCCCGGCTTTGTTTTCCCTCATGTGTCCATCGACTGTGCTGGTTTCAAGGCCACGTGGAGAGAGTGGAGCTGAGCCTGTGTTCTGAGGCCACATGTAAAACTGCTGTGAAAGAGCAGACCCCTGCACCATGCCCACATCCATTCAGCCACGAGGAGAGAGCCTGGGAGTGAAGCTCTTTGTGGCAGCAAAGGAAACTGTGAGCTGGATCAGGAGATCAGAGTCTTCTGGGCCTCGGCCACATCCAAAATCTAAATCTCGTTTTGCGGATTTTAGTAGGGACACAGGCAAATGATGACTTAGTCACGACCCACACTCAGAACTCAGCTCTGGGTCCAAATCAGATCAAGTGGATATATTTGAGTAACTATTCACTGAGGGCTGACCAGTGCCAGGCCCCTTGGAGAAGCCTGCAGAGTGGGAAGACCAGCTGTAACCAGAAAGTGCCCCGGAGTGCAGGAGCATCGGGTCCCAAGGCCGACTTCTCAGTTCTCTGTGGGGGTGGGGCTGGGCTTTCTCCTCCTGAAAATTTAGAGTCCATCCCCTAACTGCTGAGACCTCAGATCAGTGAACTTCGGGGGGTCACTGGGCCCACACTACTCCTCACAGTGTGTCTCCAGGTCAGAACCCAGCCTTCTCTACACGGAGCATTCTGCAGGGAATGCTGTGTGTGCGTTAGGAGGAAGGGTGTTGAGCAGCTCAGCCACTGTGTGCTTGTCTCTTCTCCTTCCCTAGTGAGAACCACAGCCAGTGCAGGTGAGAAGTCTTGAGTGAGGAGTAAATATCAAGGAAAAAAATGTGCCTTTTTTTCACAACTGAGTATTGTTCTGTGGCACTAGTCTTCTGATAGTATCTTCCAAATTACTTGGGAATTTCTATCATTTAGAAAGAGACTAAAGGTTTCCTGGGGCTTAATGTCTGAAATGACCTTGTACCATGGGGTCATTTATTATAATTTTACTTAGAAAGCTCCCAGTGGGAAACATCAGTGTTGGATATCAGTGACTTCTTTTAAAACAAACCAAAAAAATGTCAATATGGCTGTCAGGGTAAAACTAAAGAAAAGATTAGAGTTTAAAATTTCACTTAGATGGGACCAGGTTTTCCTTTAAAAGCGAAAGGGGTCTCTTTGGGTCCCTTAAAGTTAGCAAAGCACCTTCTAGACTTCCTACTTGGGTGTTTTTTTAAAACAAGAGTTTCAGAAGTCAAAGTTGCAATAGAATGCCTTTTACATTCATAACGCAGCTGTGACATTTTTCTTGCCGGAAGAACTTTAGTTTCTTATTGACAAGCATTTTTTTTTTTAGGTTCTATTCACAAAGTAGCTTCCTGGAGTTCACAGATTTCCGATTATGAGTTCAGTTTCTTTGGGAGAAACTTCACGATGTTAGCGCTATGGTCCAAAATAACCCAGTGGCAGTTTCCGGCTGAAGGGCTAAGTCCAGGAAGTGGCACTTAGGAGTCTCCTGCGTCTCATGAACGGAGAAGGGATGATGTATAAAGAGTGCATACCCTTCCCTCTGTTTTGCAAAAAAAAAAAAAAGAAGCCAGTCTGGGTATTGGCTGGGTACAGCCCCAACTGATATTTGTGTGTAGAAAATGGGTTTGTAACTTGGAAACATTTTCAACTTTGAGCAATCGGAATGGGAAAGTCTCTGAAACCGATACCAGAATCCCAAGGCACTTCACATCTTTGAGATTTGCACAAAAGGACAGAGAAAAAACAAATCGATTCGGATAACTCTCCAGAGGCTTAGTAACTTTATCAACCAAGGGTGCAGGGAAACACCCCCTCCCCGCCAAACAGAGTCTGAATGACTTGAAGGGGCTTTCAGAAAGACCTGAGGTACAGACAGCTTGAGGCTGAGTGGTCAGAGCTTCTTGGATCAAGGGAGTCCAGGCAGAGTCCCTTAACTTGGACTCTGTTTCAAGTTAGATCCTGTTTATATCCAAGAAGTAGTCATCTGTGGTAACTGAAATAATGTAATCAGTACTTAGCATGAAAAGCAAATTTATCCTGTCAAAAGTCATTACCTTGAAGGATATAAGCTGCTAACAAGGCAGCATCTGATGTTTTACAGAGAAGGCGGCCGTGGTAGAGATCCCTTTTGATCTGCAGGAAGACTAAATACCTGGAGAGAAAACAGAGAATGAACTATAAAGGATTTCTTTGATTGCTTTAAAGACATAAATATGTAATATCAGCCTATCAAAAGCTCTGTCAGGACACTTTTACTACCTTAAAACAAAAATCTCAAAACATGTCCCAGAACAAATACATTTTTCATATCCCTGAGGACTAGACTCTTTCAAGCACTTTGCCCTGAACTGATTTTGAGGTTCAATTCCAAACAGCCTGTGGGTTTCCTCGTGCAGCTCAACACAGAAATGGTATCTCCTGGTTAAAAGCACTGTGCCCATTGCTGGGCTCTGGAAGGAGCCAACTCCAGTCTCAGCACCAACAAAGCAACCTGTGTCATAAGGGAGGGGCTGACGGAGCTGCCCTCTTCCTCGGACTCTCATTGATGTCTCTTAAGAAGCAGGGGGCTTCTCTGGTGATTCAGTGGCTAAGACTTGGCGCTGCTCATGTAGGAGGCCTGGGTTCGATCCCTGGTCGGGCACCAGATCCCATGTGCCGCAACTAAAGATCCCACATGTCATAACAAACATTGAAGATCCTGCGTGCTGCAACTAAGACCCAGTGCAGGTAGGTAGACAGGTAAGTAAGTAACCAATAAACAAACAAGCAGAAATGTGGGGAAGGAATGAGCCCATGGGAGGGATCTGCCTCTGCTTGCCAGTGGACCTGTCCTTATGTGGAACAGCCCTCGTTATGGGCAGAGGTCAACCAGATCTCTCAGAATCTGAATAAGGTGTAAGAAGAGGCACCGGTGAGGGATGGACAGAAACCTGTGGCTAGTATTTCTTCAACCACAGGGAGCTCTCACCTCGGGTGGAAGTAGGCTGACGCTCAAGAACAGCTCGTAGCAGCTGATGTGTATTGAGCACTTACCATCTGCCAGTCCGGGGATTAGACACTTTACTGCAGCCTCTCAGCTAATCTGCACATACCACTCTGAGAACAGATACTGTTACTGTCTCCTTTTTATAAGATAAACTGAGGCTTTAGCGATTTTCTCACAGGCACATGACTGGAAGATGGCAGAGCCAGGATTCAAGTTCAAGTTCATCACCATGTTATTCCTCCCTCTCGGCACTGTGCTACGGCTGCTTCATATTCTCACAAGTAGTTGGGTGGACCCTGTGACCACAGAATTGTTGACGCTCCAGTTTGAAAGATCTTTGCAAGGAGTGGAATCTTTGATGTATACTGCATCATAGATCCCCTGAGAAGAGCAGAAGCCAGGGGCATCAAGCTCTTAAGTGAGTCACCCACCACAGCAGTTCTTTGGCCAGGGGGCATCTGTGGTGGTTTAAAAACATGTCCACAGGGAATTCCCTGGTGGTCCAGTGGTTAGGACTCCATGCTTTTACTGCTAAGGGGGTGGGTTCAATCTCTGGTTGGGGAACTAAGATCCCACAAGCCATGTGGTGAGGCAAAACACACAAAAAAGGGGAGAAATTCCCTGATACTCCGCATTTCCAGAGGTAGAGCCTAATTTGCTCCACCTGAGTGTGGTTAGACTCGGTGGCTTGCTTCAAACAAGCAGAATAAAATAGAAGTGGTAATGTCTGACATCTGAGACCAGGTCATAGCATCCCCACAGCTTTCTCCTCATTCTCTCTCTCGGATCACTCATTCTGCTCAAGGACACTTAAGCAGTCCTACAGAAAGGTCCATGTGGTGAGGAACTGAGGCCTTCTGCCAACAGCTAGAAGTGAACTGAAGCTTTCTGCCATGTGAGTACACCATGGTGGAAGTTAATCAGTCAAGACTTCAGATGACCACAGGCCCAGCCCACCTCTTGGCTTCAACCCCAAGAGAGACCCTGAGCTGGAACCACCTAGCTAAACTGCTCCTGAATTCCTGACCTGCAGACACTCAGAGATGAGAAATACTTGTGATTTTAAGCTAAGTTTTGTGGCATTTTATTAAACGGTTATAGATAACTACAGCATCCCTACAGGAGTAACGAGAATATAGTGAAAAGAAAAGTGAAAGTCACTTAGTCATGTCCGACCCTTTGCGACTCCATGGACTATCCAGTCCATGGAATTCTCCAGGCCAGAATACTGGAGTGGGTAACCCTTCCCTTTTCCAGGGAATCTTTCCAACCCAGGGACCAGCTGAGCCACAAGGGAAGCCCTGGGAATATAGTAAAATTCCCTTAAATTCCATGAGCTTGAACCAAAAAGAAATCCGGCTCTTCCTGGACAACTCGAGGTTTCCATTGCTTCTGTTTTCAGGCTGAAGAATAACACCGAGGATCCCATGCCCACCGAATCATGTGAAAACGCTCAAAAGAAAGCAGGCCAGTGACAGCACAACTTCTAGGGTGAGGAGGGTCACCAGAAGGTGGCTCAGCGCCCGGGGCTTGGTGATTCAAGTAATTAAATAGAAACGGAGTAATCTTCATTCTCTTCTAAGCCCTGTTACCCGAAGTGGAGCCCACCTTACAGAGGCATCAGCAGCAGCTGGGAGCTTGGTGGAAATGGAGAATCAAGCCCATGTGAGACCTAATGAATTACTGTAACAAGATCCGCAGGTGATCTGGACATATATTAAAATCTATGAAGCACTGTCCCTAAGAAATTCAAAAGCATCCTTCTAACCACATTAGAGTGGACCACCCTCCTCAAACCAAAGGGAAGGTGACTGCTATAGTGTGGAACGTAGTAAGAATTCCCCTCCTTTTCCCACCTACCATACCCCCAGTCAACCCAATATTTGCCAAGGAAAACCAAAGGAAAATTACATCACATCATGCAGTGAATAGTAGTGTTTTAAACTGAATCTAGCAAATCAACCCTGAATATTCATCGCAAAGAGTGATGCTGAAGCTCCAATACTCTGGCCACCTGATGTAAAGAGCCAACTCACTGCAAAAGACCCTGATGCTGGGAAAGATTGAAGGTAGGAGGAGAAGGGGGTGACGGAGGATGAGATGGTTGGGTGGCATCACTGACTCAATGGATGTGAGTTGGAGCAAACTCTGGGAGATACTGAAGGACCAGGAAGCCTGGCATGCTCCAGTCCACGGGGTCGCAAAGAGTCAGACATGAGTGAGCAAGTGAACAACCACCACCACCAAATCCAGTCTGTCTACACCCTGCTTCCCATGGTGGAATGTCACAAGATGTGTGGAAGGGAGGGGCTGAGCCCTTCTCTTCCTCTCGCCCCTCCGGCCCCACCTGCCACAGGCTTTGGGAGGATGTGATAGCAAGCCTTTGGCCTCCTGCTCGTGGGTCACTTCCTGGACCTGAGTTCACGCATCACTCTGCCCACTCTCCTCTGCTTGTCTGGGTCCAGCATTCAGGGACAGCACATACTGGACTGAAGGAGGGGTTCCAGAAGCCCTGGGCAGTGATCCTCAATGTGGTGGTACGGAGAACATCCGCCGGGGCGGTGGGGAGCATGCAAGAGTCTGCCTATGAGTGGTCCTGGGTTTGAAAAGGCTTCTCTGGAGCTTCTGATTTGCTCCCCAAGGGGGACACGACCCTTCTCACAGCGAAAACCACGATCAATGCATGACAGGGACCTCGGGTGAGCTGGAGTGGAAACATGGCTTTCCACTGCTGGGCGGGCTTCCTTCAGCCTTCTGAAGGTAGAACAGCTACAGTGAGCTCAAAGGAAAGGCTGTGGGAATACGGTCCAGTGATGGCGAGATCACAGGATGGGAGGGTCAAGTCAACATCCTAAAGAAGCACACCGCAGTCTTCAGAGGACAAGGAGAGACAAGCTCATGAAAGAACCAAATGATGGCTCCAGGTAACGGAGTTCCACAGGGGTGCCCCCCTTCCTTTTCTGCCCCAGCGGCTTCCATCAAGCTTTGTGTTTTGTTCATTTGAGAAGGTAACCAGTGAGTCAGTGTTGTCGGTCATGAAATCCATCCCACATGACTCATAGCATCCTTACACCTATCCCCAAGATGCCGTGACACATTCTCCCCTGCCACACAAGGGCCTAAGGAAGACTGTCTCGTTGCCGGGGGCACTGCCACCCAGGGCCACTGTGCTGCCAGGCAAGGGGTCAGCCTGCTGGGCTGCCCAGACCAGCTGTTCATGACGAGCAGGCAGGTTGGGGTATCCAGGCTCAGAACCTAGGAGGGGTCACACAGCCTAATTCCCACATTGTATAGCTGAGGAAACAGAACCTTTTTCTACCCAATACTTTTTCTACCCTTGTGGTAACCCAGTGAGCTATGGTTAGGGAGAGAAAGGTCCTAAATGAAGTCAGGGAAACTCCTTGTCATCAGAGAGAAATTCTCACTAGAAAAAAGAGAATTCAGCTTTAGCTCAGACTTAAGACAGAAAAGCTTGCTCTTTAGCACATGTTTTTGCTTGAACTCTGCCTCTCTCCTTTTTTGCTTCAAAGAGGCTTTACCTCATGTCCAACTTTGTTTAGATGCCAAGCTGTCCTGAAGGCAGAATGTGCAGGAGCCTAAAAGGTGACGGGGGAAAGCCCGAGCGTTTCTGCAGCACGCACGTCCAAGGCACTGGCATTGACTCTGTGATTTCTCTCATTGGAGGGTAAGGATGAATCCAGAGACATGCCCACAACTAGAGGTTCTGAACTCTGGAAAGCACTGGGGGCCCCTGAAGAGTTTCTTCCAGAAGACCGTTTGGCCCTGTCTTCCTCTCTGCCCCAGGCTTCCTCTATTTTCTGCCCTTGTTTTCCCTGACTGTGATCAACTTTAGTATGTCTTCCTCCCAATACTAGACTGTGGGCTCCTTGGAAATAGAGATTCATGTTTCATTACCTTTAATATTCTTCTAGAGAGCCTATGACTTCCCTGGTGGCTCAGACCGTAAGGCGTCTGCCTGCAATGTGGGGACCTGGGTTCGCTCCCTGGGTCGGGAAGATCCCCTGGAGAAGGAAATGGCAACCCTCTCCAGTATTCTTGCCTGGAAAATCCCATGGTCCCACCCACCCATCCAGTTCTGAGCACACGCGTGTGCCAGGCACTGCCACAGCGGCTGGGAATACAGCAGAGAACCAGAGTCCTCCTCCTATGGAGCTGACATTCCAGTGATTTCCTCAGGTTTTCCTGTCATCTTTTAGGTAGGCTGCGTGCCGTTTAACGTGCACTCTTTCGATTAATCCTCACAGCAACTCTGTAAGGTGATCACTGGTTTTATCCCTGGCTCATATGCGAGGAGAGGGAATGACCAGAGGCGCTGTTGCTTGCTTTGTCACATATCCAGCTAAAGAACAATCTGGGATTTGAACTCAGGTCTTGATTCCTTTGCCCAGGACTGGCAAACTAAGCCTGCCGCCAGAGTCCCCAGTGAGATAAAATGACCTTTGACTGGAACACAGCCATGCTCATTCACGTATGTGTTGTCTACGGCTGGCTTTGCATTAGAGCGGCAGAACAGGGCAGTTGTGATGGCAACCCTATGGCCCACAAAGCCTAAAATACTCACTATCTGGCCTTTTCCGGAAAAAGTTTGCCAACCCATCTTAGCCTATGCTAAGCTCAAGTGATACTCACCGTCGGAATCAATTACCTATACGCTTTATTAACATTTTTTTTAAATGGCCTAAAAAAATCTATTAACATTTTTTGAGCACCTGTTCAAACATGTGTTGGGGCTGTTTGCTTCCTGGGAAGATGGGGCCCCACTTGCACTCAATCTCCTTCTATCACTTGATCTTTCAACCAGTTCGAACACCTGCAGCCGTTGTTAAAGGCTAAATCTGGTGCCTAATCCCCATTTTCTCTGCCTTGTCTCTAGCTCAGACAAGAAAATCTATTTATTACTTTAAAAAATGACAAAAGAGATTAATCAGGATTTGGCAACTAAATTTATCATCTGGGAAGAATCCAAGAGATAAATTGAAGCACAGTTCTTTACTCCCTACTTCATCCCTCCTCTCAGCCTGGCTTTATGGGGACAGCCGAGATGGCGGTGAAATTTAGGAGCAATAATGCCTGGAAAAAACACACTGACGGCTAAATTAGTCTGGCAGGAAGGTGGGGTGCAGGGAGGGCTCTAAGCCAGGAGTGAACTGTGGGCATTGAGTGAGGCAAGGGCAGGCACCCACTTAGATGCAGCTAAGCCCAGGCCTCCCCAGAATGCCTCAGGGAGCGGGCACACAGACTCCAAAGCAGACCCAGGCGCCCTGACAGCCACACTCCTGGCAACGCCTGGAAAAAATGTGCCCAAGGGAAGGAGGGCTGCTGAGGCGGAGAGCAAGGGGAGAACGGCAGCGCGTCGGTCCCCAGCCTTTTTGGCAGCAGGAACTGGTTTCATGAAAGACAATTTTTCCATAAACCAGGGAGGGTGGGGGGTGATGGTTTCTGGATGATTCAAGCTATCATCTTTCTTACGCACTTCACTTCTGTTATTATTACCTGAGCTCCACCTCAGATCATCAGGCATCAGATCCTGGAGGCTGGGGCCCCCTGTGGAGGACGGTGGGCATGGATGTGTGCGGAGAGGGGTGGAGTTCGCACTCTTGCCAGTGTCTTTAAAGTCTGCTGACTTGGAGAGAAGCCTGACCCTGGCTTTCTCAGGCCTCAGCTGCTTGAGGAGTGGGGATTATGACATCAACAAGGGAGCAAAGCCAGAACCAAGTGGACTGGTGCCCTGTGCGGAGCCGCTGGGGTCCACAGGCCATGTGACTGACCTGGCAGTGAACAGTGGGCCTTGGCTCAATTCCAGGCTCCCTGGGGGTGCATTAAGAAGTACAAGACCCCGTGTAGTGCTCCCGACAAAGCCGTGAGGTACTATTACATCCTCATTTTATAAATAAGGAAGCTGAAGGTCAGAGAAGTCAAGGATTTTATGCTCAAGGCCACGCAGAAGGAACAGAACAGGACCTGAGCCCCCAGGTCTCTGCTGCCTTTAGTGGGGGGCACATTATATTACGCAGTGACATGTGCTTTAGAAGAGTCTATGGTTAAGACCTCCTCCTAACGGCCGAGAGAGCCGTGTATTTTTGTCCTTCAATCAAATCAGAAGGCCGTGTGTCTGCCTGCTCTCGCAGGCAGCCCTCTGGGTTGTTAGACCAATCCTTCTCATCCTCTCTGTTAATCCAGGGAGGTGTGGACAAGGTGATCCTAACTCTGGGTGTTAGAAGGTGGGGAGTCAGGCTCTCAACAAAGATGTGTTAAATGTTTCTGACATGTGGACAGGAGCCTCGTCCTCAGGGTTGGCCCTGGCCTTCTCACCTCTTTCCAGAGAGAAGGGGGAGGAAGGGAAGAGATGGAAGTGGGTAGGGGGAGAAGGGGGAGGGAGGGGAAGAAGGGAGGAGGAGGGGCAGGGCTATGGCAAACACTGTGGAAGTCAGGAGCAGGGCGCGCTCAGTCACTTCAGCTGTAGCCCGCCAGGCCACTCTGCCCACGGGATTCTCCAGGCAAGAATACTGGAGTGGTTGCCTTTCCCTTCTCCAGAGGGATCTTCCCAATCCAGGGATCGAACCTTTGTCTCTTGTGTCCCCTGCCTTAGCAGGCAGGTTCTTTACCATGAGTGCCCCTTGAGCAGGGCAGGCCAGTGCTTTGCCCAAACTCTTCTCTGCTTAAATGGTTAAACATCGTGGTTCTCCCCTCATTCTCCTGCCTGAAGCTACAGGCTTGCTCCTGAATATGGATGAGCTTGGTTTTCAAAAGCCAAGTGGGAGCCACGCCCACTCCCGTTTGGCCGAGCAGGGCCTGCAGTTTGCAGGCGCCCAGTTCCGGAGCATGATATTTGGTTCTAACTGCACAGCGCCCTGTCCTCAGTGCTTCGGGCTGGGAGGGTTCAGGGTTTAGAAACAGGTCTCAAGGCCTTAGAGGACAAGCAGTCTCTGCACTGGCAATGGCCTCGTGCAGTCTTGGCTGTCTCTAAGGTTTTTTGGTTTTGTTTTTCGCTGCACCGCTCTGTATGTGGGATCTTAGTTCCCCGAGCAGGGATTGAACCCATGCCTCCTGCAGGGGACCACTTGGGAAGTCCCTGTTGTCTCTTAAGACTTTAGGGAAGGGGTTAGAGCTGGCGGAGCTGTCTCCTCCTCTGCTCTAGGACTTCCTGGCATCACATCTTCACCGAGGGCTCCACCCTTCACAGGGAAACGTCAATGTTTTGCTAATGTCAAAGTCAGATCTTTCTAATATAAAAATTAAGAGCCCTAGTTCAGAGAGTGCCTGAACCTTTGAGGCAAGACTTTTAGAGTGAATTCGGCTCAGATGTACCAAGCCCTCAAGGATGCGGTGCCTCTCCTGTTCACTGAGCCTCTTGTAGCGAGGCGTGGGCACAGAGGCTTTTTCTTATCCTCAAGTGGTGCTGGATGAGACGCGGTTCATGCCGTACAGCTGCCTGCCTTCCCTGCAACATGATCCCCACAATGCAGAGTTTATCACAAGCCTGGGCCATCAGCACCCTGGAGGTCACCCACTTGAATTCAAAATCTTCAGTGTTTCCTGGCTCGCTTTCCAGTTTCCTGCTTCGCCATTTAGGTTGCTGGAGCCTATTTCAAGCCCCCCAATAAGCAGCAACACAGCCCTCTCCCAAAACATCCCTGGTGGCCACATCACTGGTGAAAGCAAAAAATGCTTTTGAGTAATTCACTACTCCAGCTACCTTTGCAGGTGCCCAGATTAAGGTGAAGTATTACACTTCTTGAAGGAAAGAACCTCACTTTGTTGCAGTTCTGCTGAGGAGATGAGCAAAGAGAGCATGTGGAAGTGAAACGCATAAGTAAGGCGATATTTAGGAAGAATTCTTGCCTAGCTGAGTTAGGACCTTTCCAAACAGAAGACCTAAGAAGTTACGGCCCCTGTTTCCTATCCTTCCCAGCAGGTCTTGGAGGCTGAGGGAT
Organism: Oreotragus oreotragus; assembly: GCA_006410675.1. Classification (NCBI taxonomy): domain Eukaryota; kingdom Metazoa; phylum Chordata; class Mammalia; order Artiodactyla; family Bovidae; genus Oreotragus; species Oreotragus oreotragus. The sequence continues at coordinate 212,681 of SJYX01000360.1, forward strand.
GTAATAACCAGCCCTACCTGGTTATTTCTTCTTTCAGGGCCGCAGGGTCTGCAGGATAAAACTTCACCCGGAAACACATGGTGAACGGAGGCTGGGCTGCACAGGAAAAGAGATGTCCATCAGCAAAGGCCCTCCCCGGAAGATGATGGGACTCCCTGCCCCACTGGACGTATAGGACTCTGAACCATCGGAAGATCCTCTCATGTTTAGGGCCAACTTCCGCTCAGAACAATGGAAGGTTCCCAAGACACGCTGCAAGGGTGAGGTTTCCTCCCGCCCTCCCCGGGGCTGAGGCTCCTATCTTTTCATGGACAGTACTTACATCTCAATTGCTTCACCACAGACTTTGTAAACTCCAACCAATGCTGAAACAGAACACAGACCAAGAAAACCCTAATGAGAAGCAGTGTCAAATATATCTCGCTGTATTCGATTTAAATAGCTAGACAGATTGTAGCCCAGGGTGAATGCAGCTCAGAAGCCTGTGATATGTAAGTTTGGAGAGTACAGAGTGATAGGATTTTCTGAAATAAGCTCCCCATGGAACCAGCTGTGAAGGGGGGAAGAGTTCCAGCTTCAGATGCCATTTCTGGGGCTCCCTGGCAATGTCGCCTTCCAAGATGGGGTGCCAGAGTTCTGAGCCATGTTTCTGGTGTACTGATGGGCAGGAGTGAATGCACGGATGTGTGCTGGGGACAGAACTCCGCTTGGCTTGAGTGGCGAATGCCTCCCTTTAATGGGCTGTGTGTGTCTGTGTGATGTGGTGGGGTCGTGAGGACGTGATGACACACAGAGGCTATTGGGAGCAGCTCTCGAAAGCACTGGCAGGTGGAATTTCATAAATGGTAAGAAGGCAGGGATGGCTGGTGTATGTTTCGTTTTTGTTTGATCAACACATTGCCAGCCCTTGTGTGAGGGAATACATACTCAGAATTCCTTGGCATCCAGGGATGTTTAAAATTTATGTCTTGTAAGATACCCAACCACAACTAATGTAGTATCCTGTTTTCCCTGGATTTTCACAGAGGGTGGACACAGTAGCAACACATTCCCCCCTCCACGGTACTTACGTTTGGGTAAGGAAGCAAGGAGTTCTATTTCATTTTCCCACTTCTACATGGATGCCTTATAAAATGCATTATTGATGTTTGCTGCTTTTGTGTTAATCAGGAAACTTGACAATTTGCAGAGAGCTAGAATAGCTGATATTTGGGGCTTGGTTATCAGGAAGCAGCTTAAAAGCACTGACCATAAGCTCTGGGAGGACAGGAGATTCTGCCTGTTTCCCACTGTGTCCCTGGTGACCAGCTCAGCATTCAAGGTTCAGCTGTAAGACGGATGGAGGAGCTAGTCCTCACCTCCCTCTTTTCTGGCGACTTTTGCTCAGTACAGCGGAGCCTCTTGGCAGAGTCCTCTCTCTGGCAGGAGAGCAGCCAGGGCCGTGCAGACACATCCTGGCCTCCCTTGGTGCCCAGCTCTCACCTTCTGGGCTGGGCCGCGGTTCGTGCAGTTAATGGACCCACTAAGAGCCAGTTCACCCATCAGCTCCACACGGATAATCTGAGCTGACACTCTGCTCTCTTGCTTCCCTCTGATCTGAGTTCCCACGAGGCTGGCAACTCATTATAGCCACTCAATGTGGTTAAGAGGTCCTTCTCACATTACACGGCCCACCGCAGCGTGGCTTCCCAGGGAAGGGATGAAATTGCACGGAAATGACTGGGGTTCCAGGCCATGCCTGGGAAGGCAGAGGAGGCTGGCCTGTGCAGAGCACACCGGGATTGTGGACGGTGAGATGAACACAGCACATGTCTGGGACTCAGAAGACAGAACGCCCTGGGGCACTGGACCCATAGATTAAAATGAACAAAGGGAAACAGACTGGGCAGTGGGCTGCCCCGGTGGCCCCGATGGTAAAGAATCCCCCTGCAACGCAGGAGTCCTGTGTTCGGTCCCTGTGTTGGGAGGATCCCCTGAAGGAGGGCATGGCAATCCACTCCAGTATTCTTGCCTGGAGAATTCCATGGGCAGAGGAGCCTGGTGGACTACAGTCCACGGGGTCACAGAGAGTCGGACACAACTGAGCGACTGACACAATAGCAACGACACAACTCAGTGCAGTGACAGATCCACCAGCAGCAGAAGGCAGAGAGGCTGAGTACAAGAGGCTGTCCCTCTTGGCAATGGTGGAGAGAGGAGTGAGTGCTGGAGTGAGACTCCTGAAAGAAGTGAGGCTGGAGGAGACTCAGAGGGGTGGGGAGGCAGTGGAAAGGGTCTGGCAGAAAAATCTTGAGAGCATCCCCCCAAATATGGTGAGGGCCAGGGTGACCTTTTGCAGCTGCCTGGCTAAATCCAGGTCCAAGAATCACTAGCAAATTGATAACACTGGCTTGGGGAGGCGGGGTTAGGAGAAGAGTAAAAAGAAGGTTCAGAGATGGGAGCTTCCACCTATATTTGGGTGAGTGGATCGGTGTGGTGCAGTCTTCAGATTCGGGAGGCTTGAAGGACAGGCTGAGATCAGGATGAGCCCAGGGCCTGAGGTGCAAAACGGGATGGGGAGTGAGGGCAGATGGTCCAAGAGTGGCCAGAGGAATCCCAGACCCTACAGAGACCCCTGAAGAGTGGGCGGGGATGGCATGGGTGTGAGCGCCAGGTTCTGCCTCCCTGGTGCTCAGGGGAAGAGGTCCAGGGGGAGCCAGGGAGCTCACCTCCTCCATCTCTACTGTGCTCAGGAGACACAGAAGGACTGTTTTCTACTGGTCCATTTCCTCACAGTGCTCAAGGACCCTTGCAAGCCTCCCTGCTCGGCGTAAACCCTCAACAAAGGCACGGAATCAGGTCACTTTAGAGGTCACAGGGCAGGAATTCAGCAGGGAACCCCAGAAACCACACAGGCTCTGGCATCAGGCAGGTCTGAGCAGGAGACCGGCTTTGTCACTTGCCTTGGGCAAGTTAGGTAACCTGTAGGGAGGACTATTCACCCGTCTGGAGAGTGGATGGTCAACTGCCGGTAGCACCTCATTCATGGGAAGGATCCAGTAACTTAGGGGAAGCTCTCAGCTTCGTGCATGATAACACCTCAGCGCTCAACATCCATCGGCTCAAAGGCCTAGGTGTGTGCCCAGCATGGAGCCTGGCACATGACAGCCACTCCATCAAAGTTTATTTCTCCTTTTCCTTATTTTTCTCTGTCTCCTTTGGCTTTAAATCTCTGTAATCTCAACACTGGAGAAGGCGATGGCACCCCACTCCAGTACTCTTGCTGGAAAATCTCATGGATGGAGAAACCTGGTGGGCTGCAGTCCATGGGATCGTGAAGAGTTGGACACGACTGAGCAACTTCCCTTTCACTTTTCACTTTCATGCATTGGAGAAGGAAATGGCAACCCACTCCAGTGTTCTTGCCTGGAGAATTCCAGGGACGGTGGAGCCTGGTGGGCTGCCATCTATGGGGTTGCACAGAGTCGGACACGACTGAAGCGACTTAGCAGCAGCAGCAATCTCAACATACTCTCTTATTCTCCTCAAACCATTCTAAGTGAAAAACAATGGACAGGACACACTTCACCATTGGACAGGATACATTTTACCCTTTTTTCTTCACACGCCACTCTCTTTGGAAGGTGAAGAACTGCAGGGTTTGCAAGGGCCAAAAAGCCTATGTCAGTTGGGCTCCACCTCTGTCCTGCCCGGAGAGGGTTGCTGTGGCACTCAGGCGAGGCCCCTCCTAACCAGACCAAGGCAAGCGTGCCCATTTACCAGGGAAGGGGCAGGGCAGCCTCAGCCTGTGACCTGGGCTCTGAGGCCACCACACCAGCCCAGCCGCTCTGCCTCTAACTGGGCAGCTTTGGGCAAACCTCTTCAGCTCTCATGCATATTAAAAAGCAGAGATGTCATTTTGCTGACAAAGGTCTGTACAGTCAAAGCTATGGTTTTTCCACTTGTCATGTATGGATGTGAGAGCTGGACCATAAAGAAGGCTGAATACCAAAGAATTGATGCTTTCAAACTGCGGTGCTGGAGAAGACTTCTGAGAGTCCCTTGGACAGCAAGGAGATCAAACCAGTCAATCCTGAAGGAAATGAACCCTGAATATTCCCTGGAAGGACTGATGCTAAAGCTGAAGCTTCAATACTTTGGCCTCCTGATGCAAAGTGCTGACTCACTGGAAAAGACCCTGATGCTGAGAAAGACTGAGGGCAAGAGGAGAAGGGTCGGCAGAGGACAAGATGGTTGGATGATCATTGACTCAATGGACGTGAGTTTCAGCAAACTCCGGGAGAGAGTGAAGAACAGGGAAGCCTGGTGTGCTGCAGTCTAGGGGGTGCACAGAGTTGGACATGACTGACCAACTGAACAACAGCAACTTCAGCTCTCCAGGCTGCCATTTCGGTGTCTAGCAATGGATGGACCACAGCAGGTGAGCTTTGTTGCGGGGTGTTCCAGGTCTCACAATATGATCCGAAGAGTTGACGTCCACTGCAGGGTCCAGCTGGTTCCCTGACTCCTGAGGCTAAGCTCTGAACATGAATGATGTGTCTCAGGTTTACAGACCAACCCTCTCCCCGATCTGTGCTTTGAATATAGACTTACCCGCTGCTTATCAGGGTCCACAAAGCGGATCCCAAAATAGTCTTTCTCCAGTAGATTCAGGTGGTGGCAGAGAAGGTCAAACAGGTATTGGCCTTTGGCATCTCTCTGCAAAGAAAGCAAGCTCCACTGAGAAACGGAGTATACCTGTGTTTTCAGGGTCATTAAAGGTCACTTGTGACAGTTGCATGAGGATATGAAAGGGATGCATGTCCATAACCGTGTCCTCCACGTTGCGATGGGTTCAGCATTCTTGGGAATTCTGAAGCTTTTAGCACCTGGAAGGAGCCTAAGAACCCTTCCTTCCACAGAGATAAGGCAGATAGAGTCAGGTAGGCCCAGTCCCCGCCTCTAATGCACACAGCTCTCCTTGCGACTGTTGGGCGGAACATGCTGCGTCTAGCTTGTCTCCATCCCCATCAGCAAGGCCACAGGTGAAGCCACCACCGTCTCTCACTGCGGCCCCGGCCAGGACCTTCTGGCTGGTCCTCTGTTTCTGGGCTTGCCCTCGCTCCACATGGTGGCCAGGGTGACGACCATTTAGACAAACTTTTTTTTTTTTAGCTGAATAAGTAATGCAGGCACATAGTAAGATATTCAACCACACAAAAGCATATACTGCAAAGAGGAAGTCTCCCTTGGACCTCACTCACCCTGTGCTACAGTTCCCCACCCCAGGAGCAACCCCTCACCAGCTTCTTGGCTATCTTATTTATTTATTTTTTTTTTACTTTTTTCTTTTTAATTTGAAGAGGATTATCTGGAAGAGAAGCCTGATGAGGAAACTAAGACAGAAGTAAAGAAAACTTAGTGAAAAATCACTGTCACATTTCTCAACTTTTCCACCATGAAGATCCTTAAGATATATTTTTCAAACATTCTCAACTGTAACACTTAGTTTAAAACATTTTATACTGTAAGCCAACACATGTACACATATGTACATGAATGTGTGTCCATGTCATTTATATACATGTACACGTGTTATGTATCTACACACATAAATAATTAAAACAACTTTCACAAAATGATCTCCTTACTATACAAGATGTAGGTTGATATTTTAAGTGCTATCTGTGACTTCACTTAGGTAATTTCAGAACCTCTCCTGAGTTGTGACCTACAATTTGAAATACACTATGTTAGAAGTTCTCGTCCCAAAAGTTCATCTCAGACTTGGATCCTCTTCTTCTTTTCTTGTGTATCCTTAATGTGGTTATATTTTGTACCCGGGCAAGCCTATATATACATATACATCTTCTCTTTTAAAAAAACATCAGTGGCATATGTTATACTAAGTTCTGTTTCTTGGGATTTTTCCCCACATAGGGTCTCTTGTGACTCTTCCTATAGCAGCACATATACATAAGCCTCACAGTTTTTAACTGCAGTAAGGACACCGTGATCTTTAATTACATTATCGCTCCTGCAAAACGCTGTCAGCAAGGGGTGTGTCTTGCTCGCAGAACAAAATCCAGACTCTGACCGTGGCCCCAAGGCCCTGCATAACCTGGTTCCGGCCTCCTCTCTGAACTCCCCCAAACCATTCTCCCTGCTCTCCGGCCACAGTCTCTCCGCTCTCTTCTGCATCTTTGCCTCCTCTCTGCCTGGGATGCCCTCCCTCCACTCCTCATCTCCCTGAGGTCTCGGCTCAGATGTCTCTGGTGCAGAGAAGTCTTTCCCCCATAGAATGGCCCCACCTCGTCTCTTTATAGGTCCTTTATTTATCCTGTTTATTTCCTTCATGGCACTGACCAGCCTGTCAGTGTATTGTTCATTATTTGTTTACTGATTTATCATCTGCTCCCTTTCTAGACTACAGTTTTCATGAGGGCAGAAGCCATCCCCCAGAATCCAGCACAGGGCCTGGCATATGGCAGGGACGTCCTGGATGCTTATTTGCTGAATCAATGAATAGCAGGTGGAGGGGTGGCCAGAAGGTTTTACAGACTGTCAGGAAATTAGGTCCCTCGCTTCTAAACCCATAACCTTCTTCTTCAGGGACCTGCCTGGGATGAGCTGGGAGGAGAATGGCTTGCAGGTGGGTGTCAGGACAGCGGGAGCTCCGCAAGTCAGCGTCTCTGGGCCTCTCCCCAGTGGTCTCCGCAGCTCAGCCAAGACGCTCGTCTCTGGTGGATCTGTGTTTAGTGCTGCATCGAAATCAAGGTGGTCTTGTAAGATCCGAACCATCTCACTTGGGACAAGGCCCAAGGTATGGGAGGGCCTGGCCCTGCTCCAAGAATGGGCAGATCTTCAAGACCTCTTCAGAAGATTTACCCCTCAAGGACTTCCCTGATTGTCCCGTGGCTAAGATTCCATGCTCCCAATGCACGGGGACCAGGTTCGATCCCTAGACGGGGAACTAGATTCCACATGCCACAACTAAGAGTTTGCATGCTGCATCTAAGACCCAGTACAGCCAAATAAATAAAAATACGTTAAAAAAATATAAAAGGAAATAGTTTACCCCTCACTACTTCCCTTCTGCCAGCTCACCCAATACTTTTCAAAAAGAACTAGGGCAGGATAACAAATCTCTCAGCGTGTATATTAAGAAGCTTATCCTTGCAGGACTGGAAGGATGAGCGGGGGACAGCTCAGCTGAGGAGGGTGGTGTCACGTGGGCACCTCTCCCGCCTCTTCTGCGGGCCTTGCGCCCCCTCCCACGACACAGCCCTGAGCAGCGGTCCCCATTCTTACACCCTGGGGTCTTCCACCAGAAAAAGCTACTCTCACAACAGAGCCTTGTCGTGAATCACCCTGGAACTGCAGTGTGACGGGCCATAAAACCAGGTCTTTCAAAGGACTCTAAGAACAACAGTCATTGTGGGTAGGGCTGTCAACTCTTACTGATCCACCTGAGGGTGAGAAGAGCTTAAACTCATTTTTAAACGGAGGAAATAGGCTTAACCCTATCTCAAGCAGCATGTCCTTTTCTTATTCTCTCTCTCAAAGCAACTGAAATGGAATACTAAGAGACAGTGCATATTATGAACACTTTTCTCTACAAATTTTCCTTTGTACCAAGCTGGCTACTACACTGTGATCAGCTGGGGGTGAGGTTTCTTTCTTTTTTTTTAAATCAAAGTATAGTTGATTTATAAGATTATGTTAGTTTCAGGTGAACAGCAGAATGATTCAGCATTTTGGCAGGTTATACTTCATGATAGGTTATTACAAGGTAATGGGTATAATTCTCTGCATGATATAATATATCCCTGTTGCTTACCTATTTTATATACGGTGGTGGTCTAGTTGCTAAGTCATGTCTGAGTCTTGCAACCCCATGGACTGTAGCCTGCCAGGCTCCGCTGTCCATGGGAATTCTCCAGGCCAGAATACCGGAGTGGGTTGCTCTTTCCTTCTCCAGGGGATCTTCCTGACCTAGGAATCGAACCAGGGTCTCCTGCATTGCAGGCGGATTCTTTACCAACTGAGCTATGAGGGAAGCCCTGTAGTCGTCTGTTAATCCCACACCCCTAATCTGTCTATCCTGGGGTGAGTTTTTCAGATTTATTATTTATTTATTGTTTTGGCTGTGCTGGGTCTTCACTGCTGCGCTTGGGCTCTCTCTAGCCGCAGGTTTCTCATTATGGTGCCTTCTCTCGTTCTGGAGCTGGGCTCTAGGGTGTGTGGGCTCAGCAGTCATGGCAGACAGGTTTAGCTGGCCTTCGGTGTGTGGGATCTTCCTGGACCAGGGATGGAACCTGTGTCTCCTGCACTGGCAGGCGGATTCTTAACTTCCCTGGCCCACCAGGAAGTGCCCTGGGGGGAGTTTTAATAGCTGAAGAAGTTGGCTTTCTTGCACACAACAACCACATTAGCACAGGAGCCCGAGGCAGCCATGGGGAAATCGTGCTTCTGTGATAGAAATCACATGGACTTATGTCCGCCATAAAAACAACTTACTCTCACGAGTTGGTGGCTCAAATACACTTGCATGGCTCCTAGCTGGTAAGAACGTTAAGTTCAGTAGATCCAGCCTCGGAGGTGTTCCACTTCACAGGAAGAAAAAGGAAGCACTGGCTTTTCTCCAGGTAGTCACAAAAAACAATAACAGCCACACATGTGCATCCTTTATATCAGTACAAAAGGGTCTTTTTCTATTTCCCAGCACCTGGTGAAAAGCCTGCTCCCCACCATGAAGTAAGAGTTCTCTCAGGTTCCTGCCTACCCTACCTGTGGTGGACGCACGGCTTTGAGCTACAGCAAGACAAGCATCTCCCTTGCTGCGTCGCCAAGGCTGGAGGGAAGAGGGGAAGGGAGGCGTGGGCAGAGCTCCTCCTCGGAGCGGAACCCCACGGAGTTTAAATTCCCAGCGGAGACACAGGCAGCACTGGGGCACCTGCCATGCAGGCCTGCAGTCACCCCTCCCTTGGAGCACGGGCCTGTGGCTGGTGGCCGGGCCCCAGGAGGCCTCTGGGGGAAGTCACATGCAGGTGGAGCTCATGGTGGGCTCCCATAGCAGGCCTCCGGCAGGGCCTAGCGTTTGGAGAGTGAAAACTTCTTGGCCTGCACTGACCGATGCCCACCGTGTCCTAGGAGTCCCTCTCTGTGGTCTCCCCGCCTTAAGCTGGGGCTTTCTGGACTACTCTCTGGCAGCCAGCCTTCTCCTCTGGTGGGATGGCAAAGCCCAGTGAGCCCACCTCCTTTCCCCTTGGCCGCAGTCGCCCTGGCGTGCCTCTCACCCGGGTGCTCTGAGCTGGATGTTGTGCCATTGATTACACTGGGGAAACAGGCGCTCACGCTGACAGGTGATTACTGTTTAGTCACAGAGTCGGGGCTCCAAGCCCGAGGCCGTTTATCTTCGGGACAAGCGAGCCGAGGCAGAGCACCTGAATCCAGCTAAATCTCGGAGGTTATCCTCCTCACAAGGACATGAGTAAGGGCAAAACAGCGTATGAAACACCCATCTAAAGCATAAATTTACATTTTATGAACCACAGTAGTACCTACACACATATTTAAAAATGCTTGTGCTTAGACAGGCCACCTCTTAATTCTGTCTAGACGGTGCCCAGAATGATGCATGAGCCCCTCAGAACCGTTCTGCAGCTCTGAGGTCTGGAGAATTCATGCGCTTTCCTGGAGTGCCTGGTCTGGCTCTCCACGTCTATTTTGTCTATTCTCCAGTGAAGGCACTGAGGCAGGAGGCAGGCTTGGGCCAGTGACCTAACCTGTTCAAGGTTCATCACATTTTGTGCCTCACAATCAATAGCCCTGGGCAGGAGAACAGCTTTTTTTTTTTTTTAACCCATCACAGGGTTGATCCCAGGGACTCTGGCCTGGTACACCCTGATCAGAGGGGCTAACATGTAGAAAGCCCCCTATTCACTGGGCCTCGCCCTGTGCAATCCCACTTACCCGGAAGGCAGGCAGACTGGAAGTGCCAACTACCTGAGTCATAAAGAGGGCAAAAGACACCACAACCTCCTCAGATCCTGGGTCCCAGGCAGTTAAGGGAGCCGCCACGGCTTCACGGCCCTTCGAGAAGGCAGAGGGGAGATGGAGGGGGGCAGGAGGTGGCACCAGCTCCCCCCGTCCCCAAAACACAGGAGTCCAGGGGTGTGGAAAGATCCACACCCCAGGATGGAGGGAACAAGAGTGGAATGAGTTGTCCTTGGGGGTCTCAGAGGGATGAGGCACCAAGGGTGGGGGGAAACCCCACCTCTGTTCTAGCCTAACTTTACACTTCTTGTGGGCCCAAGACTGGCTTTCTCATCCGTGTCCTCCAAAGGCATGCGGGCGCCGCCAGCTGCCAGGTTTAGGAGCAGATGCTGAGAGAAAGCACTTTAATGTCACAGGGGGACAGCCACGTTAGCTCATCTTCTCAGGGCCGGGGCAGGAGCACGTGGAGCGGGAAGTGTGAATCAGGTCCCAGGGTGCCGTCCTGCCCTGCTGTTCACATACTACAGCGGCCGGGCCTTCTGGGGCACAGGGAGGAGAGGGGCACAGATGCGACCAGCAGGGCACTGGATTTCTTCACCGCTGCACTTTCCATTTTCTTTGAAGGGCCTGAACTCCTGCCAAGCTCTGGGCCCAGGAGCCCACTTTTCTTGCTTAGTTGTAAACCAACAAAATCTGTCCAGGAACTGCTGAGGCTGCAGCTAGACAAGCAGCCGGCTCCCTCCAGGAGGAGATGGGGGTGGGGGGAGACGTTCAACTCCATGGAGAAATGGTGGGCAGCTCAGTGCAGGGCCGGAGAGGAGCCCTCGCTCCTGACTCTCAGCGGAGACAGACTCCAGGGCTTGGCAGCAAGGCTGGGGCCCAGGCAGGCACTTGGTATCTAGACTGTAGCACCAGGAGGTCCCAGCACCGCACTGGGACCAGTGGCTATGTGGCTCCTGGGGGCAGAGACAGGGGCCTAAGGGGGGAAGTCAGAGTTCAGATGGAGAAGGAATGGCACGTACCTGGACTCCTGCAGCCACCTGCCTGGCTAGTCCTTGATAAACGCAGCACCTTCTTGAACCAACAGCCCGCTCCTCCCCACTCAACAGGCAGGACTGAGAGAGTCGGGGTGCTTTCCGTGATGCAAAGAGCTACCTGAGGTTCCGATGCCAGGCGTGGAGCCTCAGGGAGCCCCGCTGGCAGTCCTGGCTCGGGTCCAAGAACTGGCCGAGCTCGGCACCACATGGTGTGGTGGGCAGAGGACTTGCACACAGGGCAAACACATTCCATCTGCAACACGGAGGTCACCGTGCCCAAGTCAGCGTCACGGGAGGGAGGGCTCCATGTTCTGCAGCACAGATGGCCCAAGCCAGACTCCACAGGGGCAACTGAGATCCTCTGAGCAGACCCCTCAAAGCAGCTGTCAGCTCGTAAGAGCAGGACTAAGGAGAGGGCTAGACTTATTGAGTTATCAGTGATGATGTTTCCACAGCCAAGGCGCCCCTGCTCCTGTGCGGCTTCCTTGTACTGGGGGAAGTTACCAGAAAGGAAAAAACAAAAACAAAAACAAAAACTGAGCTGAGCCTGAAGAAGAGCAAGTGCGTCCATCTTTCCTGCAGTGAGGCCACCTTTATAGGAAAGTGATTCTTAGAAGTGTCATTGTTTCTTGCTGCTGACTGAATACGTTTCAGTTGTATTTTTCCAGCCAGTACTGAATATCTCAGAGGACTAGTCATGTTACAGCTACAGAAATTATGAAAACTCAGCCAAGCTTGTTAGGGGGGAAGAAAACAACAACTCAGCATTATGTGTGAAGCTCATATTCTCTCTTTCTTACACACACACACCCTCTCATAAAACTATGCCTTCTCTACAACATGAAGTCAGATGTCAGATAATTTGTAAGGAAAGCCCAGCATTTGGGGGGCAAACAAACACTCCCTTGGAATGTAAACTGGTACAGCCACTACGGAAAAGAGTACGGAAGTTCTTAAAAAAGCTAAAAATAGGCAGGCTCTTCCTTGTTGGTCCAGTGGTTAAGAATTCCCCTTGCAATGCAGGGGACACGGGTTGGAGAAACTTAGCCCTCAGGCCGCAGCTACTGAAGCCCATACACAGCAACCAGAGTCTGTGCACAGCAATGAAAGATCCTGCACGCTGCAACTAAGGCCCAACACAGCCAAATACATAAATTAATGTAAAAAACTGGAAAAACTAAAAGTAGAGCTGCCGTGTGATCTAGCAACCCCACTCCTGGTCATACATCTGTACAAAACGACAACTCAAAAGACAGTCAAGAATCTGCCTGCAATGCTGGAGATCTGAGTTTGATCCCTGGGTTGGGAAGATCTCCTGGAGGAGGGCATGGCAACCCACTCCAGTATTCTTGCCTGGAGGAGAATCCTCATGGACAGAGGGACCTGGTGAGCTACCGTTCCTGGGGTTGCAAAGAGTTGGGACACGGCCGAGCGACTAGGCACACATAATTCAAGAAGGTAACACGCACCCCTACACTCACAGCAGCTCTATTCACAACAGTCAAGACATGGAAATCTAAATGTCTGCTGACCCGTGAATGGGTAAAGAGGACATGCTGCATGTACACAATGGAACGCTACTCAAGCATAAAAGGAGGCGATTCTGCCACGTCAGCTGCATGGATGGACCTAGAGACAGTCATCCTCAGCGGAGTCAGAGGAAGACAAACACCAGACGACGTCACCTTTATGTGAGACCTAAGGCATAAACGGACTTACCTACAAAACAGAGGCAAATTCACAGACAGAGCAGACTTGTGGTTGCCAAGGGTGAGGGAGGAGAGGGGACGGATTGGGAGCTTGGGATCACCAGATGCAAACTATTACATACAGGATGGATAAACACCAGGTCCTACTGTATAGCACAGGGAACTATATTCAATATCTGGTGATAAACCATAATGGAAAATAATATAAATTAGAATGTTTCTGTGCATAACTGAATCACTATGCTACACAGCAGAAATTAGCACAACATTGCAAATCAACGATACTTCAATAAAACAAATTAAAAAAACAAATTACTTAAAAAAAAACCAGACATCCCCTTGCACTCAACCCTAAAGACAGTAAATTGACAATACCATTTTATTGTCTTTTTTTCCCCAAAGGACAAACGCACATGCTCTTTGTCAAGCCCAGGAATTTCTGGGGTTAAGGGGAGTGGCCTGTGCGGCCAGGGTCAGGAGCAATGCGTGTCAGGCTCAGCATCCTCACTGGTTCTCATAATCCTGCCGCCTTTCCCTCAGCCTCTCTGACCCTCAATGGGAAACTGTTTATTGGCTACTACCAACAAACGTGGTGAATTCTGAGTGGGACACATCCCGTGATGAAAGAGGCCAGGATTTCTAAGTCCTGGTATAATCTCCATTTTAATTATCCTATCAGGTCACTTGTATTCCCTTGGAGTTGAGGTGGAGGCAAAGAGAGCAGAGAGGGGAAGGGCCCTAGGAAGGTTCACTGAGGATAAGCCCTGGGCTTGGAGCCAAAGCCCTGCTCTGGCAGTCCTCAGCTTGTGACCTTGGACCTGTCCCTTAATCTATCAGAGCTTCTGTTTCTTTAGCTACAAAACAAGGTTAACACTACATCTCTCAAAGGATTACTATGAGGGTCAAAACCAGAGACATAACAGGCATAAGGACCCTGTGCATTTTTCCAACTAACTTCCTCTGCCTCCTGTAACCTCCTCTTCCTTTAGGCTGAGTGGACTTGTATATGACAAGGCCTTAGTGACGAGGCTGTGGTCTCCCTGGACAAGAACACTCAGGTGGGGCCTGGCTACATGCCCACCTTTGCAGCACCCCTGAGATGGTGGGGATGGCCACCACTTTGGAAATGTTCTCCATGGGGCTCTCAAGGCACAGATTTGCACCTTCTCCTTATCCCAAAGTTATTTTTCCCAGACAAGGTCAGAAGTAGAAAATATCAAATATATGCAATTAACCCAAACCCTTCAGAGGCTTGGCAGAACAAACAAAACTCAAAGTTAGTAGAAGGAAAGAAATCATGAGGATCAGAATAGAAAGAAAGTAGAGATGAAGAAAACAATAGAATGGATCAATGAAACTAAAATCTGGTTCTTAAAAAAGATAAACCAAATTGATAAACCTTTAGCCAGACTCATCAAGAAAAAAGAGAGAGGCCTCAAATCAAGAAAATTAGAAACAAAAAAGTTACAAGGGAAGCACAGAAATATAAACGATCATAAGAGATTACTACAAGCAACTATAGGCCAATAAAATGGAAAACCTCGAAGAAATGCACAAATTCTTAGGAAGGTGCAAACTTACAAGACTAAAGCAGGAAGAAATAGCAAATATGAACATTCCAATCACAAGTACTAAAATTGAAACTGTAATTAAAAAACTGCCTCAAAAAACAAAAGTCTAGGATCAGACGGCTTCACAGGTGAGTTCTATCAAATATTTAAAGAAGAGTTAACATCCATCCTTATGAAGGTCTTCCAAAAAATTACTAAGTAACACTTCCAAGCTCATTCTTCAAGGCACCATTACCCTGATACCAAAACAAAAGATACCACAAAAAAGAAAATTATAAGGCAATATCACTAATGAAAATAGACATAATAATCTTTAACAAAATACTATCAAACCAAATCCAACAACACATTTAAAGGATCATAAACCATGATCAAGTGGGATTTATTCCAAGGATGCAAGGACTCTTTCAGTTCAGTTCAGTCGCTCAAGTCACGTTCAACTCTTTCTGACCCTAGGAACCGCAGCATGCCAGGCCTCCTGTCCATCACCAAGTCCTGGAGTTTATCCAAACTCAAGTCCATAAGGACACTTTAATATGTGCAAATCAATGAGATACACTGCATTAACCAACTGAAGAATAAAAACCATATGATCATCTCAATAGATGCAGAAAAAGCTTCTGATAAAATTCAGCATCTGTTTATGTTAAAAACTCTCCAGAAAGGGGGCACAGAGGTTTCTCCAGAAACCTACCACAACATAATCAAAGCCACATACAACAAACTGACAGCTAACATTCTCAACAGTGAAAAACTGAAAGTATTTCCTCTAAGTTTAGGAATAAGACAAGGGTGCTCATTTCCACCACTTTTATTCAACATAGTTTTGAAAGCCCTAGTCATGGCAGTCAGAGAAGAAAAAAAAAAAAAAAGAAATAAAAGGAATCCAAATAGGAAAACAAGTAAAACTATTAACTATTTGCAGATGACATGATACTGCACACAGAAAATCCTAAAGACACAACCAGAAAACTACTGGAACTCAACGAATTCGGTAAAGTTGCAGATACAAAGTTAATACATAGAAATCTCTGACATTCCTATACACTAACAGTGAGAGATCAGAGAGAGAAATCAAGGAAACAATTCCACTTACCATTGCATCAGAAAGAATAAAACACCTAGAAATAAACCTGAGGAAGCAAAAGGCCTGTGTGCAGAAACTGTAAGATGCTGATGAAAGAGATAAAAGATGATACAAACAGATGGGGAGCTATGCCATGTTTTAGAACTGGAAGAATCAATATTCCCAAAATGACTGTACTACCCAGAGCCACACACAGATTCAATGTATTGTCTATCAAATTACCAGTGGTATTTTTCACAGAATTAGAACAAAACATTTTACAATCTGTATGGAAACACAAAAGACTCCGAACAGCCAAAGCAATCTTAAGAAAGAAGAAAATGAAGCTGGAGGAATCAGGCTCCCTTACTTCAGACTACACTATAAAACAACAGTGATCCGAACAGTTTGGTACTGGCACAAAAACAGAAATACAGATCAATGGAACAGGATAGACAGTCCAGAGATAAACTCACATTCCTATGGTCAACTAATCTATGACAAAGGAGGCAAGAATATACAGTCTCTTCAATAAGTGGTGCTGAGAAAATTGTTAAAAAATTGTAAAAAAAAAAAATTGCAAAAAAAGATTGTAAAAAAATGAAAATTATAAAAATATGTAAAAAAGAAATTATAAAAATATGTAAAATGAAAATTATAAAAATATGTAAAATGAAAATTATAAAAAATATGAAAAATTATTTTAAAATATGTAAAAATGAAAGTTAGAACACTGTAACTCCATACAAACAAAAAATTCAAAATGGATTAAAGACCTAAATGTAAGGCCAGACACTATAAAACTCTTAAAGGAAATCATAGGCAGAACATTCTCTGACACAATTTTGCAGCAGTATCTTTTTTTTTTCAGCAGTATCTTTTTTTGATCCACTGCTTAATGAAAATAAAAACAAAAATAAACACATGGGACCTAATTAAACTTAAAAGTTTTTGCACAGCAAAGAAAACCATAATCAAAATGAAAAGACAACCCATAGAAGGGGAGAAATATTTGCAAATGAAGTGACCAACAAGGGATTAATATCCAAAATATACAAACAGCTCGTGCAGCTCAATATCGAAAAAACAAGCAACTCAAGCAAGAATCTCTGATGAAGGTGAAAGAGGAGAGTGAAAACGCTGGCTTAAAACTCAGTATCAAAAAAACTAGGATCACGGCATATGGTCCCATCACTTCATGGAAAATAGATGGGGGAAAAAATGGAAACAATGGCAGATTTTATTTTCTTGGGCTCCAAAATCACTGCAGATGGTGACTGCAGCCACGAAATTAAGACACTTGCTCCTTGAAGAAAAGCTATGACCAACCCAGACAGCAGATTAAAAAGCAGAGATGTTACTTTGCCAACAAAGATCCATATAGTCAAAGCTATGATTTTTTCAATAGTCACGTATGGATATGAGATTTAGGTCCATAAAGAAGGCTGAGCACCGAAGAACTGATGCTTTCTAACCATGGTGCTGGAGAAATCTTGAGAGAGCCTTGATCTCCAGCAAGGAGATCAAACCAGTCAACCCTAAATTATTCACTGGAAGGACTGATATGGAAGCTGAAGCTCCCAATACTTTGGCCACCTGATGTGAAGAGCTGACTCACTGATAAAGACCCTGATTCTGGGAAAGACTGAGGAAAGAAGGAGAAGGGAGCAACCGAGGATGAGATGGTTGGATGGCCTCACTGAATTAGTGGATATGAGTTGGAGCAAACTCTGGGAGATCGTGAAGGACAGGGAAGCCTGGCGTGCTGCAGTCCATGGGGTCACAAAGAGTCAGACATGACTCAGTGACTGAACAACAGCAAGGCAGGCAGAAGATCTAAATAGATATTTCTCCAAAGACACTCAGATGGCCAAAAAGCACACGAAAAATGCTCAATAATCGCTAATTATTAGAGAAATGCAAATCAAAACTACCATAACGTATTACCTCACCCCAGTCAGAATGGCAAAGAAACCTACAAACAATAAATGCTGGAGAGGGTGTAGAGAAAAGGGAACCCTCTTACACCGTTTGTGGGAATGTAAACGGATACAACCATTATGGAGAACAGTATGGAGGTTCCTTAAAAAACCAAATATAAAACTGCCATATGACCACAATCATATATCCAGAGAAAACCATAGTTTAAAAAGATAATGCACCCCAGTGATCACTGCAGCACTGCTTTCAACAGCCAGGACATAGAAGCGATCTACATGTCCACTGACAGAGGCGTGGATAAAGAAGGTGTGGCACATATATACAGTAAATTACTCAGCCACAGAGGACAAAATAATGCCATTTGCAGCAACACGGATGGGCCTCGAGATTCTCATACTGAGTGAAGCCAGTCAGACAGAGAAAGACAAATATGTGATATTGCTTATATGTGGAATCTAAAAAACAATGGTACAGATGAGCTTATTTACAAAACAGAAATCGAGTCATGATGTGGAAAACTGACTTATGGTTACCTGGGGGGAAAGGGATAAATTGGGAGATTGGGATTGATATATACACATTACTATATATGAAGCAGACAACTTAGAAGGACCTTCTGTATGGCATAGGGAATTCTACCCTATACTCTCTAATAACCTACACGGGAAGAGTATCCAGTGGACTTCCTCCTGGAGTCCGCAGATGACTGCCCATCCTCATGGCAGGTGAAGGGTGAAGTAGGGACAAGTAGAGCTTACGGCTCCCAGCTTGGATGCCCAAGTCCCCCAGAGCTCACCCAGTCACTCACAGCTGCTGGCGTCCTTAGCTAGGACCAGACTGGTCGTTCTCACTGCTTCTCCTGAGAAGGACGGCCAGGGCCTCCCTTGAAAAGTCTCTCCTCAGAGCAGACAGGACTCTGAGGGCGGGCTCCAGGGCTGGCTCTTGCTCTATGGTCCCACTGATGGATGCCCTACGCCCCTTCCCAGCACTACGTGGAGACAGCCTCATTGGAAAAACAAAGCTGGAAGTCCCAGGAGAGGAGTGAGACAGCTGGGGCCAGAAGACAAGCAGATGGTGGGAAGATGGTTTACTGTGCAAATGCTTGAGGCCTGGGGAAGCAATAGGGCAAACCCCAAATCTCCCAACAGCAGCTGTCAGTGGTGGAGCGGGGTGGAGAGGAGAGGTGAGGTAATAGGCAAAGGCTAGCTCTCTTGAAAACCGAGTTTCCTTAATAAATTCAGCACCATACCACGCTCTGGACCAGTGCTGCCAACTGAAGCCTGCACTGGAACCACCTGGAAAGTTGTTAAAACAGAATGCTGGGCCCCTCTTCTAGACTACCTGGTTTTGTGGGTCTGGAGGGGACCTAACAAGATCCAGTGATGCCAAAGCTGATGGTCTGGGGCTCACAGGACTAGATCTACCCTTCTTCAGCCCCTGTCGGTCACCAGCAGCTTACAGAGCAAAGCCTGCAGGAGTATGGGGGAGAGAAAGTAGGTATTTGAACTCCATGACAATCCAGCTCTGTTGGTACAATTCTCACTTTTATTTATCTTTCACGTCCTCCTGTACCAACAGTACCAACTTCAGTGCCCTCAGCTTGGGAATTTAATACTACAGAGGAGCTCTGTCCCTCCCTGCCAGGTTTCCCAATTCTGCCTTTCATGCCAGTGGGCAGCTGCCCAATTCTGGCTGCAAAGTTCAAGTCCCCAATTACCATCTACTTTCAATGGCTAAGTAGCACAAAATTCACTGCCCTTTTGCCATGAACTAGATCATCAGAAAATAAAGCTGGCAGGTAGCATCAAACCCAATTGGGAGAAAGAGCTGCCTTCTCGCCTCAGTTCTGCCAGTGGCCAGAGTCTGTTCCAGGACATTTCTCTGCTGGCCTCCAGGGTCTCTTGTCTAGGAGGTGGGCTGGGAGCCGCCCCAGACCTCTGCCTGCTGCCGCCTGCTCCCTGATCTGAGCTCCTCCAGCTTCTCAGTCCATCCTCGGTCTGGGCTGGCATGACCAATCAGTCTTCTTCCTCTTTGCTGGGCGGGGATACAGATGCGCCTCTATCAAGGGATGGGGAAGTGGATGGATATGAGATGGGTTCCATGCCAGGGAGGCAAGTCTTCTGTGTCCAGCTTTGAGCAGGGAGCTGGGGCGTGAGGGAGTAAGGAAAGGTGAATCCTGAGTGCCATCTCTTGGGCAAGTCATCTCTCTCTCTGAGCCTCAGTTTCCCTCTGTCTAAATGATTTCATGTCCCCTTGTGGCCCAGAGTCTTTGATTCTCTTTTCAGTTGACCAGAGTTATCACACTCCAGGTTTGTCTTAAGTGAGGATTAAAAAAGGAAGTGGGAAAAAAAAGGGTAAATCCAGTAATTTTACAAAGTAATGTTTATTAAGACATTTATCGCTAGTTTAATTAACTTAAAGAAACTCAGGGCCATTGCTCAAAGTAAATGGGAAGAGTAACTAAACAGAATTCATTCAATTCTGGAAACTGCCTCTAGCAGGTCTGAGACAGTGAAGACCATTTACGTGAAACTGTTATAACACAATGAGTCTTGTCATTTTACATTCCACTGTGAACTACGGAAGAGTCCTCTTAGATCCTTCCAGGGAAAGGGAAACACAGCTCTGCTTCCAGGAAGGTCTCTAGCTGGGTCCCTGCCATAGGAAAGGGAATTAAAAGTTCAATACTGGAAAAGACTAATCATTACATCTGCGTAATTATATTGATGTGAATCTCAGAGCCAAGTTCCTTTCAGGGAGCTGATGTTGGAAAACACTGCCCTGCTCCTAGGATCATGGGGAATAGGATTTAGGATGTTTTTAATTTCTGGAAATAATCAGACATCTTCCTACAGGCAACTTTCATGTCTCTAGGTGTTTCTTCTTTCTCTCTCAGTTTTTCTGATGCTCTGCCTATCTTTCTAAAACACTTCCTGACACCTGGCCAAGATGCCCAGGATCTTTGGGCTTCAGATCAACAGATGATAAATAACACAGGACTGGATACCTGCCTTATCACTTGTCACAGGTTACACAGGAAGTGGCTCTGGAATGGGG
Organism: Oreotragus oreotragus; assembly: GCA_006410675.1. Classification (NCBI taxonomy): domain Eukaryota; kingdom Metazoa; phylum Chordata; class Mammalia; order Artiodactyla; family Bovidae; genus Oreotragus; species Oreotragus oreotragus. The sequence goes on from SJYX01000360.1 coordinate 233,040, forward strand.
TTTAGCACACAGGATGTTTTAAGGAGGGCTCGTGGAATTGACACTCATGGAAAGAAAGTTGGACAAGGCAGAGGGAAAAGGCAAAGTGTGATGCAGGCCTAGTGTCAACCTGGCTGAACCATGTTGAGCTCTGGAGCTAGAATGGTCCTGCAGAACCAAAACAGCCAGGCCTTGTATACCCCTCCCTGGGCAATCATGGGATATGGACCCAGTGGCAGCACCCCCCGGGGGATTGGGTGGGACATCAGAATCCATTATGTCACTCTCAACACAAAACCAAAATCATAACTACTATTTCTTAAGAGAAATGGGCAAAACATTCTACAAACATTCTCTCTAATGTTAACAATTCCGTTTGAAAGGTTTCTATTAATCTTATTTTACAAAAGAGGAAACCAAGGCCTAATGAGCTAAATGACATATCTAGGACCATACAACTAGTATACGGGGCTCAAATTCAGGCTTGCCTTGCCCCAGAGTTCACATGCTTCCCATTATGCTGGACTCCCGTCTATCGATTTTTCTCATGTGGTCCCTGTGGAAGGAACTTATGGCTCCATCCTTCCATGTACTTTGGGGTTGAATTTATAATTCTTGGACTTTATGTCCAAATGCTAAAGCCCACTGCTTGAAATTTTTTATGACTCTCAGACCTGGGCACTATTGGCCTACCCCTCCTGGGACCTGCCCTGGTGGCCCCGTGGCTAAGAATCCAGTTTCCAACGCAGGGGACATGGGTTTGAGCCCTGGTTGGGGAACTAAGATCCCACATGCTGTGGGGAAACTAAGACTGTGTGCCACAACAAAGACCCAGTGCAACCAAAATTACAAAAAAAGGAAAGCCATTCCTGCTGGAAAAAGCGATGCCAGGCTTTTCCATGAGGCTAAGCAAAGGGGGAAAACCCTTCAGAACCTAACAGGAAACCAATAACTTAATCAACAATGTTTGAAAATGATGAATAAGAAATAAGCAGCATTTAAAGCCAGATTTCTTATGCTGTTTTCTTTTAGATTTTTTTTTGAGGGGATCAGAACATTTTCAAATCATTATACACAGGAGGTTAGAGATCGGCTGGTAACGAACCCTGAATCCCCTAGATGGGGGAGCTGAGCCAGGGGCTGGGTGTCACACGAGAGGTCACATGCACTCTTTCCAACCCCCTAAAGGCTATTATCAATCTTGTTATTCCTTTGTACACTCCAGATATCCTTAATCTTTAATACAAGTATAGGTCAGAGGAAGTTATCAGCTCATGGCAAGACATGTTGCTGCCCCAGAAAAATGACGCATCAGTGGCAAGTTTATTGGGCTCTGTGGGTCTTTCTCCTCAGGTAGAGCGTCTAATGTTGTTCTCCAAGGTGTTCTTTTTAACTTATCAAAGGTGCCTACCTAGGAAAGCATGTGACATCAGACTGAAAGAGGACACAGCCAACGGAATGGGGTCTAAGCAGCCTCTCTGGGTGTTCAAGTCCTTCCTGCACCTCATGTAAGAATTCTTTTGAAGCCATATGATTGATACCTCACCTCCCTGCCCAGGAGGGCTCCAGAGATGAAGAGTGAAGGGGTGATCCTCTCCATTTTCCCTTCACTAGAGGTGAACCTTATTTTGGCGGGTGGAAGAGTTTCTCACACATTACAGTGAGGAGATAAATTTCATAACAGAAGTATGTGCAGGGAAAGTGGGATGGAATGAGACTACCAGAAAGATCTCCCAAAGGAAGAGACTGACACACCAAGTCCTGTAGGGTGCACAGAGCTTGCCAGCCCACGAGTGGGAGAATCGCATAGGGAATAGCATGTCCAGAGCAGCGCATGTTCTGGGAATTTTACCACCTGCCAAGGCCAAAGTCTGTCATAGAAGATCAAGGTGAAATACAGAGAGGCAGATAAGGGTCAGGTGCTGAATGGTTGCATATGCTATGCTAAGCTAAGGACTTCATTCTGTCATCGATGGCAAGGGGTGCCAAGATTTTAAGTGGGAATAAGATGTAAGTGGGTTTCATGTTGGTGGAAGATTAGAAGATGGTAAGACTCTAAGAGAGTGAAGTAAGTCAGAAAGAGAAAAATGAATATTGTATATTAATGCTTAATATAGAAAGTAAAAAATGCCATCAGTTCAGTTCAGTCACTCAGTCATGTCCGACTCTTTGCGACCTCATGAATTGCAGCACGCCAGGCCTCCCTGTCCATCACCATCTCCCGGAGTTCACTCAGACTTACATCCATCGAGTCCGTGATGCCATCCAGCCATCTCATCCTCGGTCATCCCCTTCTCCTCCTGCTCCCAATCCCTCCCAGCATCAGAGTCTTTTCTAATGAGTCAACTCTTCACATGAGGTGGCCAAAGTACTGGAGTTTCAGCTTTGCCATCATTCCTTCCAAAGTAATCCCAGGGCTGATCTCCTTCAGAATGGACTGGTTGGATCTCCTTGCAGTCCAAGGGACTCTCAAGAGTCTTCTCCAACACCACAGTTCAAAAGCATCAATCCTTCAGTGCTCAGCCTTCTTTACAGTCCAACTCTCACATCCATACACGACCACAGGAAAAACCATAGCCTTAACTAGATGGACCTTAGTCGGCAAAGTAATATCTCTGCTTTTGAATATGCTATCTAGGTTGGTCATAACTTTTCTTCCAAGGAGTAAGCGTCTTCTAATTTCATGGCTGCAGTCACCATCTGCAGTGCTTTTAGGAGTATCTTATTTACAAAACAGCAATAGAGACACATAGAAAACAAGTGTAAGGACACCAGAGAGGGAAGGGGACGGGGTGGGAGGAATCGGGAGACTGGGATTGACCTGTATACACTATTGATACTATGTATAAAACAGATAACTAATGAGAACCGACCGTATAATTCAGGGAACTCAACTCAGTGCTCTGTGGTGACCCAAATGAGAAGGGAAATCCAAAAAAAGAGGGGATATATGTATAGTTGATTTACTTTGCTGTACAGTAGAAATGAACAATATTGTAAAGCATCTACACTCCAACAAAAATTCATTTAAAAACAAGAACATGACTCCATGTTTCAAAAGGGAAGATCAGATAGAAAGTCACTGTGACAATCCACATGAGTTTTTTTTAAAATTATTTCCAAGTTTTTGTGGGCTGTGCTGCCCAGCATGTAAGATCTTAGCTCCCCATCCAGGGATCAAACCCATGCCCCCCGCAGTGGAATCACAGCATCCTAGCTAGGGAATGGCCAGGGAAGTCCCCAGAGGAGCTTTGATGGACACACAAACTAAGACAACGATGACAAGGATAAAAATAGGATAGAGCAAAGAAATGTTTAGGTGGCAGAACACACAGTGTTTCAGTGACAAATCCGGAGAGAGTGGGTGTGAGGGAGAAGGAGAACTAGAAGACAAGGTCCACAATTTCAGCCCCGAAGGAGGCTGGAGAAGAGGTTGAGAGTTATCTTTAAATTGAGCATTATCACAATGACTTTGGTGAGTGGGTCATTAATTCTTCCAAGACCCGACTACTGAATTAATTAAGGAAATAATTAAGATTTCCCAGATCAGCCATTACATTGATTTATTTTTAGAGCACAGTGGTTTTGGAAAATCTTATTTAAAAAAAAGTTTACTAGAATACATTTCCTTCTTATAGGTAACACTGTTGAATTCAATCATTAAGGCATAGAACTCATGTTTGTATGAACAAAGCTTTGGACACTTCTTTAAAGTTAGCTTTAGATGCTCTCCTGTGATCTTCCATAGTATTCTGGACGTACTACCCCTCTCAAGATGTTGTAATGATCTATTAATTTGTCATGGGGGCAGGGTGGGGGGACAGGGACCTTGTCTTATTCCTTTGGTATGCCTAATTCTTGAAACACAGCAGGCACTGAAGAAAAGAAATCTTGACTGAATAAAAGCTGTAAAACTAAAAGTAGCAAAGTATATCTAACAAATCCCATTAAGAGTGCCTTTTCCTTCGAGTGGCCTCAGCAGAACTGAGACTAATTGTGCACAAAATCCTGTGGGGACGCGCCTCTCTCGCCAGCAGCTGAGTCTCAGCACCAACTTCAAGTGTTATGTCAGTGATCACTTTCACACCAAGGAGAGTCGATTCCAGGCATAGGGAAATACAAAAACACATCTCATGATTTAGCCCATCGGCAGGCATGCTGGAGGCAATGTTTTTCTCATCACTAAGATTCTTATTCAAGAAATATATTAAGAGAATGACTGGTACTTATATTTATCGTCAAATTAGCCATGACAACTGCAAAATGTTTTCACTTTAAGTTGAATCTCAAAAGCTTCATTTGCATTTTCCTAACTCAGGGATACTGTTAAGAAAATGCCAGGGTGGCTGGCACAGGAGTGGAGGGGGGTGAGAGAGGATGTTTCCTCTTTGGTTCTTCTAAATGGATTTGAATATTTTAAATCAGTCATTTCTGATCTGTCATTAGGTCATTTGTCCATATACTTTTTTCCCCCCAAATTCAGCTCAGTTCAGTCGCTCAGTCGTGTCCGACTCCTTGCGACCCCATGAATCGCAGCACACCAGGCCTCCCTGTAAATCACCAACTCCCAGAGTTCACTCAGACTCACATCCATCAAGTTGGTGATGCCATTACAGCTGCTATGAATTTACAATTTAAGAATTTGTGAAGGTCAAAAACATGGAATTCCAACTAATCTCCAAAATGATAGCCTCAAAGACAAGAGTCCCTTACTGCCCCCTCCCCCACCGAGAGCAATCTAGTGCGATCTAGTACAAGGGCCACCACTGAGATGCACGCGTTTCCAAATGCAGCAACACTGAAACTCATTATAAGTTTTAACAACTAGCTTTTCAGTCTATGGGGCTTTGACAGCCTAAATTTAGGTCTCCTTAATGGAATAGCTTTGCTTTAGAGAACAGATTATGTCAAGGGCTTTATAACCCTATTCTCCCCCAAATTCATTTAATTTTACTCATTTGGAACAATGGAAGGGAGAAATAGCCAGGAGAAGGCCAGGATTACTTAGCAGAGTTTTAATTTTAAATGTTAATGATAAAATTAAACTGTTTTTACTTCTAATGACAACATATATAAAAGTTAAAATATAGATGAGTCATGAGTAATTAGGTATTCATCATCATAGCACACAACACACTTTTCTGAATAACAGAGTTTCACGAGATAGAGAGAGTACTTCAATATTTAAGGATTACTGAGACCCAGAACTTAAAGTTCTGGATATTTCATAACAGGCAAATTTGGCCTTGGAATGCGGAATGAAGCAGGGCAAAGACTAATAGAGTTTTGCCAAGAAAATGCACTGGTCATAGCAAGCACCCTCTTCCAGCAACACAAGAGAAGACTCTACACATGGACATCACCAGATGGTCAACACCGATATCAGATTGATTATATTCTTTGCAGCCAAAGATGGAGAAGCTCTATACAGTCAAAAAAAACAAGACCAGGAGCTGACTGTGGCTCAGATCATGAACTCCTTATTTCCAAATTCAGGCTTAAATTGAAGAAAGTAGGGAAAACCGCTAGACCATTCAGGTATGACCTAAATCAAATCCCTTATGATTATACAGTGAAGTGAGAAATAGATTTAAGGGCCTAGATCTGATAGAGTTCCTGATGAACTATGGAATGAGGTTCGTGACATTGTACAGGAGACAGGGATCAAGACCATCCCCATGGAAAAGAAATGCAAAAAAGCAAAATGGCTGTCTGGAGAAGCCTTACAAATAGCACTGAAAAGAAGAGAGGCGAAAAGCAAAGGAGAAAAGAAAAGATATAAGCATCTGAATGCAGAGTTCCAAAGAATAGCAAGAAGAGATAAGAAAGCCTTCTTCAGC